>VZTB01006899.1:432677-597193 GCA_013397245.1 Thryothorus ludovicianus | reverse complement strand
CTTGACCTGTACTTGCCTCTTTACCAAACTCTTTTTTTTTTTTTTTTTTTTTTTAAGTAAAAAGGAGCTTGACGTGCAGATTGCCCATGGAAAAAATTGTCTGTCCTGCTGACAACCCAAGAGCAGAAGGAGTGGAATGTACCAAGACCTGCCAGAACTATGACCTGGAGTGCATCAGCCATGGCTGCATCTCTGGGTGCCTCTGTCCAAAGGGGATGGTAAGCAGGTTTCAATACAGCAGCGAGCAGCAGATCCTCTTTGCTTTCTTGCCTTCGTTCTCTCCTACCAACAGTCTTCTTGCAGTTTGGGAATAAGTGGTTGTGAAGTATGGACTGTCAAGTTGTGGCTGTTTTAAAGAATATGTATTGATGTATCTGCACTGAGGATGAATATTAGCTTGTAAAAATAATTAATAATCAAAATTCCTAAGTCTGCTTTGAAGAACAGTTAATGTCTTCTTTCAGCTTTGCTTCTAAACTCCTCCTTAGTCTTGCTGGACTTTCTCAATCAGGGAGACAGAAATATACTCAGGCTGATCAGAGGGATGGAGAATCTCTCCTCCAAAAAAAGGCTGAGGGAATTGGGATTGTTCAGCTGGAGAAGGGAAGGTTTGGGGTGAGCTCATTGTGGCCCGGCAGTGCCTGCAGGGAGCCCACAGGAAAGATGGAGAGAGACTCTTGACAAGGGCCTGGAGTGACAGGACAAGGGGCAATGGCTTCACACTGACAGAGAGCAGGGTTAGATTGGACATTGGGAAGAAATTGTTCCCTGTGAGGGTGCTGAGGCCCTGGCACAGGGTGCCCAGAGCAGCTGTGGCAGTGTCCAAGGCCAGGCTGGATGGGGCTCTGTGCAGCCTGGGATAGGGGAAGGTCCTTGTCTGTGGCAGGGAGCTGGAACAGGGTGATCTTTGGGGTCCCTTCCAACCCAAGCCATTTTGGGATTCTCTGATCCATCCACCCTTCCTGCTGATACTGGTTCCTTCATGTCAGGTCTCCATCTGTCCAGCTGCCTTCCTGTGGGTTATACCAAATTGAAGGTTCCCTGTGAGAAGGAATGGGAGAGGGATAGGAAACTTGCTAAAATGATGCCAGAGTGTCTTGGAATTGCAGGTGGTCTACTAAGCACACTTTTTTTTTTAATGAAAAGGTTTTCTGGGGTCCAAGGTTATGTCCCACTACAACCTTCAAATTTAATCATTAGTTTAAGCGTTTTCTACCCTCAAATTCTTTCAATTACCTTACTAGAAAAACAGTCCCTCCTGAATTCTCATTATGCAGTAATTTTTAGCAATAGCATAAATGTATATTTTGAACATTGCTATTGTATTTTGCTGATAAACCAATAACGTTTATGTAAATAGATAAAATATGATAAAATGTCAGCTCTAGGTAAGAGCTCAGTCTTAGAGGTGGAAAAGAACAGAATCTGAAGTCACCCATAAGTTTTCACCACGATTTTAAAAACAAACATTGCTTCTTTTCACATTTCAGTCTGTAAATGTCTATCCCTTAAGTGAAAAATATTCCTAAATAGTAATGAGATAAGAAAACTTAGAAAAGCTTGTGTACTTGTCAAGTTTCCAGGTCCACAAGGTGAACAGCTTTTTCTCTGCATCTAACATTCAGACCTCTGATTCAGAGAAGAAGCTTGAGAATTTTGATTTCAGTTTTGGCATATGGTAATAGTATACTTTTGATATGATTGTGGAAAAAAATTACTACTCCACAGGAAAAAAATCCCAAACCAACTTCCTAGTAATTAACCTACATGTTTGGTGCAGTATTTAATATTCTTTTTCAGTAAATTGAAACAAACAATTGTTTCATAGAATTGTTGCTAAGAGGACAGTCTTTGGCCTTTTAGAACTGGAAACTCCAGCTGGCTTTCACTGATGTTAAACACATCCCTGAGTTCAACAAGGTGGTTTGTCAGGTTTTGGGTTGAAGAATCAAGCTCAGTATTTTTTTTTTTAATTAAATAAGTTTTCTGTCCACTAGATGACAGTATGGTTTAATCTTCACTAAATTCAGCCTGGAATCGTTCTCATTGGCTTCCCTTGCGGCAGAGAATAAAAATGCAGAGATGCACCAAAGCCACGATGGGAGAAGCCCATGTGGAGATGATCTTGTGGCCACTGCCATGCACAGTCAGGCTCAAGCCCAGTCCCCGTTCAGGTGTGTCCCCTTTGCCCTGTGTGAGACTCCTGTCTCCACAGGAGCTGCCAGCTCCTTCTCAAAGAGCAGTTTCCTCCTCCTCACCCAATGCCATGAAGATTGGGAGAGCCTTTTTTTCTTACTTCTGCGCTCTGCAATGAGGCTTTGAGCTCCCCCCCACAGAAGGATTTGGGATGGTGACCAGGATCTCCTTTCCACCATGTCCTTCTCAAGAACAGAGACAAAGCTCTTCAAACTCAAATCAAAGTCTCTGTTTTCTAGGCTTGTACAACAGAAATGAGCAATAATGAGACTGGAAAAACAAATCACCGTTTTACTGGTCAGTCTCCCTCCTTGGTGTTCTGTCATCCTGCCTAATTTACAGGCACTCACAGAGGTGGGCTGCTGTTTGCAGAAAGGTCTGTGGGAAGTAACAGATTATTCAACGTGTGTTCCCACAAATATTTGCACATATTATCGTGCTGGAAGAAATTGCACCTTCTTAGTGAAGATTTTCTTTTTGTGACATGGTAGCATATGGAAGTTATCAATGCTCACAGATAACTTATTAGCTTGAAGACAAAACCTAATTTCTTTCAACTGAAAAATAAGTTTTCTACTTCATTTTGACTTAGTATTTTACATTGTTTTGATTTCTAGCAAATGAAAATGCTCAATATGTCATAAAAGTAATTCTCCTGTCTTTGAACATCTGGAAGGTGGGAAATTCTCCTTATTTGAACAGCAGAAAAGAGAAATCATAACATATGTGCAGAAGTGTGGGGAAAAATATGTTTTATATGTTTTCTCAGATTAGTTTACTGCGCTTCAGGTTCTCCTATTGGAAAATATTAATAAATATACAAATGGAGTGTTAACCACCTTTCTGGGGAAGAGAGGAGCAGAACAATCAGAGGGCACAAGATCCAGACACTCCAAAAGTACAAGATTAGTTTCTTTCTACTCCCAACAACTGACACAAAATCAAGGTTTAAAATTTAAATGAGATTTTATTGCATTCTGACTTCTGAAATAAAGTGATTTCTAAAACTTTGATATGTAAGTAGAAAAAGCAAAAAAACCCAAACACCAAAAACCCCCAAACTCTAAAAAGCCTAACCAGGAAAGTTTGCAAGGTTGTTTTTCTTGCTAATTATTTTCAGCTGAAATTCACCTGACTGTTTTGATTTCTCTGCTGTGTATTTTTCAGTGTGGACTTATCCTATGTTACAATGTCTTCATGAGGAGGTGGTCATGTCAAATAAAAAGACATGTAACTAACATAACAAAAAGAAGTCAAGTATAAACCGACACACTTTTATTTTCTTCATACCAATGAAGAAAATAAATAATATTTTCTTCAATCTCATCCTTCATCCATTTGGCTGACTTTCCACTGAAGTCCACACATGTGTCAGGAGGAACAGAGCAATGTCTGAGCTTCCCTTGGCAGAGGGATGCTCATCAAATTGTGTTGATCAAGAGAGTTCAAAGTTTAGGTTCACTGTGATGAATTTTAGGACCATAGGATCTCCTGAGCTGGGAGGGACCCACAAGGATCATCCAGCCCAGCTCCTGTCCCTGCACCCCAACAATGTCCCCCTGTGCATCCCTGAGAGCGCTGTCCAAACGCTCCTGCAGCTCTGGCAGCCTCGGGGCCGTGACCATTCCCTGGGGAGCCTGGGCAGTGCCCCACACCCTCTGGGGGAAGAACCTTGCCCTGATACCCACCCTGACCCTGCCCTGACACAGCTCCAGCCGTTCCCTGGTCCTGTCCCTGGTCCCACAGAGCAGAGATCAGTGCCTGCCCCTCTTCCCTGGTGAGGAAGCTGCAGAGCTGCTGTGAGCTCTGACCTCAGGCTGCTCTTCTCTAGCTGAACAGACCAAGTGACATCAGCCACTCCTCCTTGTGGGTTTTTCCTCCAGGCCCTTCACCATCTCCAAAACCCTCCTTTGGACACTCTCTAATAGCTTTAGATTCTTATATTGTGGTGCCCAAAATTGCCCCCAGGACTGAAGGTGAGATTGCACCAGAACAGAGTAGGACAAATTACTTCCTATGAGTGTGGGTTATGAGAACCTTAAAGATTCTGAAACCTGTAATATTGTTCTTTCTTTTGCAAGATTTTTCGAGGTTTACCGGTTAATAAGACAGAGCAAGGAAATGACAGACATTTCTGTTTGATCTCCAAGTAATGGGAGAGCTGGTAGTTGACCACTTGTAATCCCACGGATGCAGAGCATCATCCTAAGGGCATTAATGGTGCAAACAGCTGCTGTGTTCATTACAAACCTCTGTCTTTTCATGTGATTGCCTCCTGTCTCAAACACTCAGGACTGCTAAATCTCCTGTATTAACTGCAGTCTATTGATGCATTGAGAGACTTACAGAGAAAATCCACCTGCTTGTGAATAGTGCTCCTGGCCTTGTAGTGTAGTACCACATGGTCCTTGTAGTGCAGCATGGCAGCAGGCTGCCAGATGTGCCCCAGATTTTGGATGGGGTGTTAATAGGCCCAGTAGATTATGCTACTGTTAACAAAATCATAATTCTTTTGCAATTTTGTGTCCTGCTTGCTGAATCCCATCCACTCACTCTGTCAGTGTTCAATACAAGGTGCTCTTTCCTCTTTGTTGGTGATTTTACAGCTGCTGCTGTAAAATTTTTATCACTGATTGTGATAAAAATACTAATACCAATCTGTACCAGTTTTTAGGGAGCAAGGAGAAGAGCTTCTAATTCTCTTTTCACTGATCAGATGTCTAATCTCAAGTTTTGTATCCGGAGGCAAACCCTCAGGTGTATTGTGAGCTGTGTTGCTGAACACTCTGCAAGAATTTAGAAACATAGCCATGAGTGTGAGGTCATATTCCTATTTTTTTCCTAAATTCAACCAGGAAGA
The DNA here is from genome assembly GCA_013397245.1 of Thryothorus ludovicianus. NCBI lineage: Eukaryota > Metazoa > Chordata > Aves > Passeriformes > Certhiidae > Thryothorus > Thryothorus ludovicianus. The sequence goes on along the minus strand of VZTB01006899.1, from coordinate 592,137 downwards.
AAGGAAAGAAGGTATTAAACTCTTCTTTCTCATCCTCTCTGGACTTTGTCATCATCTTTTGTAAAGGTGAAGGCAGAGCTGCAGCTCCATTATCTAGAAGAGCATTTCTTTGTTTCCATCTTACTTCTGTCAAAGTGATTTTATTTGGTATAATGCTGCTCTCCATAAGCCACAGAGCACATGGAGCTGCGTATGAAGGAAGGGTCAGAGACTGTGAAATCTTTTTTATGAGATGTTCATGTGGCAGTTCTAGGTCCCCATAGGAAAAGGTAAAGCTGTTCTTCTTTATTAACCTGGCGTTCAGACGACATCTATCTCATTGCCTATATTTAACGGTAAAAAAGAAACTATTTTAATGATTTTGCAGAATGAGTTTTAAGTGGGAAGGTGATATTTTGTGACTTTTGAATGAGAAGAAGGGGAACGGCTCTCCATTTAGGTTTTTCATGGAACAAAAGCCAAACCTATCCTGGCTTTGCCAGAACTGCTATTGAGTGAAAAGTCAGCATAGCCAGCTTTGGTTATGTTTGATTCTGTTAAACTGAGGGTCTTCAAAATGGAAAGTAATCACAGAAAAGGAATGGAAAAACTGAAGTCTAAAGGCATTACTTGTTTTCCTTTGGCTATGTTTTTTTGGTTTGTTTTTTTGTTTTTTGTTTTTTTTTGTTTAAGTGGGACAAATGGTTTGTTGTTATACAAAGATCAAAAGGGTGAAACTGGAAATATGGATAGAACATAATGTCCTATTTCCCAGTAAGAGGGCCTGTTGCAGAAAGAGTAGAATAATAATTCAAGTGGACTGATATTTATCCTACCTTCCAGGAAATAAATAGAGATTTGAAAGCAAATGAGTGCTTACTGCAATTTTCAGAGGAGAATTGATAGACAATTTGCTTTGTTAAGGAACTGTTCTGTTGTCTGTAACAACAGAACCTGCTTTGCACATAGGCGGTCAGGGTCCTTGATATTCCTTTTCAATTTTAGTCCATCTGGGCCCTTTGTCTGCTTTTCTAGTAGATCCTTTTCCAGTTTGTTGTGTGAGGAGCTAGTCACCTGCTCTCCATACTCAGATTAGCCTGTGCATCCTGGACTTTTTCATTGTGACATTCTTCTATAACATCATCTATTCTCCCAGCAGGTTGAGGTGGTGGAAACAAGCTGTGATTTATGTACCTACAGCTCTATTGATGTTAATGGCTGATAGTATTAGTACTACTGTACCTTCCTTACCTTGGGTAGCCTTCATCCTTCCTTTTATTCCTTTCAACCTTTCTTTTGCTTTCCATCCACATGTTCTGTGCTTGCTCCTGGCTGCTTGCTTTCCCTGCACGTGGCCAAGTACCAACAGCTCTGTGGTGACAAACTGTGTGTTCTGCCTAGGTGAGACATGAAAACAAATGTGTTGCTCCTGAGAGATGCCCGTGCTTCCACAATGGAAGGGAGTATTCCAAGGGAGAAACGGTGACAAAGGACTGCAACACCTGGTGAGCCCCTGGAAGGGTTTTTTTTCTCTTTAGGGGGCTTGCTGTGTTTCTGATAATGCCCAAATATTCTTTGCTTAACAGATCTCTTTTAAAAGTTTTTGCAGCATAGTAATTGCACAGGCAGCACATTCCCTTTGCGTGTTGCATAAAGATTCAATAAAATTCCTTGTGATGTCTGAGGCCTTTCAAATCAGCCCTTTTCAGACAGAAGGGGTGTGATACACCAGCTATGATATGTTAGGAGCTCTACAGACAAATTAGAAAGAATTAGGGAGAGACAGGGTCGACCTCTTCTATCTCCAAAAGTGCTCTAGTCATTGATATATTAAAAAAGATGAAAATAGATGGAGAACTGGTACTTTTTAAGAAGAAAAGAGCAAGTGCTCTGTCTTTCACCATTATCCTGCTTGGTTGCTAGAAAAGGATTTGTAGGTCCAAAGGGGAGTTCTGGTCTGCTCAATTTGCATGGAGGGAAGCCCTCAGCACAGCCTTTATTAAAGAACAGTGGATCAATTCTGGCTTCTCCTGCACAGCACACTGGCTGCACTGGAGGTGCTTTGTTTTCCATGTGTGTGGGGAATGGTGGCTCTTTTCTTCAGAGCTCCAAGAGTGCAGGATATAGGACATTCAGCCACCAGCAGTGTGAAAATTCAGGGGTTTTTTTTTGAGCTCAGACTTGAGAATCTGTTATGCATTCTACCCTAAATGTCCCTGCCCAGCTCTGTGGCAACCCCAGGAGCAATGTTTGTCGTCCCTTGCATGACTGGGTGGAGTTGGGTGAGAGAATCAGCGCCACTGGAGAGTCCAAGACTTGATTTTTATTTTGTACATTGCTCTTTGAATAACAGTGATTTCAAGTTTTGCATTTTTTAACTAGTGGGATTGCTCCTAATTAGCATAAATTAGCCTTGGATGAAGATTTTATATGGAAATATTGACCTCCCAGTGTTTTGTTTAATTTCATTGCTTTGCAGCTACATATAACATTGTGAATCCATGTACTGTAATTAAAACTGGGAAAAAATAGGCTTGAAAGGGAAAAATATAGAGGAAAAATTGATTGGTTTTGTCTAGGTAAATATTCTATAACCTGCTTACGTTGTGTAGTGACTCAGCTGAAAACCGTGAAAATTTTATTGAAACAAGAGTAGTGTGAAACTCCTCAGTGTTAAGAAAGTTGCAAGATTCCTCACAATAACCATGATCAACCTTTTTATTTTCAATTATTCTTATAATCTTTGGTCTTAATTAAGTCATAAGCATGTTGCTTCATTCTTGTAACTGCCCACTTAATTCTGGTAATACCATTGTAAATTATATTTCTTCAAATACATAGAATTTCCTTCAATATCTGGGTGGAGGAAATGTTAGAAGTCAGGCTTTTTCTCATTGATAAAAAGTTTTTCCTCAAATTTTAGGTATTTTTTGTGAATGTGAAAGTAAAATTGGAAATTAGGTCCCTTCAAAAATGTCACTAGGGCTTTTTTGAACGATGTGATTTTGAAAAGTTTCCTGATGGTTCTCAGCAAATATCAAGTCAAATGTCATTTAGAAAGTGATACAGGAAATTATTATTGCTTTGAGAATTAATAAGGATTGAGAGTCTGCATTTTGGAGGTCGAGATCTTCCTTTTCTTCTGTTTTTGCTTTTTGTACTGCTGTTGCAGGAGTTTTCATTCTCACTTGTTCTTAGCCAGATGTGAACACCTGCAAAGGCAATATATGAGCCAGAGGTGTCAGATTTGGCATTTACATCTGACTTGACATATGGGAGACTCTAATTCATGAGCAAGGGAATGTCTCCAAGCCGAAGCCAGTGGCAAACCTTCTGTGATGGAATGTATTGGGAATTCATTGTGGAGCTCAATGAACATTATGGAGTCACATTTGTGAAGCAGTGCACAGCAGAAATTTGCTAATCTGAATTTAACCACCCCACGTTCCTTTTAATCTGTCCATGCACTTATTTACCAAATCTCTCTCATCTAACTGTTAGCAGAGAATTCATAGAGAGGAGGCAAGAGGTTTCTTGTTACTGAAATTTTATTATTTGAAGAAAATGTCTTGCACAATATTTATTATGAAGTGAAATATTACCAAGATGAAATAATGTCTATGCTCAGGTTAAAACATTGTTATAGAACTCAGTTCAGTGCCCAGTTTTTCCTTTGGGTAGCAATTTGATTTTGGGAAAGTACTTCAAGTTTTTTATCCCTGAGTTTTTATGTCTGTAAAGCATGGATAGAGTTCCTCTTTCCCTGCCCTCATAGAGCTTAATTAGAAAATTCCTGGGACAGTGATGATGTCCATCTGCATTCATGGAGCATTTAGTGGATGAATGTTTTGCCATCCTCTAGCAATATATTGCTTATTAATTATTAAGTTATTATTATTAGATATCATGTCAAATAGTATTCTGACTGTCCGCTGATTTTGGATTTTATTTGCTCAGTCTTCTGCTAGTTAGCAAATAAATTTATTTCACTAATTAAAAGCCTGTGGATGTCAAGGGTAAGTTCCCCTTTCATATTTGCAGCTTTTGCAGTGAGGTTGTGGTCCTCCAGGATACCTCTGGAAAAGGGCAAGAGTGCTGGATGCTTTATTTTGCTGAAAGAGTACTTGGAACAGAGCAGCACACTCTAAATAAAATTATGGTATAAAAGAATATTCTAGCAGACTCTGTCCTGGCCTATTTTGTAACAGGGAAATTGAAACCATGAGGATTTCTATGTGCAGCTTTAAGAAACAGAGCAACACATCCCTTATTCATTTAATCTTAATGCACTATTTGGATTTATGCACCCACTGGTAACATGCTGACTTATGTTAATGAGAGAGCCACTCAGCTGGTGGCAGAGAGCTCCTGGAGAAAGAGACTGTGCACTTTAGTGGCCTAAAGCACTTTGCATTCTCTTGTTATTTACATTGAGATAAGGACAACTGTCACTGCCTCCTTTTCTCTGTTACAGCGTGTGCCAGGGGAGGAAGTGGGAGTGCACCAAAAATCTGTGTGATGGCACCTGCACTGCTATTGGTACAGCTCATTACTTGACATTTGATGGACTGAAATACAAGTTTCCAGGAAACTGCCAGTACGTGTTAGCTCAGGTAAGAGCAAGTCAAATGCTAAAGCTGCCTGATCATATACAAAGAGTTTTACACCAGGTGAGAAGTCCAGTGTTTGCATAAATCACAGTTTGCTATTTCTAATTACTAAGCCAGATGTAGAGAAGAATAAAGCTTATTAATGTCTTGAGAATTTTGAAGAGTGCATTCTGTTCTATAGAAGTCATGCTGTCATGTGCCCAACTGACCATCATGAATGAACCTTATGAGAGCACCTTGGTACTCATCTCTAAAATGGAATTGTGGCTCTTCATAAATCAATGTTTTCTTTTTTTCCTCTTTATCCTGTGGGATTAGTTTGCTGTCTGGCTGAGTGAGACAAGGAATGCTCAGTGAACCTTTCCTAAATGCACCCAGAGCATGGGCTCTGCTTATCCCTATTTGAATACTCTGCATTACTGACTCATTTATTTTCTTGTCTGATAGGATTTCTGCAAGGGTGACTCTGGAACATTCCAGATACTCGTTTCAAATGAAGGCTGCGGCTTCACTGGAGAAAAGTGCACCAAAAGAGTTATCATTGTGTATGAAGGAGGGGAAATAGAGCTGTTTAATGGAAACGTATGTGATCTTCCTTTTCTCTTTCCTTCCTATTGTTTGGGGAAAAGAATTTCAGATTTCTCAGTAAGCTGAGGCATGAAATGACCTCACACTCGGGGGTTCTTGATCATAAAATGTACAGATTAGCAGGATTATATTTATCCATTTTGCTGTTTTGGTATTTCTGCTTGATACCNGACCTTGGACATTCCAAGGATCCAAGGGCAGCCCCAGATTCTCTCGGTAGCCTCTGTCAGGGCCTCCCCTCCTTCCCAGGGAAAGATTTCTTCCCAATATAAACCTACTGTCTGTCAGTGGGAAGCCATTCCCCCTTCTCCTTTTGTTCCAGGCCCTTGTCAAGAGTCTCTCTTCAACTCTTTTGTAGCCCCTTTAGCTACTGGAAGTCTCCTTGGAGCCTTGCCTTCTCTTCAGGCTGAACAATTCCCACATTTTCAGTCTGTTTTCCCAACAGAGGTGCTCCATCCCTCTGATATCTTGGTGGCCTCCTGTGGTCTCATTCCAACAGCTTCACATTCTTCATGTATTGGGCACCCCACACCTTTCTAAATATGGTTTGTCAAAGCCTTTTTCCAGAAACTTGAAGTGCAAAGAAAGGCTGAGAAACAACTGACCTGTGGCTAGTAAAACATCAGACTAATTTAGCAATCTTGAAGGATTGTACACACATGCAAAAAAAAAAAAGTTGCTGCTCAAACAAGTTGATACTGAAATATCAGGTGTCTTTTGCCCCTTTAAATTGCTGGGTGGAATATCCACCTGACTATATTCTTCTTTTTCCTCCCTTTTGCTACTTACAAACATGGAAGAATTGACCAAGAATCGTTTCCACCTCCCATGTCCCTTCCCAGCAGAAATGAGGTTTCCAGAGGGCAGAGTTCTGCCCTTTGCCTTGAGCACTGTAACAATTCACAGTGCTGTGAGCTCAGAGCTGCAGTGGATTATTGTTTCAGCCACTGCCTTTTCACACGTCCTGTGCTCTGAGCTGGCATCTGGACCAGAGATTTGTAAGAATGTTCCCAGTGAAATGTGAAGCCACTCTACATTTGTCTTGTTTTGGGTTCACAGACCAAGCTGTACCAGGTTTGGAATTGCCTGCAAATTGCCACTGAGCCTGGGCAGGAGCACAAAAACATGACCTTTATTAAAGGTGTTTGTGCAGGGCACCTTGACAGCCTAAGATCCATGCAGGCTTTTGGGTGCTGCAGGAATGAGCACAAGATGTACTGGTTGTCCTGTTCCTTATTTCTACTGCTAAAGAATCCCCAGCTTGAGTGAGGGTTAATAGCAGTGCAGGGATCATTCCATTCAGCTGGACTTTGTCTGAAAGCTGCTTTAGGGGTCAGATTTGCAGAAACTCTCTGATTCCATTTGGATACATAAGAAAGGGCTGGAAGAAAACAGGAGGTGGTTTGGGCATCCAGCAGCTCCAGCATCAGAGGGTGTTTAGTTCCTGAGAGAGCCTGTCCTTGTAAGACCTAGGTCTCTATTACAGCTCTGCCCACATGACCCTGAGTGAATTTTTAATTGTCTTTTCAGAGAGTTTAAAGCTCAGTATAATAATAGAGCAGGTTTGCTTAGAAGTAACAACTGAAAGAGGCACTAAGGAAAGCCAACTGATATGGACGTTCTTAGGCAAATTCTTCTTCAGTGATGACTTTCTGCATTCTTTTTCCTCAAGAATCCTTAGAAGCAAGTGAGAAGATTCAGAGTGGTTTTTTGGCCATTAAAATGTTTGCAATCAACATTGTTTTAAGATGATATGTTTTGAGAGCAGCTTCTACTGCTGCTGGTAAATGGGGGTTTAATTGACATGTTACAGTTCTGTCTGACATTTAAAAAAAATAAAATAATTTCTACTTTTCTGAAACAAATCTGCAAGTTTGCAAGGTCAAAAGTTTATGACTTCATGGTTGGGCAAAAAGCCTCCATAAACATAAAAATTCTGTAATTTAGGTCAATCTCCCAGCTCAACTTTGTCCTCTTCTCTTTTTTGGAACTCTGAATTTGGAAAGACAAAGACTGTTCTAGAATTTTAAAAGGTCAAATGACTATACTGTGTAGTAATACATTGGGCATAGAACAAAGTTACATTTCAGTACCTAAAATATCTTTTAATATCTTCCCTAAAGACATTGAAGGTCTCCTTTAGGAAATCCATGGAAGATGTAAACTGCCTTCTCTGGGATAAATGTTTCTGATGATAACTCAGAGATGAAAAGAATTGAATTACTGTGCTGAGCTTTTACTGAATTGAGCAAGAAAGAATAGTGGGATAAGGAAATATTTTGCCTTTAAAGTAGGGGAGTGGGTAAATGGTTTCTGGCCTCTTCTTTCTCACTTACATTAATTGCTATTTGTACTGATTGAAAGTTTTCATCTGCTTCTTCCAGGACTAAGCAGCTAATGCATTAATGGTGCTTAAAGTAACAGCTATGCCAGGCTTTTCTTTCCAAATGTGGTTCATATTCCTGTTAGAGTTTCCATTGAAAGGGGATTGTGGTGTGCAAGAGAGCATTTAAAATTAATCTCTTAAATTCTTGGTAGCTGGAGGCTACTAAGCAGCCAGATGGAAAGAAAGGAAAAAAAAAAAGAGGCACACAGGGGAAGGGAAAGTGATGGAAAAAATGAATTGACACTGAAGGGAATCTCTCTGGATTTGGTGTAGTTGGTTGGGAAGAAAGTCCTTCCTGACTCCAGAATAAGACTGGTCTTTCAGAGGCCACTGATATGTGTGGTTCTCCCAGTTCTCGTTACACTGGAATCAGAAGGACAGAATTGTTAAGTTTCCAAAAAACCTGAAATAAAAAAAGCCAAAACCAACATGTAATTATTCAGAGAACCAGTGATCAATACCAAACTGATAATTAATCGTGTATACCCTGTCTTTATCAGCCCTACTTCATATGTTGGCATCTGTGTGATATACCCTGGGACCACAAAGACTTTGGAAATAGGATGAGATTGAAATACCTGTACTTGCATCCCAAATTTCTGGTTTTCTCTGGAGCATCTGGATAGGGTATGGAAGCTCTCTGGGGAACAGCATGACTGGAAGCACCTGTTAATGTGCCCCACTGGGAAAATCACCTACCTTAAATAATAATTAGAAACACTGCTGATAGGAAGATGTGTTTCTCTCATTCAGGTAAACATCAGGGTACCTCCTAAGGGTGAAAATGATAATTTAGATGTCATCAAGTCTGGCCGTTATTACATGGTTTTACTGGGCAAAAGCATCACTGTGACCTGGGACCTGGCCATGGGAGTCTCTGTTATCTTAAAAGGAAATTTCAAAGTAAGTGTTTTTTGCTTCACTTCTTATTCTCACTGAAGAATGCACTTAACCTGTCCCTGGGGAACAGTAGATTTTCATGGAATATTAGGCACTTGTTCAAAAATTGAGGGGTTGTTTGGTAATGCTGTAGGACTGCCTTGTTTTCCTGGTTGTTCAATATAAGGGCCAAATCCTGGGTCATTGGAGGTGAGTTATGACAGAAAGGGTGGATGCTGTGGAGCCTCAGAATAGGCATGCCTTGAGTGATTTCCTGTGCATTCAAGAAGAGCAGCATAAGGAGCCAGGTTTGCTGGTGATGGTTATAGGGCAGCAATCTCCAAAAATAAAATGGGTTGTAGGGACACAGTCCAGACAGAGCCACCAGGCACTGCTGCTTAGAGCCAGTTCTGCTTTTTGGAGTCTTGGGGCAGCAGGGTCCTGCTTTCAGCAAAGCAGAGTGGGAATGGGAGCTAAACATTCTCCGGAAGAGGCTGTCTCTGCTTCAGTGGCCTTGGCAAGGCCGTGGGTAATTCAATTTTTAAACCTCATGGCATTGAAGCATCAGGCTAAAAAGACTCTGACCAAACCCTAAGCTGGTCTACAGATATAAGATTAATGCTTTCTGTGTTTCTTTCCTGCAAGGATCAAGTATGTGGTCTGTGTGGAAATTTTGATGGAATCCAAAACAATGATTTGACCAGCAGCAGTGAACATCTTGAAGTAGATCCCATTGACTTTGGGAATTCTTGGAAAGTTAATTCCCGCTGTGCTGATGTTGCAAAGGTGATTGTGAATGAATTGTGAAAACTAATTAGTGTGGGTTACTGAAGAGTGGATAAAGAGCTTTGAAAGGATTAAAATAAGTAGAAATTAGCTCCTTCTTCCATGTTTTTGCCAAATAATATTATTTTTAAAAATCTGGTAAAAGATCAGTTAACTTACATAAAGCGTCTGGGCTGCCTGGCTTCAGAGGAACCTTAAAATAGCCAATTTGTATGGTAGAGACTGTTCTTAGTTATCCAGCCCAGATGCTTAAAATCCAACTATCACTGGAAATCTCATTTTAGAGTTTAATCTTATAAAAATAGTTGTGATTTTCAGTCAGGGGGAGCTCATTTTTCATTTTTCCCTATTCAAATTTCTATATACCAACACTTTGTGCATTTCTTTTCTATATGATTCTCTTTTTTTCTTAGTAAAGAGCATTCAGTTTTTATTTTCAGGTTGGAAGGGCTTAAACAGAAGAAGCAGGATACGGGAAGGGATGGGAGACTTTATTGCCATCCATTGTTGCATGTGAATTTTGGGGAGGGTAGATTCTTTCTGAAAATGTCCCAGTGACGGACATTTCTTGGGGTACTAATTATATTACACATTATAGTCTACTTCCTATTTTCCAAACACAGATTTTTGAAAGAAAGTAATTGAATAATAAATTTGTATGTAGCTGATAAATACAGCTCAAAGTATTTCTAAATGAAATGTGCAAGGAAACCTTGAAAACAGCTTGTTTTGACATTTGTAAAACAAAACATTTCATTCAGCTGATGCTTTTTTCCTCTTGAAAATTTGTCCAAGTGATCAGGGGCAGGGGAGTGGAAAAAGCCTTTTCTATATCTTTTCTTACAAGATTTATTAAATTACTAGAAAAATACACTGCAACATTTATTCTTGATCATGTGAAATCTTCTGGGTTAGTTGTTAATTATGTGCAAGTGTGGCATAGCCACAATATTACCTTGCTGAATGTCACTTTTTTCATTTGACTTGATGGAAATGCAGTAAAAAGTTGCAATACTGGGGAGTGAGGCCATAGGGTCAGACTGAGAAGGAGCAGCTTCTCATTTCAGTGTCATAGACACAGGACAGGACCTGCAGGGTGTTGCTGTGTTAAATTCCATGTCAGTGCTAGTTCTCCTTGTTCTTAGATAAATTAAACGGGAGGAGGGAAGATTACTGAGCTGTTTTTATTCAGCACTGGCCTTGGGTATTGTCTGTTGGAATCTAATTGTATTTTTAACCTTCTGAGGAGTTGTAGATGATCATTTGTCAGGATGGGTCTTCCTGTCATCTAAATTCCTGAGTTAAAACTTCAGGGTATAAGAGCTGGAGAAAATCAGGGAGGTGATCTGCTCTGCTGCAGCAGGATTTATATGTCTTGTACAACAGGTTGAAACTTTACTCAAAGAAACAATTTCCTTTGCTGGTGAGTTTCTTACTTCAATTTGAGGAGTCACAAGGTTCTGAAGACAAGGCTAATGCAATCTCTACTTGTCTCTTACAATATTAAGCCCAACCTGGAACAGACCTTGATGTCTCCACTGTGTGGTGGAAACATAGTGAAGCAGATGATGGTAGAAACATCATGCAGCATTTTGTCTGGAAGTGTCTTTGAAGAATGCAGAAAACTGGTGAGTATTGGGTCACCTGTTTCTTTCTTTAATGCTGCACTATCTGTGCTGGCATTGATTACAGCTGAAGGGAAAAGTGTGGTGCACATAGGACTTGGTCGAGGCTGGCTGGTGTTCTCATATTTCACCTTGTCCTGTAGCTGATGCTTTATGGGAAAATGCACCCTTATGGGAAAATGCACCTATTAAGCTATGAACTTCTTCCCAAGGGAAATTTTACTGTACAATCCAGAGACTGCACATGAAGTGAAGCCTAAGGGTTGAGATTTGAGGGAAGAGCGAGCTGAGCCAGTGCAATGCTGTTCAGGCTGTGTTATACCCAAGCTGCTGCATGAGAAGGATGGGGACAAAGTTTAACAATATTAAGTGATTACTGTCTGTTTGAATGACAGATGTCTGCTAAGAGAGGCAGGAGTCTCCCTTGGAATGGGGAATGTAAACCCTTTCCCTCTGAATTATTATAATTTTGAAATTAAGGGGCTCTCAGACAAAGATATGGGAATAGGAATAGCAATTCTTTATTAGGAGAAATAATATTTTAAAAAATGCAGTAATATGAAAAAACAACCCCACTGACAGAGTCTGGGTACAACCTGACACCCTGTGGGTCAGGATGTTGGTAGCAGTCTCATTATATGGTGGTTGAAGCCCTCCTGGAGTGGCAGATGTGGCTCTGTTGGAGAAATGATCCTGTAGAAAGGTATAGGTTTCCTCTGAAAGTCTAGTGGTGATAGACAGGCCTGGTCTTCCTCTGAGAATCCAGTGGAAAATTCTGCCTTGGTGTTCCAAATCTCAGGTTTTTATCCAGGTAGGAATGCTTGGCTCCTCTCCCTGGATGGAGCATTTTCCAATGGGATGATGTAAGTTTATCAGTGTGACTCAGTGGCCCATTAGCAGAAGATCTCTCTCTGGACTGAGGATGGGTCATGGAAGAGATAGAGAAAACTGCCTCACCTGGCTTTAACAGCTGGTGATAGAATACTGCAACCCAAGACAAGCACAAACTGCAGTCCTTGCTGGCATCAGCAGAAAGACTTGCACTGATTTATGTGGCACCTCGACCCTTGGCACGGGGAGCAGCCAAACCACCCCAAGGTTAACGATGTGTACAGGCAGGAGACGAAGGCACTCAGAGTGCCCTGTGATTCTGTCCTGCAGGTGAATCCAGAGCCCTACATTGACATTTGCCTGTATGACACTTGTGCTTGCGAGTCTGCCGGGGACTGCGCGTGTTTCTGTGACGCTGTCGCGGCCTACGCGCACGCCTGCGCCCAGAAAGGGGCTCCTGTCCACTGGAGGACACCCACTCTGTGCCGTGAGTACAGAAATCTTGAGGCAGGACTGGGTGAAAACGCACCAGGCTTTGGGTCAGGCTGGTCAGATTTAGCTCTGCTCCCACAGACATCCAGAGAATTTCACCTTAATGGGGATGGGCTGACAGCTCTCTCTGACATTCTGTCTTGGTTTGAATGACAGGAGGAATGCGTAGGAAGGCAGGAGCCGCCTTTGGAATGAAGAATGTAAACCCCCTCCCACTGAATTATTATAATTTTGAAATCAAGGGACTCTCAGGCAAAGATATGGAAATAGAAATAACAGTTCTTTATTAGGAGAAATTAAATCTAAAAAAAATGCACTAATACAAGAGAAACCAACCACTGACAGAGTCAGAATACAAGCTGACACCCTGTGGGTCAGGGTGTTGGTAGCAGTCCCATTAAATGGTGGCTGAAGCCCTCCTGGAGTGGCAGATGTGGCTCTTTTGGAGAAATGATCCTGTAGAAAGGTGTAGGTTTTCTCTGAAGGCCCAGTGGTGATAGACAGGCCTGGTCTTCCTCTGAGAATCCAGTGGAAAATTCTGCCTTGGTGTTCCAAATCTCAGGTTTTTATCCAGGTAGGAATGCTTGGCTCCCTCTGGATGGAGCATTTCCCAGTGGGATGATGGAATTTTATCAGTGCGATTCAGTGGCCCATTAGCAGAAGATCTCTTCCTGGATTTGAGGATGGGTCATGGAAGAGATAAAGAAAACTGCTCCACTTGTTTATTCAACAGCTGGACCATTGACAGAGGATTTCCTCACCTCCACCCCAGTTCCTACAGATGATGATAGAATACGCACTGCTGGTTACATCCTACACTGCAACCCAGGACACACTCCCACTCCCTGGTCTATTTCTGTACCTGGCAAACCCATTCCATCAATTAGATGTAATAGCATGTGGTACAAAATCTAGAGGAAGAAAGCGTTTCAGTAATACATACGTACTTGTGCATTAATTAAAGTCTACACTTTGGGATTGTGTTGCACTTGCTGTTATAAACCGAAGAATTTCTAGTCTAGAGCAAGTACTTCATTGTGTGAAAAAAGATGTAAGTGTGAAGAGGTGGCCTGCCCTAATTGTAGTCAAACAATAATATAGTAAAAATCTTTATTTAAAAGTGGAAATCGTTCTTTTTCTAGATCTGTAGTCCAGTTTGTACAATGTGTGGTGCCATAATTTTGAGAGGCATGGTAAATATACACTCTGGTTTGACTTTTTTTTTTTTTTAATTTTTATTTTTTGTCTCTGGTTTTGTCCCTGCATAGCACAAAGCTGTGAGGACCTGAATAAGCAGGAATTAGATTATCAGTGTGAATGGAGATATAACAGCTGTGGACCTGCTTGTCCTGTCACATGCCAACACCCCCAGGCTTTGGAGTGTCCTCTGCGATGTGTGGAAGGGTGCCATGTGCACTTTCCTGCAGGCAAGTCCACCTTTTGATTTATTTAAACAGCTTTTTTTTTCTTCTTAACAGATTCACTGATGTGTTTTCACCACAGTTCCTTACTGCCTGAGGAGGGAGGTGACTGGGCATCTTGGTTTGGGTTTGTGGAATGGGCACAGTGTGTGGAGGGCATGAAGTGGTGCCCAGAAGAGGAGGAGGAACCCTTGCCAGCAAGGATGAGAGAGGCTTGGGAATAGCTTGAAGAGACAGGAGGATTAGGGGCTGTGTGGCAACAGAGATTGTTGACCCTGTGGTTAAAGTAGGATATGAATTTGTGCTGGAAATTGATAAAATGCTCTGCTTCAGAGCAGCTTCAGCAATTAAACCCATTGCCCTCACCTGCTTATTACCTCCAAGATGCTCCTGAGAGTGCTCAGTTGGCATCTTCCCATAAACATGAGCTTCCAGCTTAACTATGCCAACAAGTACTTTGTAGAAAAGGGAAAGGAAAAAAATACAGGAAACATGGACGGAGGAGGAGAAAGAGAATAAGGGAAGCAAATAAGGTTTTTTAAGAACCCAAATAACTATTCTGAGCCCTGGTATTTCCGATCAGAACAAGATAGAGGATAGGAGGGGAAATAAATAATGTATGTGTAAAATGAAAAAATTCTATTTCCCCCTGATGTTGCAGATACTCTGACATCTTCCATACTTTGTTCTAAAGATATATTTACCTTCTGTGTGGTGCTGGCTGTTGCAGGTTGTACACTGGGTTAGGTGCTTTCAAAATCTAAATAAAAGCCACCATGAGGGAAGGAACTATTTCTTTGTGTCAAGCTTGGCACAACACCAAGCAGAGTATTCGGAAGGTTTGAGCCCACCTCAGGAGCACTGTTTTGTTTTTAACCCCATGATTAGTTTTACAGTTCATGACAACTGGCATCTTTACACTGCTCTGCTGTTTTGAAACAGGGAAAATACTTGATGAGCTGTCCCTGGATTGTGTCAGTCCAGAAGAATGTCCTGTGTGTGCAGTTGGAGATGACAGGATCCCACATGGAAGGAGAGTAGTTTTGAACAGAGATGATCCACAGCACTGTCAATCTTGGTATGATGGGGTTGTGCAGGGAACCAGCATCCCTCTTGTGTGGGATGAAGTACAGCCTTGTGGATAAGTTTATGGATGTAACTTTAAATACACCACTCAAAAATAACCTTGGGAAACATCTTTCATGTCAATACCCCTTCACAGAGAACCCAGAGCTGAAGTTTTTCAGTGACAGTAAGTAGGGATTATAGGATGTCAACTGAATTGAAGAAAGTGAAATCCATAAATTCCGTTCAAAAAAGGCCTTTTCTCATGTGTAGGTGGCCCTACTGGCTTCAGATATTCCAGTTCTTTCTGTGCAATGTGTGATTCAACATCAATAAAGCTGTCAGACTCCTTCCTTCTGCCAGCACTAAAACATTCCTGTGTGCAGTGCAAGGTCTGAATGTGCACACAGTCTAGAACTTGCTGAGATTATTAGCAGTTGGAATTGTGTCCCTTTACTGGAAAACCAATTTCCATGAGATATTAGGGTCATACCTGTGGTCTGATCCTGCATACAGGTGTTTCTAAATAGGATGAAATGAATGTCAGGGAGTGGGATGCTGTGCACCATGCAGGATGAGTGCCTTCAGCTGCAATGCAGCAGAGACTGATTGCATTTTGTTTAATGCCCCATGGCATAGTATGAAAATTTGTCATTCTCTGGGTGTCCGGACCATGGATGGATATTTTCACTAGTGACTTATAATGCTTTGAATAAAACAGAGTTTTCCAACTTGTAAATTGATCAGATTGAATGGAATCTGAGTTGTAAAACTGCTGCAGCTATTAGCCTGGACCAACACCTTAGCTCCAAGTGCTCTGAACCTCGCAGAAGCTCAGAATGGGCACAAACTTAAAATTTCTGGTCTCTAGCCAGGGCTAGTGTGCAACTGAGCTATAAACCCAGGGCATGAGACTGTTAGACTGATTTAAATACATAGTTTTTAACAATAAATGTGAAGAGCCCTGAATTCCATCAAAAGGTCAAAAAAGAGTCTTCTTTAAATGAGTCTCTGTTCTCTAATTTTTGTAATTCTTAATAATAATTTATCTTAAATGTTGATGCACTGGCTGCTGCTCACAAAAGATTTCAGAACATTAGGAAAACTTACCTCACTAGGGAAACATCCTTTTGCATAGCTGTCACCTAATTTAGATGCCTACACCATCTGTACAAACAATAGAAAATATTGCACAAAAATGAATTTCATAGCAAACATCCAAAGGAAATTGGAAACCAGAAGAGTCTTGTTCATATTAGGATTAGAATAATAAATCTTCTGTTGCTGTATGTTAATGCTAAAAGTAGCTGTGCATTCTGCAATTAAGAGGACACTAAAATGAGCTTGAAAAGAATATAACAAATTAAGAGAACTTAAATGAAGGTGCCACACGTAAAGTGAAATATTTTCCTGGAAAATGGCACCTTCTTCCAGTATTGACTCACGTAGTTTGTGCATCCTGGGTTTTTTCTGGCAGTGAAAACAAGCATTTTTTGGTGATTGCTCTTTTGTAATCTTTTCCTACTCTGTTCCTTGGACTGTCCAGTAAGACAAGGAGAATACATGGACTGGTTCTGTTCCACCCTGTGCCTCAGTGCAGTCACGTTCTTTTCCCTGAGAAGTGAAGCTGTTCAGGGGGCTGGCTCAGCTCTCCTGTGAGGAAAGGCAGAGAGAAGGGATTGTTCAGGATGGAGAAGAGAAGGCTCTGGGGAGATCTTATTGTGACCTTTCAGTTCTTCAGCCTATGAGGAAGATGGGTACAAAGTTTTTAGCAGAACGAGGGAGGATGGTTTTAAGCTGAAGTATCTTCAATTTAGATGAGATATAAGGAAGAATTTTTTTACAAAGGGGCTGGTAAAACACTGGTGCAGGTTGCCCAGAGACGTGATGGTTGTCCCATCCCTGGAAATATTTACAGTCAGGCTGGACATGGCTGTGAGCAACATGATCTAGTTGAAGATGTCCCTGTTCATTGCAGGAGAATTGGACTAGATACACTTTAAAGATTTCTTCCACCCCAAACCCCTCTGTGATTCTAGGAAGTAAAGAGAAACATACAGCCAGGAATTAGAAGGGCAGAAGTGTTAAAGCCTTGCTAAAGATGGATGAATTGTAAATGAGTTCATAAAAGGTGGAGGGTGACAGAGGTGAAAAAGCTCATGGTGGTGCAGAAGGATGAATAGTGGGGAAAGGAGGGGAGGGAAAGAAAATTAGGAGCTGAGGTGGAAAGGGGAAGGGAAAAATGTACTAATGGAGGTGAGTAGAAATGGTGAGGGAAGACATAGGACTAAAAAGAGAGAACATCTATGGTTAAAATAAAGCATTCAGTATGAGAAACTGGACTGAAAAAGGAATAATGGTAAATAGTAGGAAGGTAAGAGAGACATAAGAAACAGCGGAGGATGAACATGGGCCAAAGCTGTATCCAAGCAAAAATGAAGTCAGGGAAAAAGTCCCCCAGGAATGTAGAACACTGTAGAGGTAGAAAGAAGATTGTTAATTTCAGTAAGGTTAAAATCTGTGTAAACCTGACCCCTGCACAGGGTTTGCTGAGTCATATCAGAGGTAAAACATCTCTCCTACTCTAGGATTTTACTTGGTGTTAGCTCCTGCAGTTTGCCTCATGTTTTGGTTCCCTGTGAAGCAAACCAGTTCAGTCCACCAGTGGCCTGTAGGTGCTGTACTGCTGATGCTCAGCGGCTCCTAAACAGATTCCAGACACAAGTTTCCCTTCTGCCAAGGACTGCTCTAAGGAGTTTCCTCTGACAAACACGTCATGTTTCCTGGATGTAAACAAACATCCATGAGTGCAGGGGATTTAGGTGTCCAATGCCATGTGGGAAGTTTTGGGGAATTGGGGGGTGGGGGAGAAAAAATATTCACATCATGTTTTGGTTTCATTGTGGTTTTGAGAGGTTTGGTTTTGTATTGACATTCTTTTATAATATATAGGTGGCTTGTTGTAAGCACTGCTTTTTACAGTTAAATTTGATGTTTTTCTGATATGATGATTTTTGTAGTCTGTGTGAAGGGAAGAACTTAACCTGTGTGGATTGTGAACCCGTGGAGAACACCATAACCCTGACAACACCTATTCCAGAGGAGGACATTGAGCTGCCAGCCAGTGCATACTCATGCAGCAAGATGATGGACTTGGCCTTCCTGATTGATGGCTCCAGTAAACTGTCAGAGGAGGACTTTGAAGAGCTGAAGGCTTTCATAATTGGTGTGATGAAAAAACTCCACATCTCCCAGAAAAAAATCCGAGTGTCAATTCTGGTGTATAGGGCTGGTCCCACCATCTATCTTAACCTTAAGGATATCAAAACAAATTCCCAGATGAGAAGAATTGTCCAGAACATAAAATACACAGGTGATAAAGAAGCATCTGTCTATGAAGTTTTTAAATACACTGCATTGCACGTGTTTGGAAAAGCAGAAAGGACCAATGCTGCCAAAATTGCGGTGATATTTATAGCAAGCAAGCCTCAAAGAAAAATCCGTGACATGCTTGGGTTTTTGAAGAATAAAGATATCACAGTACTCCCCGTGGGGATTGGGCCACATATCAATGTGGATCAAGTCAAGTTCATGGCAAAGATGTTTCCAGGTAGCAGAGCCTTCATAGTGAGCAATGTGTTGGAGCTGATGGATAATAAGGATTTCCTCATTGATCACCTGTGTGATCTTGGACCTGAAGAAAGTCTTCTGTTACCAGCTACATTTGCTCCAACCGTGTCCAATGTCCTATTTCCCCCTTTGGGACTCACAGCCCCACCACCTGTTTCAGAAAAGTCCCATCCCAACAGGCTGGATGTTGCTTTTATTGTGGAAGGATCTGACAATGTTGGGGAGGAAAACTTCAATAAAGTCAAGGAATTCATTGAGAAGGTGGTCACAGGAATGAATGTGGGACAGGAAAATATTCACGTTACAGTCATGCAGTATTCAGAGACTGTCAGTCTGGAGTATTCCTTTAGGGAAATGCAGTCAAAGGAAAAAATTATTGAGAAAGTGAGAAGTATACCCTATCAGGGAGGGAGGGCTACCAACACTGGCAATGCCCTCGATTATATTTCCAAACACACATTTACATCAGTGAATGGAGGCAGGCAAGATGTTCCTCACTTGGTATATATGGTGTCATCCAGTCCTTCCACTGATGTTATCACACGACCTCCCAGGAGCATAAATGTTATTCCCATAGGCATAACCCCCAGTGCCAATATCCAAGAGCTCAGAAAGATCAGTCAGCCTAACGACCCAATTATCTTGAATAGTTACAACAGACTAATTGAAGAGGCACCTGAATTAGTGCTGCAGTCATGCTGCTCTCGTGGGGTGAAATTTTGGACTGAAATCACAGGTAAGAGTGGATGAATTTTCTGTGTGATTTCTTCTTTTTTCTATTGGGTCTCCTCTGTTTAACCTGTGCATCACTGAAATTTGAAGGGTTCCCTTATTGTTCTGGTGCCTTGTTGTCTTGACGCCAAGGAAGGATTATTTATCTTCCCTGGAGGCTGAGGGTGCTGTCCCAGTCCAGCAGAACTGAGCCCAGCCCTGCACTGTTTTCTGTAAGCTCAAAGTCCTTGTGTCCATTTGTCAGCAAAGTGCAGCAGCTTTCACACAGGTTGGAGAGTATTAGAAGAAAAACATCCCCCTGTATTTATTGCTCTTCTTCTCTGCTTAGACTAATGTAAAATTATACTTCCTCTTTTGTGAAGAGATACTATTGGATTTTTCACATACTTTTTTTTCTTCTGTTTGCTTAGGGGTGAGGAGGGTATTCTGGTTTTTGGTTTTTTTTTTAATTTTTGTTTTGTTGTTGGTTTGTGTTGGGGTTTTTTATTGCTGTTGTCATCTGCTGTTGGTTTTTGTTTCAGTCTCCTGAGAGTAAAACAGAATTGGTAGAAAAGCAGGAATTAAATTATCCATGTATCCCACTGGATATGCATCTCAAGGCTTTTTTAATGGGACATCACTTACTGTTTCAACTGGTCATTATCCTCCTTTGTTTTCCCAAAATGCAACTAGACCTACCCTTTCTGCTCCTACATTAGCAGATGCTACTTTTGGTTATTATAAATTAAAGAACTTTTTTCCCTCCCCCTCTCACCCTCAGAGTTGTGCGACAAACCCATGGACATCATGTTTCTTCTGGATGGAAGTTCCAATATTGGAGCATCAGAGTTTGAGGAAATGAAAAACTTTGTGCGGGCATTTATTGAGAGTGTTGTGATGGGTATGTATCTGCCTTTCAGCTCAAACACAGAAAGATGTTTGGTGTCTTTTTGCTTGTAGGGGGCAAACCAGCTTCTCGCTGGAGGTTTGTCAATTCTTAATTTTAAATTACTCCTTCCAATTCCTTTAAAACACTGGCTGCTCAATGTTTATTTTCTGGCCCATGTTGGATGACTGATGCTTTCTGGGAGTGCTAAGCTCACTGTATTTGCAGTGTGTACTGATAGGGGGGTTACACCTCTGATTAGGCCATTCCTTATCTTCCATTGCAGTGCAGCACCCCTGGCAGAATGCCTTGTGTCCTGCTCATACATGAAGGGATCAGTGGGACATGGAGCAGTTTAAGACATTGTGTAGGTTCTACCAAGTCCATCTGCATGGCAGGGGCTACAAAGGATTCTGTGTTTTCAATAACATTTAACAAACATGGATTTTTTTTTTTTTTAAATCAGAATTGTATTTTTTTGATCCAGCATTAAGCCATTTCCATGGAGCAGCTGCTATTGATATCCTTGATAGTGTTCATACATGGTATATTGGTATTATTGGTAGTGTTCATACATGTTTTATAAAGCATTGGTAAAGACTTATTGTGCTCTATATATACATACCTTCAGTAGGAGGCCGTGAAGAGAAGTACAGCCAATCACTAGAAACAACATATTGCCTGGTTCAGTTTTGCAAATCTGGAATTTTTAACTATCTATATAAGTGTTCTGCTAATAGTTTTATTCATACTTCTTGGATAATGTACAATCAGGATGTCAGAGAGGAGTGCAATTTGGAATTTCTCTTCATTCCCCTTCACAGTTCAAGCTCCCTGGATTCACTTTGTTCCATGCACATCACTCCAGTGCTGCATGAGAGAGGGAATTGGGCATCAAATGATCTAGGGAGCTTGGCCCATCTGACAAATAAAGCACCAATCTACTGCTTGTGCATGTTAAAAAGAAAGTAAAAAAATGAGAAGGGTGTTTAGACAATTTTAAAATAGAGAAGGAATAATACTGAATGGAGATTGATAAAATGTGATTCTTCAATTACTGTCATATTGAGCTGGGCTAAGATACTGCATGCTAACTCCTAGCAGAAAATCAACTGTTTCGAGCTGTACTTGCGTATTTTTCACCAGGGAATAATTTCAATTTTGATCTTTTCACACTCTGATGGAAAACCACTGTCCAGTTGTGCCTAATATAAATCACAATGCCGACACCTTCTTTGCATTTATTTTAAGACATTCATGTGCACTGCCTAAAATGCTTATTTTCTGCTACAGGCAATTCTTCAATTCATGTGTCAGTTCTGCAGTATGCCAGGGAAAATAATTTAGAAATTTCATGGAACATGCCTCAAGAGACTGACAGGCTTGTAGAGATGGTGCAGTCCATTCAACAAAGGGAGCAAGGTCCTACCAGACTAGGTGAGTGAATTTTGTGAGTATTGATATTTAAACAAGGGAGGGAACAAAACCCCAAGGAATGCTAAATATAGGCTGGCTACAAGCACCAATTTATGTCATTGTGGTGGGATTTCTTGTTAAGGTTCAACCTCTTATTATGATTCAATTTCCTCTATTGAAATATATTCATAGGTTGCACAAATTATGGATTGTCTTTAATGTATTTTGGAAAGAAGCCTTGATGTAATGCTCAGGATTTGCATTCATTATCTTTCAAGCAAGCAAAGCATAATTAAGAAGTAAAGACTTTGATCATTAACCTTTCAGTGCTGGTTAATTGATTAGAATTTAGGAGCAGAACTGCTCATGCTGAGTTCAGGAGCTGCCTTTGCCAGATGTTTGTGCTGTGCCAGTGTAACCATCTGGTTGAATAGTAGCAAAACAAGAGGTATGTTCTGTGTGGTTCACTTCCCTCATCCAAGTTGTCCTGGTGATTCCACAGGGACTTGGGCTGGCACAAGACTGGGGATGGTGGCAGGGAGCAGGGAACAAGGATTGCGTAAGGCAACATCTCAGCTGAAGAATTACTTGTGAAATGCCCTCTTCAGTTCCAGACAGACAGATCCAGTTCAATTTTCATGTACTAAAACATCAGAGATTTCCCACTGGGTCTGTGGAAACTTGATATATACACAAATATCAGTTGTAGGGTTCAGACAAATATTATTCTCCTACAGCATCTTTCACCAAATACCCTGAGAGTTTTGTGCTTCTGGATTGGAACCACATTTACTCCAGCAGCCACCTAGCATCAAGGTCCTACAAGAATTGAGGAATACATAGATTTTTGGGGTCTTTGGTCTATAAAGAGTTATTTGTACAGAAAAGTGTGAAATAAAACCTGACTTCCATAGTTCGCAGGAGAATTAGCTCTGATTGCTTTCTCAGCCTGGAGAAATAAAAATACCAGATGGCTGATGAGACTTCTATAGACTCATTGTGGGATGAATTGTTGCATACAAATAGATAAGTTTTGTGAAGCCTTCCATGTAATGTGTAGAGGAAGCGACATGGAACTGCAGGATAAACAGAGCAAACACAGCCTTTGGGAAATGAAACGGGAGAGGCAGCCACATGACATCCTCATTAGTGATTTGTTTATGTCTCTTTGGAAAATGCTCAGAGACTGTGGTCAGGGATGTGGTATAATGAACCAAAGTGGAATAGTGTAGAAGTAGTTCCTCCCAAATGAAGTAATGAAAATAAGTCACTGTGGTGCTGTCCTGCACCTTGTGGTGTGTGTGGATGTGGCTGGCTGTGCAGGAGACAGCATTCCTGGGAAGTGCATGGTCACTGTCTGTGCTCAGGCCTCTGGAAACACAGAGGCTGCTTCACAAGTGTAGCTGGCCCACTCTACCCCCTGCATTTTCTCTTCTAAAATCTCTTCTAGCCTTTGCTTGGTCTGAATTAACCCATCAAAAAATATCATTACTGTAGACCAGAGCTGTTTCTTCTTATCTGCACTGGCTGCCCTATGGTGGAAGAACAATTCAGTGAAATCTTCATTCCATCTTTGTTGGTCCAAATAGTGCTCGTTTGGTCCAAAAAGCTCTATGTGCAGAGTGAAATTGTTGCTGCCACTGCAAAAGTCTTACTGAAGGAAGCATTCCCTTTGCTGCATCATTTAGCCATAAGGAAACTCCAGGAGAGAGAGATTTTAGTAGGAAGAAATAATGAAAAACTACCGAGTATGTGAGGGCAAAGAAAGAACAAAAAAGAGCAGCCTATACCACAGATCTTTCCCATGCTTGTGCAGTGGGGCCATTCAATAACATCAGGCAGATTTTGGCTCAAGTAACCTATCAAGGAGCAGCTCTGGGGCTATTTAGACATCATGAAATCGTGTACAACTTCACATAAGAAACAACTGAAAAAAAAGAAAGAAACTAACTCATCGCTAAAGTGATGTGTGCAAGAGAACTGAGCATCACGTATATGTGTCTCTCTTTAGCATTTGTGGGTGTTTAGGAGAGTCACAGGGAGCAGATTGAGCAATCCCTACAGTAAATACTGCTTAACACTTTATAAAAACATTATTTTGCTTCCTTATAGCCGTAGTAAAAGTTGCTCATTTAAGCTGACATTTTCCTGCCTCAGCCTTAAAATTTGGAGGAAGTATCTTCTACGTGGCTCAGCTGTATAAAAGCATCTTTAGGGAAAGAAATACTTTTCCCCCCACACCCTCCAAGAAAAAAAAATAAATAAATTTTTTTCCCCTTCAACTTTCCATCATTATTAACATATTTGATTAGCACCATTCAGCATTGCTGTCAGGATTAAGAAGGTATAAATGTCTTTCTCCTAAACCTTTCCTGTGGTTTTGGAAGCAAAGGCCCCCCCATAGCACTTTTCCTTATTCATACCTCTCCCCAAATCATGCACTCTGTACTGAATTTCCAAAACCTTGTCCCCCATCACCCAAGCCCAGCAGGTGTCCTGATCAGAGGGCTCCCACTGATAGAGACTTTTATTTGTTCCTCACAAATATTGAGGAACTTGTGGTGCCATCTCCTTTTTGAAGCCAGTTTTGGGTGCTACTAATACATTCCCTGAGCTGTTTTAATTCACTGCCCTTCAGGGTTTTTGTTTGCCTTTTATTTCTAGTTCATTTCATACAGGGTTTGGGAGTTAAATGGGCTCCTGATGGAGTCTGGGCTCATCAGAAGCCCTTGGTGGTAAGAGAAATGCAGGATTTGTGACCTGCAGAGGAGAGGTTTTTGAGACGTGTTCTATTCAGCAGTGTTGGACTGACAGGTTTGTGCTGCTCGTGAAAAGCTCAGCACACATTAATCAATGTGTGTTAATGCCAAAATACCAATATTCTGTGCCAAGAATTGACCACTTAAAGCACTGTAGGATCAGTTTTAATAGCTGATTTGTTTCAAAATTAAAATAATCTATTTTCAGTGAAAAATCTCAATTCAGTGCTAAGTGAAGAGCCTGAATTAAGATAAAAAGACCAGCTTCAGGATTGTGGACCTGGTCCAGTGGAAGGTGGCCCTGCCCATGGCAGGAAGGGATTGGAGTGAGATGTTCTTTAAGGTCTGGTCCTACCCACACCGTTCTGTGATTTTATGATTCTATGGTTATCATCCTGGGGAGTTGTTCCTGGTTAGACAAGTCCTTGGTTAAATAGTTGCAGTCTGGAAAACTCACCATCCAAACACTGTTGGTTTCTTCTGTATCACTTCAGCTTCTGAGGAACCATTCCTTTTTTGTTTCTTTCCCAGGCAGCTTTCAAGTCTTGTGGGTGATTAAGGTCTCTTGTGATACTTTTTTGGCCAAGATGTTGCAGAAATGTTAGAGAAACCACTGAGGCCCCTGAAGGCACAGATTCACAAGGTCCCAGCAGGAACCTCCATCTAATTGGAGTCCCTCATCTTTCATAACTCCACAGACCCCTCAAGGGGCTTTACTTTTCAATCTTTGTTTCAGACAAAATTAAAGAAATAATTGCAAAGGTTACTCTTAGGAAGTTTTTGCTTTTCCTTAGGCATCCACCAAAATATTAAATGTCTGTGTGTTCCAGATTGGCTAATTCTGGGATGAATCTTCATTTTTATTTCTTGGATTTGTTTCAAATATTTCTAGGGAACCTTGTGCTCATTTAGTTAATTCCATGATGTCCATGGTTGCTCCCAATCCAATATTTGTGATTCAAATTAATATGCCTTTTTGTACATTTTAACTCTTCCGTCCAAATCATTAATAAAACTATTCAATGAGGCAGAATCTAGTGTAACAACCTGGGTTAGAGGAATATGTTCCTGCCCATGGCAGGAGAGCTGGAACTGGATGATCTCTAAGATCCCTTCCAACCCAAACCATTCTGGGATTGCCTTTGCATTTCCTTGCTGTGGACACTCTTTCCAGTCTCCATAAAGCCTTGTG
The DNA here is from genome assembly GCA_013397245.1 of Thryothorus ludovicianus. Classification (NCBI taxonomy): domain Eukaryota; kingdom Metazoa; phylum Chordata; class Aves; order Passeriformes; family Certhiidae; genus Thryothorus; species Thryothorus ludovicianus. The sequence continues at coordinate 566,881 of VZTB01006899.1, read as the reverse complement.
AACAGTATTGTTTAATTCAGTGCAAATAATTTCCTTTACTGGTATGAAAATGCTATATTTCTGTTGTGTTTCAGTCTCACAGTATGAAAATGTTCAAGTTAGTTGATTTTAGCAGAGAGTAGTTTTTATTGTGACCTTTGAGGGATTTGCTATTTCCCTCCTCAGTGAGATGGGGAGACAAAGAGCTGAGAAGTGACAACTTCCAGCTTGGGGTGGAGACTTTCTGAATCCCTCTAGCAGGACAAAAGTGCTCATTTGATCATGGCTTCAGACACCTGGCTTTTTTTTCTAGAGCTGGCTTCAAAATAAAGGGAGAAATCCAAAGAGTTTTTACTATGCTAAATCCAATTTTCCGTGCATTAAATTGAGTAACTGCTTTTGGGGCCTTTGAAATAGTCACTGGTTCTATTACAATTTATAAGAAATTATAAAAAGAATGGATTATTTTTTTCAGTTTACAAATATGTATGGACTTTTTGAACATTTTTAAAATTAATATGAGAAGAAGAAAAATGGAATTGGAGTGCCTGCTGACCACATCAACCATACAAAAGTCAAAGGGTCATTAAAGAAAACAAATGCAGAAATTTCAAGTACTTCTCACACCTGAATAAAAAAATCATTTGTGATTCTTACTGTGAAAAAGTTTAACCCAAAATATATTTGAAAGTTAAAAACTGAAATACTTTTTTTGGTAATTATTTGTAGGACCAGAGGGAAATGAGTCAATCTTCTGGCACAGTGACCATCCTAGAGCAATCTCAGGGATTTTGAATATAGTCAGATTTATTTGCTGTATTTTGTTTTATCCATTGTTATTTCTAGCTAATGTGCCATTCTGTATGTAATATTTACCTCGACAGGCACAAAACCATTTGTAGAAAAGATTGTGGGGATAGCTGTATAGGGCATGAGTTAATACCTGAGGCTGGTTATTTTTTTTTGTGGTCAGGAATAGCATTTCATGAGATGGAATCACCATCACTCAGCTAATAATGGTGTTTTAAAATTTATTTTGTTGCAAGTAGAAAAAACATTCAAAATTTTGAGGTTTTCATTGAATATCCAACCTCTGTTGCTATGTTATTGAGTCGTGAATGCTTTGATTTGAAATGGACCTTCAAGATCACCTCATTCCAACCCTCCTGCCATGGGCAGGGATATCCTATCCCAGGCTACTCAGTGCCCCATCCAAACTAATCTTGGACACTTCAGGGATGGGGCAGGCACAGCTTCCCAGGGCCTGTTCCACTGGTGCCTCAGGACCCTCTCAGTAAAAAAACTTCATCATCAATCTAACTCTCTCCTCTTCATTTAAATATGTTCCTCTTGACCTATCCCTACCTGCTACTGTAATAAGTTGCTCTCATTCTTTTTTATAATCACCCTTTAAACATTGTAAGGCTGCAGTGAAGTCTCCCTAGAGCCTTTCAGCAAGCTGAACAATCCCAGCTCCTGAAGCCTTATCAATAATCAATGTCCTGAGTGAGGTTCCTAAAGTTTGTCCATGCTTGCAGCAGCTTGGGAAAAGGGTTTTTGCTTCCATCTCTGAAAAGGAGTGGGTGATGTGGTGCAAGAAGACATCAAGTGTACAAAATGTTGAGGTGTGCTAAGGTGTACTGTGCTGGTGAACTATCTACAGGCTGACTTCCAGTGCTTTACAAATGCATGAATTTTGCAGTGAATTCCTCAGGCAAACCTATTTTTGCTCCACAGTTCTTGCAGATTACTCAGAGGAAATACTCTTTCAAGTGTTTATTATTCACCAGTCACTGTTTGCCCTGAATGTCACATCAGTCATCCAGTTTCATTTCTACTTCCTGACCTGATAACTTCTAAGCCTAAAGGAGCTTTTAAGAAAGCTGCATATCTTGATTCCTAGTGTAAATATTTGTGCGAATACATGTCTAAATGCAAGTACTAACAAAGTGCTCTCTTGCTGAGGTCATAATTATCAACAAAAATTTGCCTGAGTGTTCACAGATGTTAAATGAAGGGGTGGCAGCTTCTCTTTTAAGCCAATTTGTGATTTGGTAGCTCAGGTAGAATTGATTTTGTAAGTTTTGTGGTGTTTGGCATGGGGTTTTTTGTTTTATTTTTATTTTAATATGAATCACTCAATTGTTTTATGGATTACACTGAGTTTAAATTTCAAAAAGGTGCTGGTAGTGTGGAGGCACAATAAGCTTCTGACACCCATAGGGAAAGTCGATGAAATCTGGGAAGCACTAGATCTTCCACAGGAGTGAGAACAACTCGTGTGAACTGCTCAGGTGATGCCAAGCTGTGGATCAGCTCGCCACTGGATGTCAGTGTTGCTCGACAGTTCGAAGCAGGAATATAATCTCCACAATGTCTTCTATCCTTTAGGGATGGCAATACTTCTGGGAAAAGTAACTGCTTAAATGAGGATCATAACTTTATTATCTTAGCTAAGGAAAGGGGAAAAAAATTCCCATCACTGCACAGGAGTTAAGGATGGTCCTCCTGTGTTTGGATGTCTTAATAAATACTGAAGGTTTTTAAAAGCTAAGATCTTTCATGTAGCTGCAATAAATCAGACATTAAAGAGTCCTTTAAGAATAAATATTTTTCACTACCTACTGGCATAACACACTAAAACAATACAAGATTTAGTTTTATGGTCTCCTGTGACTTTTCTATTACATCTCTCATTTCTCTCTTCATTTCTTCCTAGGAAATGCCATTGATTTTGTGGTGCAGAATGCGATGTCAGAATCCCACGGGGGCAGACCCAGCGCATCAAAGGTCGCCATCGTCATCGTGTCGGGGAGCTCACAGGATGCTGTGGAGGCTGCTGCCCTTTCTGCAAGAGTCAACAGTAATTCTGGTTTCACTGTTGCTATTCATAAGTAGAGTTGTTACTTTTAAAGTAATGAGCTAGAGCAAAAGATGGATAATGAAGGCACTGGTGTGTTTGTGTAAGTTCTGTGTGTAGGGTTATGGTAAGGAGCAGACCTGAACAAAACATGCCCTGTGTAAAGGTCTTTGAGGCACTGGGCAATTCAGACCCAATCTGCAGTTAAGGCTGACAGCTTCCCCAGGACTCACAAATCAGCAGCATTTCATTTTCTGAGATCCTGTGGGTAGACAGTGATAACAGATATGTGGTCTAATATCATAAATTCAGTGCTGTTGCAGTACAGTGAGACTTGAAATGTTCACTCTAATAATAATGATGATAAATTAAAATAATCATAAAGATAATAATGTTAATAATAATAATTAGAGGTTTAGATCAGCTTCTGCACTAACCTCCACAGGAATATACTTTTGCTATCAGTGTGCTGCCTGATGATTTTTCAAGTTTTCTGGCTGTTGTTTCTGTACCTCATCTTCCTCAGGTGTTCAGCTGAGGAACTTGGACTTCATTTGAAGGTTGCTCTGGGAGTTATTGAATAAGGCATGGACTATATAACAACTATCAACCATTATTTTTAATTAAATGGTTTGAAAATAATCCAATTGCCATGTAACTGAAGGAAGAAACCTGCATATTGAGATTCTTTTTTTTTTTTTTGTTTAAAAAGAATGAAGATGTTGTCATTTAGTCTGCAGCTGTGTTTTGTTGCCCATAAATGATCTTATTATGCTTGGGACTAATAGAGTTCATGTCAGCTAACAGTGTGATTAGAGCAGCAGCACCATTTCAACCCTTAGTTGCCTTTAGCCAATGTGGGAGGAATGATATATGTAAAACATGAAAATTAAGTGTTAGGGAAAAACTTTTCCCCATTCCCTTTTTAAATTTTTTTTAAGAAATGGAAAAAAAAAGTGATATAATCTTTATGTTGGAAAAGATCTTTAAGATTGTCATGTCCACCCATTAACCAAGCACTGCCAAGTGCCACATCCTTTAAATACTTCCAGGGATGAGCACTCCATGTCCATGAGCAATGATTGTCTCCTGTGCCTTGCCTGTTTCAGACCTTTCCTTCTCTTTTCCTAGGGGTATCCCTGTTCCCAGTTGGTGTTGGGAACAGATATGATGAAGGGCAGCTGAGGACTTTGGCTGGGCCATCTGCTGCTAACAGAATCATGAAACTCCAGAACTTTGAAGATTTATCCACTATGATCACATTGAACAGTGAATTTATCAAAAAAGTGTGCATGGGTAAGTCCAAAAGTCATGACCTCGTGTCTGAAGCATAACACAAAAATTGAAATGCGAAGCCAGGATGATTTTTCTTGATTTTAGAAGGCGATTAGATGCTCCCTTGTTACTGTTCCACTGACAGTCATTGCAAGTGCTGACCTAAACCACCACCATCACTTAGGTGTGAAACCAAATTTGAGCCCTTTAAATATGTATCCAGCTGCTGTTCCAGTTAGCCCAATTCCAGTAAGGTTTTTAGAACTGCTTAGGCCTGAAATTTCAAGCTACCATCTTAATAAAAATCAATCTTGATAAAAATCTTGATAATCAATACTCAGGACTGGTCACCAACACCAGGGAAGTTGAAGCTATCATGAATGAATGGGGCATGTTTCAGAAATGTTGTGAGAAAAGATTTCAAGTTATTCATTTCTCAGACATTGTGTGTATGTCTACAGAAAATTCAGCCAAAATAGAAGGTAAAAAGAAAAATAATAAAGAATTTACTTTCCCAGGGAAGCAGATACTGGGACAAAATATAAAATGTTTTGAACAAGCATTCGTTTATTTGTAGATGACAACACTTCTCCTCTAAGGAACCTTGCTTCAACACTGACCAGGATTTTATTTCTTTTACCTCCTTTGTCTGGATATAGATATTTATCCCTCATCTTGTTGTTATTCCTGTTCCAATAACATCCACACGTTCTCACCACAAGCCACTGCCTCATGGTGTTAGTCATTGCACAGGTTTTTGCCAGCATTACGAAGGCTTAGTAACATCTCCACTACAATAAATGGACTTTTTTTGTGGAGCCAAGGACCTCTGAGAATGAGGAAGTTGCAGAGTGTTCACAGCCCAGCTTGGAGATATCCGATCAGCCTCCTCTGGGATCACTTCTGGCATTTTAAAATCTCTCCAGAGCATCAAACAGCTGCCATTTTCTAGATTTAAACAGCTGCCATTTTCTTTCCTCTCTTTTAAAATAAGCTTTTAAAGATGCATTTCCTCTCTTCGCACTGTAAAATATGTGATTTTTCTTGCTGTAAATTACATTGATCCAAGATATAGGATGAAGAGCAGGAATTTGGATCAAGCAAATGTTTTCTTATTGCAATCTGTGTTATAACCTATCAGTACTAGAGGTGAAAGCTTTGTATTTTTTATGAAATCTTTTCCAACAGCTCAAAAAACCTTGAAGTATAGACATCTTCAGCTCCTAAAACCTGAGAAATTTAGCTCTCCTTTTTGCTGATGGTGAAGACTTTGCTAGGGGATAAAAATATAACAACATTACATGTATTTATGGGGATTTATTTTTTTGCTTGGATTTTTTCCCTGTTTATTTTGTTTTATATAAATTTCATACAATCTGTAAAGTATGATTTTCCCCTCTAGACTCAAACAATTGGATTTCTTGTGCAGAGGGAGTCTTGCCTTTTGTATGGAATTGTACCAAAAATAATACCATTAAAAAAGGTTTAAAAGGGTTCCTAAATGATTTCAAAATACATTACTTATCCTGGAAAAGACAGAGCAGAGAGTGTATATAGGATAGCATAGCCTAGTATTCTACAAAGAGTTTACTAGTCATGTTTTAATATCTTAGAGGCTTTTTTGTGGCATAGTACAAAAATGAAATTGCTTCCAAAATATCTTTAGGTGTGTAGTGAAAGCACACAAACATAGAAACTACCAGTGGGTAGTTCAGTGGGTACCCTGTGACCATTTAACTGATTATATGAAAAAAAATGCTTATCTCAGTCATGCCTGAATGTAAGGACACTGAATTTGAGTGTTCTTATTGCAGCTATTTGTGTAGTTATTGCTGTATTGATCTTCCTGCATTTAATAAATGTGGGTGTGGAAATTCTCACTACCTGTTAATTCCCAGGAATGCTCTCAATGAATCACAAGACCCTGAGGTAAGGCTGGAATGTGCCTCAGAGCCAAAGCCATGCTCATCCTTTAAGCACCATCTGGGCAGAGCTGTGGCTGTACAAGAGGTGCCCAAAAGCTGTAGAATTGCAGCCCAGTTGTTGCTTGGTAGTATTTTGGGATCACTGTCATTGTTTATGCCTTCTGTGTGTTATTCTTGTACACTTTGGGCAAATCCCTGCAGTCTTCAGGTAGGGACTCAGACACTCTAGCACAAAACCCCCAGAACTTCTCACAACTTAAATCAAGTTTTTAAGTAAGCAATCTGTATTTGAGTGACCACCACTTAAAAGGCTTGATAAAGAAATGGGATGACTAAAAGATGTCTGCTTCTCTTTCAGACCCAGTCAGAGAATGCATAGATGAGGATGGAAACAAAAAAAGAGTAAGTGCATTGCCTGTGTTGGCCATCTGGCTTGTAAGCTGCAAAATTTGAGCAAGAACACGAATATCTTCACAGTTAACCTAAAACAAAAAGTGTAGGACAATATTAAGAATGATTTTGGAAGAGGAAAATGTTGAATTTTGAACTGGTGGGATAACTTTGCACACAGAGGAGGCTTCCTCTAACATTACCTCATCTTGCAGAGTGTTGAATGTTATTGAAGACAGTGCAGAACCAAAAGTGTTTGTCTTCCCTGACAACAAAAAATGCATTTCCATCTTCTGGTGAGAGGACTTCTGGGACAGCTGCACATGGCCAAAATAAAGATGCATGTGCAGGGGCTACTTCACTGTCCAGCCACTGTCCTTCTGCTGAAATTACAAATACCTTGTCCCTGGGAAGATAATTATTGTGTGATAGTTATATCTCTTTATATAATCTCTTTAGCAAGGAAATCAAATTTCTGGGAGTTTGTGCAAAATTTCTTATTAGTCCTGAGAAAAAGCTCAGAAATGTTAGTAAACTTGTCTGATGTCTCTGAAGTGATCTCCCTCTAAGAAAGCAATGCTCCAGATGTTAAGAATGGTTCAGTTTCTTCATCTCAGGTGAGATGCCAAGGTTTTTCAGAGTATGTGATACTTCATGCATTTAAAAATATTACCATAAGCTTTTGCCATGTTTTCTAGTATGGATCAGTTATGAGTTCTACTCTGGGCTTTATCTTGAATTTTCAGTACCTAAAAAATATTCCTTTGGTTTTTCCCTTGTGAAGACATGACTGTGAGGAGGAATGTTACAAATAAGTGAATATGAATTATCTAAGCACAGGAAATATATCAAAACTGCCTTACATAGTTGGCCTCAATCAGCTGATCAGAACACAGAAAGGCTTTAGCTAAATCAGACACTAAGTATAATCTGATGGCTTTGAGGTTGACAGCTTAATTAAGAAAGAAACCCCAACAAACAAAAACTAAACTTGAAAAACTTTATTAATGCAAAAAGAAAGTCAGATTTTGTTTGAACTGCATGTGTCCAGGCCTCTGGACTCCTAGCAGCAGATACAGGTACATATAGATAAGTGCTGGGAAGGCTAAACTTGAATTTCACACATGTCAGGTTTCATTTTTGGGGGTGATAAACTTGAAACACAATTTCCGTTCTGGCTGAAATACTTTTAGAAGGGAACAGACCGGGCTCCAGTCCATATACAAATGAACCATACTTTCAAATGGCAGCCTTTAGGGGGATTTTGAATTGCCTCTTTTGTCAGCCAGGAAAAATTGGTGTTAGAAGGCACTGTGAGGCCACAGCCTCCTGGAGCATCCTGTGGAGCCTACGGAACACCGTGGAAATTCCTGCCTCTGTGGTGCAGCATCCTCTGCTGTGCCTCACTGGCTCTAAGGTGCCACTCTTCTGTTCCCCTCTTCCAGCACAGCCCACAAATCCACAGGGAGGAAGAATCGAGGCTCTTCCTTCCCTAATTCAGAAAGCACAGGCTTTTATATCAGCTTCATAATCTTTCAGGCGTTGCTCAGAGGATTCTTGCAGGAGGCTCAGCTCCCCAGCCAGGATGTCTGTCATGCACCTGGAGATTGTGGGAACTGATCTCTTGCAGTCTGTGAGGAAATCTGAGTTCCCAGGATCAAAAATCTCAGCCTAAATCCTATCAGTGTTGGGAATATTTTGATTTGTTATTTTTCCATATTTTGTTATGTTATCACCCCTACCCTGGAAGTGACTGTAGAAGGAACATTCTTGATTAAGGTCATTGTTAGCAGCAGATCAAATGTGCTGGGTCAGACAAAAAATCCACTTGTCCCTCTGTATTGTGTGGCCAAAAACAGGAGCCAAGGAAGCAATGTTAATAAATATGTGTAGAAATTCCCTGAACTATCCTAGCCACAAAAAAATTGTTACTCAAAGACACCCTGAGCTGCAAGTGACACCGTATTTGATAGCACTTGATCATTTTGTTTTGTGTGATTTTGTTCAGCAATTCTTTGAATCCTTGGAAGTTTTTAGTACTCATCAGATCCAGTGGCAAGGGGTTGCAGGAGTGCCAAACATAGGCTGTGGTTTCATGTTTTAATTTGCTGATTGGTAGAATATGAGGACAATCATGATAAATTAGATTTCTTTTTGTTAACATAGTTAATTTTTACTGTTAGTCTTGCTTTGAAATTTGGAAACAGGCATAAAGGTGATAATAGAAGTGTAAATTTTTGTCTTATAATAGTGATTTTTCCTTGTGATCTATAGAGCAATTTGCATTTCTAGGCTGTTTAATGTGGCAAACTCCACATTCCTGAGCTGTTACCATGGCTTTTCTAGTATTGCTCAGCTCTTGGCTTAAAGAACAGACAAATAAACAAATAACCTAATCTAAACTGAGAGATAACAGCCAAGGGAGCTGCTGAGGTGCGTGGGTCTCTCTCCTGCAGATGCACAGCAAGACAGAGTGTGCACGTCCAGGTCTGTAGGTTCAGAGCTCCCTCAGAGAGGAAGTCTGAGGCTTCCTGCAGTGTCCTGGCAGACTTATCGTTCACAGCTTAGAAACCCTGATTTTGCTTTCCTTTCTGTCCTGCTTTTTCTCCTACAGTTTCATATCAATTGGAATTTAGGCTCTCTCTGTCTTCAGAGTCCCTCTGTTTTCCTCTGCATTAGAATTCTTGGGGTTTTTTAATCCCTCAAATTCTTTTTTTTTGGTTTTTTTTGGTTTTTTTTGTTTTAACATCTTATGCTTTGCCTTTCTTGTCCAGCTCTGAGATGTTTTCTAGTAAATGTCCTATTAAAGAGTGAAATAGAACCAGTAAATGTGTATGGAAGCCAGACTTGCACAGCTGTATATGTACCCTTCCAGGTCCTCCCCTTTCATTGAGTTATAGGAGAGACAACTCTAATTAAAAAGCATTCTATCTCTTCCTATATAAATACTTTTGCTGTCCTTAAAATTCCTCTTGTTGCTTTTTCACAACCTCCTCTAGGTTCACAAGCCTTGAAAATAATATTAAGCAACTTCCAGTTGCCTTCTCAAAGTCCTGAAACACATAAAACCAAAGTCCAGTAAACTAACCTGTATTTAATATGTAATTTTTTGTGGATGCAAATCTGACAGCTCTTGTTTAGACTGGATGACAACACATAGCTCAGAGATACAGAGGAATACTTTCATAATGGCAAGAATCTTCTGTGAATTATGTTGTTACCTAGGTATTTTATCCCTTTTTTCTTCTGTTCTATGGGGATGATGGTTAAACTGCAAAGGACAGGATGGGAGATGGCCATGCCCAGTATCAATTCACTTTTCTTCTGCTTGTGAATATCAAGGAATGTTACCCAGCTCTCAGAAGTTTCACTTGTGCTGGTGTTTTGAACTCACCTGTGCGGAGAGAGCTCTGGGATGTGCTGTTTCCACATTTGGGGATATTCCTGGGAATGCACACCTCAGGGATGAGCACTGTTTTAAAACTCATTCAGCCTACTTATGGACTTTAGAGCTCTGCAGGATTGGGGCCAGAGAGCTTAGCTTTCTGCAGCTAGGAATCTTGAGACACTCCGCATTTATTTCTCTGTCATCTATTAGTACATAATCCTGGTGCCTTAAGATACAGACTGTCCTTTAGAAAGCAGGAATTTATTTTACATTTAGTTCTTTAGCTCTAGAAATCTGTGATGTACATCTAATAACACTGATCTGGTAAAGGAACAATTTCACTTTGGGAAGAAAGGAGCTATTTTGAAGTTTCAGAGTTGATAAAATAACTACAATATTCCATGCTTTCCTAGTTTAGAACAATCACTAATGCCTGCTGTGCTCTGACCATCTGTGGCTTATGAAAACTAAAGGATTTGAAATTTAAAGTAAATCTGAGGGCAATTCTTTGTTGACTCTGCTCCCATGCATGTTGTAGGATAGCTAAGCTTTAGTTATATGTGGTTTTAACAAAATATCTCCTATTGTAGACTGTTATCTTTAGCTTGGAATTTCAGCCTACTTCTTAGTGTTTCTAATTTAAACTTTCTCATCCTCATGAAGTCCTTAATACAGTGCATTCCATTATTTATTTTTCCAAGGCTAATGTGAGTAGCACTGCTGTCAGGGTCACTTCACTTTCTGGCTGTAATTCTGTGACACCAGCACAACTTTGCATTTTTGATTTCAATTGTTGCATATCCCTGTTTCCCTCCCTAGCCTGGTGATAAATGGACACTACCAGACCAGTGCCACACCGTGACCTGCTTCCCAGGAGATTACACAGTTCTGGAGAGCCATCACATCAACTGTGAGAGGATGCCAAAGCCTGTGTGTCACAGCAATCTCCCTGCTGTTAAGGTGGAGGAAACTTGCGGCTGCCGATGGATGTGCCCGTGTGAGTATCTGTCCATGTCTGCCTCTCCCTCCCTATCACCTGAATGTTTGACCACAAATGTGATGCTGAATGGAGCCTTTCTGCCACTGAACACTTCAAAGGTGACCAAGGTGGGAGAAATTGCTGTTTAATGTTGTACTGCTTGTAGACTAATTAGGCTCGTGAGAGCCTCACTGATGCTGGAATGCCTAATGCTACTTGCCAAGTTCAGGACCTCTCTGAGCTTATTTTTTGCATTAGCAGAGTGGCAGTGTTTTATCAGGGAATCTCACACTCAATTTCAAAGCTGTGTGAGCTGGGAAGGAGGATATGTGGGAGAAACCAGCACGTTATCTTGGCAAGCTGTAAGCAAGTGTTGGATTCTTGGTCCATCTCAGGGCTTGAGGGTTTTGTCTACCCTCAGACAAGCAGATGTAGCACAAAAAACATCAACAAGAAATTCTCTCTGCCTCCAGATAACCTCACACAGTGTCTGAGCAGAAAGGCTGAACACTGGTGCTCATTGGTGCCTGGGCTGGGATGACAGGAACGGGAATTAAGTGCATTTACATGGTTTACATGGTTGGAGGGATGCAGCCCTGAGGCTGGTGATCCATTTATTGAAACATAAGTGGGTTTAAATCTAAATTCATATGCTTTTTAAAAGTTGATCAGAACCCTGTATATATATACATACCTCTTCTTCACAACCTATAATCTCAATTTAAAATGTCTTCTGCTGAGCTGGCTGATTTAAGTACAATTTCTTACAGCTACTGCTTGAAAAACCAAAGCTTGAAGGTGGATTTTGATCTCTGAACTCTTAGACATGCAAAATTTTTTACACACTGTTTTGGCATCTCCTAGAAGTGTATTTGGTAATCTAAAATCCTTAAATCTAACATTTCTGGTTTGCTACAAGGTTTTTGAAATTCCCTCCCTACCTCCCTTCATCACTCCCTCCTGCTGTTTTTCCTGGGAAATTAAATTTGAAGGTCATTGAATAGGAAAAATGTTATTCTCAACTAGAAGCAAAGTAATGAATTATAAACAATGGTAATTTTCCTCCTTACATGTTTTGCTGGCATTGATTTTATTGTCCTTATTATCCTTTAAGCAGGAGACTTGAAGTTCAAAGCATCAGGTTTTGTTTTGGTTCTTCTGGGATTATAATCTTCCCTGATTTCCAGTTTTTGAAGACAAGGAAGTGTTTATAACCCAATGACCAGGACACTCAGCTCTCAGCTGGCCATTGGTTTATCCTGTGCTTATTATTTCTCTGCAGTTTTCCTGTTTCCTGTCTGAAAAACAAAATTCCTGAGTATCAACTTGTGACGTGTCTGATAAGGGTGAAATGGTGTTATTTGGAATCAAATGTGACACTATACAGAATATAACACAATGCAAAAGTTGAACAGTGTGTTACAGTCTTTCTACAAACAGGAAAGGAATTTTCCCTGTTTCATTTTTACATAAAATCTATTACTAAATCCTAATGAATGTGAATAAGTTTTAGGCAAAGGGATTTTTTACATGTTATCCAAATCTTTTATAATACTTATTGTTCCCAGACAAAGATATTGCAAAAAACCTCCTCATGTGATGAAGTACTTACCAAATTTTCTTGTCAGTGTTGCAGCATTTGCAATTCATTGCCTTCCTCTCTTTCCAGTTAGTTGGTTCCCCATGCCCACAACAGTTGTGAAGTAGCAGTAAAATTTAAAAGCAAATGCCTATGTGGGGTTTTTTGGTTGTTGTTGTTTTTTATTTCAGGTGTCTGTATAGGAAGTTCATCTCAACATATTGTCACTTTTGATGGGCTAAATTTTAAGCTGACTGGCAACTGCTCCTACACCTTATTTCAAGACTTTCAAGATGATGTTGAAGTCCTGCTCCATGAAGGGGCATGCAGAGCAGCACCCAGGATGAACTGCATGGACTCCATCGAAGTGAAGCATCGTGGTGTGGCAGTGCAGCTCTTCAATGACATGGCAGTAAGCAAACACCACCAATTCATCTCTGCATTGTCTGCTCGTGCTGCAGAATTCAGGCCATGGGGACAAATTGCTTCCCTTGATCCAGTTTCAGCCTGTTTTTAACATCTCTTCTCCATTTCATGATACAATCAGTGTTCACATAATGAGCCAGACACGTTTCTCCTCTTGTTCTCCTTGTGCTGGTGTGCCAGTGTCAAGAGCATGGGATTTGACAATGTGTGCCTGACACTTCTGCCAGAAATTACACACAGGACATACTGCACTCTGACTCCCCTCTTTTGGTAGAGGTCCTTCACACTATGTTTGGTCCATGGGAGAGCACTCTGTTCCTCACAGAGCTGTGCCTGGCTGTCCCTAGACCTCCAGGGAGTTGCTTCTCACCTTGTGTGCAACTGAACCTTAGCATTAGAAGAAAGGGCAGCTCAGCATATATTACATCTAGTTCATAGACAGAGAACATTCAAACTCAACCCACTTTTTGGCTCCTGGCTGCTCAGACATACAGGAGTTGGTCAACTTGCTAAAATGATCTCTTCTGACTCGTGTAGCAAAAAAAGTGGACCAAAACACCTGCATCAGGTTCTGCATGGTGCTGGAAAGCCTTGACTTCCACTGAGGCATCATTTGAACCTCACAGCATGAGGTTGTTAAGCATGCAGTGCTCAAAGAGTGCACTTACCTAGGAAAATGTTGGAAGAGTTGTTCATGTAATTCACAGGATGAAAGTCAAGTACTTCTGTATGTTTTTAGACACAATAGAAACCTTCAGCAGGCAAAATTGTTTCTTATGTCCAGATTCAGTTGGATCTTCAGATATTTGTCAAGTCAAAATGTGCTTTAACTGTAACATTGAGTTGATTTGTAACTGCTTGCTAGAACTGATGCGACAACCTCACCTTTTTTGTTTTTTGAACAGGTGACTGTTAATGGTGAAAGGGTTCTTATCCCCTATTCCAGCAGTTTGTTTGAAATTGCTGCCTATGGAGAAATAATGCATGAAATCAAGTTCTCTCTTCTTGGACATAATCTCACATTTACTCCAAGAAACAATGAATTTATTCTTAGACTTAATTCAAAGAGCTTTTCTTCAGGAGCAAAAGGGCTTTGTGGTAAGTTTGAAAGTCAGTACTTTTAACAGCTTCCTACATGGGCTTGAACATCTATTTATTTTATTGGTATTTGTGAATCTCCAAATCTGTAAACTCTCTGATGGGTCCTGGAAGAGATAAAGAAACTGCCCCACCTGCTTTTTAACAGCTGGCCCATTGACAGAGGTTTATTGCAACCCCTGCCCCTGTTTAAGAGATGGTGATAGAATACACACTGCTAATTACATCCTGCACTGCAACCCAAGACAACGACTCAGGGTATTTATGCCTCTATTGGCAACAGCCATATGGAATATGAATTCCTCTAGCTGCCCCAACCAGCATCATCCATCCCATCCCTGCTTTTTTTCCCAGGTTTATTTTAGCGCTGATTATTCAGAGGCTTCTCTTGTCCCTTTGCTCACCCCGCCAGGGCTGTGTGACCAGAACCACGCCAATGACCTCACGCTGCGCAATGGCTCCGTGGCTGCTGACAGCAGCTGGTTTATCCAGGACTGGACGGTGGCAGAGCCGGGCAGGCCCTGCGAGAGCCGCAGGGAGGAGCGCTGCTCGGAGCGCGCGCCCGGCCACTGCCACCTCCTGCTCTCGCAGAGCTTCGCCGAGTGCCACAGGATCCTCAGCCCCAACATGTTCTACGAGGCCTGCATGGAGGGCAGCTGCTACGAGGAGGAGGCCTGCGAGATGGTCACGGCCTACGCTCACATCTGCAGGGAGTACGGCGTCTGCGTAGACTGGAGAACGCCCGAGCTTTGCCGTAAGGGTTTTACTCTCTGCTAAAACTGATAGAGGTGTTGCCCTGCTTTGGGACATCTTGTCAGTGTAATATTAATTTCTTGAATGTTCCAGATCAAGTTTATTGTATGAGTGATATTGCAGATCTCTGGTTGGTCGCCCACTAAGCTGAATGTTATGAAAAAGTGTTTCTTGGTAAACTGTTAACTGGTGAAATTCCAGGTGAGAGGGAAAAAAATACCTGTGAACAGGTACCCACAGCTATGTGACACCTGGCTCTGCAGCCACCGAGCCTTTGTGGCACCAGGTCTGGGCTGAGAGTCTGCCAGACTCTTTTAGCAGCAGATATCATTGCTTTGATACAGACTTTGGAGGGTCTGAGGTAGACAGAGGAACTTGTACTTTGAACTAGTGGAACTACTTCCCAGCCTGTCACTGTCACACCTGGCTCAAAATAAGGCTTTTCATTGTAACAGTTTCACAAATTCCTCCTGTTTTCATCAAAGCTGAAAGTTTTGAGGATGTGGTGGCAAAGCCAGTGTGATTTTAAGTTTCTGCTACAGGGAAAAGACCTCTCTCTGTGGTGTCATTTCTTGCCAGGACATGCCAGCTAGGCTGACTGAACAAGCTGTAATTTGCTTTCCAAATCTGGTTCTCCTTCCTGGATTTTGCTTGTGTTTTGGAGGTAAAAAGTTTATGCTGTGGGAAAGCAGTGTGTCAGTGTGAATATTACACATCATCAGAACCAAACCAAGGCAAACAATACACCCATGCTAGAGCCAAATTCAGACAGCAGTTGGTTTGTAAACCTTCTCCTAAATTCTCTTAGACAAGTAGTTCTTCTTTCTCTTCCTGGTTTTTTCCTTTTTTTTTTTTTTTCGTTCCTGTTTCTCCTGAAAGCCCTATTAGGAGGTGTACCTAAAGATCTTCCAAAAATGCAAGGTATCATTAAGTACAAACAAGTAACTCTTGGGGTGGCTTATTCTCCACTTTCTCCTGTTAACCTTTCTGCAGTGATGGTTGCAGACATTCAGATAGTCCCTCAGCATGTCTGGTTTAGTCAAGTGCCTTAGATGTGGATGTGTGTAGGCATTTTGTTTCCCAGCTATCTCCTCACAGAGCATCTCAATGTCCCAGTTGGTTCTCACCTCCTGCCTCTCTTGTTGAATTGTTTCTTGTTGCTTTGCCTTCTTTCCCTGGATACTTTTTATTTCAGAACTGGAGAGCCAGCATCCTTAAGGCATGATACAAAAAAATAAAGCTTAAAACAAATGCTTTTTTTCATGTTTTAAACTCAGACTGAAGGAATTATGTGATAGGAAGTCAAGAGTCTCAGTGTGAATTTGGCCTAAGTCTCCTCTTAATGTTTGAATTATCTTTCCAGGATCATAGGCTACTGAGCACAGTCTGTTTGGAGTATAGTCCTAGAAAGCAGAGGGAGAACATTGCCAGCCATTTTCCAAATCCAGTGCCTCAGCCAGACTTTGCAAATTGTAATGTCCAAAGCTGGATGTCAGCAGATTACCTCAGCAACTCTGCAAATTCCTGTCTGGTTACATGACCTGTAAAAGGATAGACAAAGTGTTGCTCATTTTAACACTAATTACAAAAAAAACTCTTAAGTGTCCTAACAATAACATCATCAAACATCTTCCAGCAAATGCCTGTGTGCAACTGCCAAAAATTTAAATTGTCAACATTTGATTTATGCAAGTTACATTAATGACTAAATAGACACTGCAGCTTAATAATCACTCTACCACTATATGTTTAATAAAAATAGCACTGTTCTGGATTACCTTGCTTCCCTCCTCTCAGTCCACTAAATCCCTGTCATTCTTGTAGAATTTTACTTGAGGTTTTGTCATACAATGTTGGGATATTCCAAGCACTACAAAGTCCTTCCCGATTGCTCTTCCTGGGTGGGTGAATAGACTCTCTGTAATTCAGATATATTCAGCTGGAGAAGGGAAGGCTTTGGGGTGAGCTCATTGTGGCCTTGCAGTGCCTGCAGGGAGCCCACAGGAAAGATGGAGAGAGACTCTTGACAAGGGCCTGGAGTGACAGGACAAGGGGACAATGGCTTCACAGTGACAGAGAGCAGGGTTAGATTGGATATTGGGGAGAAATTGTTCCCTGTGAGGGTGGTGAGGCCCTGGCACAGAAGCTGTGGCTGCCCCTGGATCCCTGGCTGTGTTCCAGGCCAGGCTGGATGGGGCTCAGAGCACCCTGGGATAGTGGAAGGTGTCCTTGCCCATGGCAGGGGATTGGACAAGAGGGTCTTTAAGGTCCTTTCCAGACCAAGCCATTTTATGATTCCATGAAATCATTGACTTTAACTTGGGAAGGGTTAATTTTAAAGACATTTTTTTCTGTCTCCATTGGCTGCTAGACAAGTGTGTGTAGACAGTTTAGCTGATAAATGTTTTCTTGTTTGTTTGGGAGCTTGAGTTTTCTTTCAGTGTTTTTTGTCAGGGGACTGAAGGAAAGTTTTATAAACCTCACAGCAGTCACAGACTGGGAAATAAGAAACACTTTTTCTAATTGAAGCTGTAGAGAAAAATAGACTTAAGGGAATACACAGCATGGGAGCTGTGTCCATAGTTTTTTTTAATAGCTGTAGCCCTAATTTTATGTTTTCTTTTAGAGAAAATACCCTCAGGTTTGTGAACACATCAGTAAAAAATTTCTGTTGCCTTATAGGGCTATGCAACTTCCCTTGATTCAATTAATTCTGTTAATAAGGCAATTCAATTAAAAAGATATAGAAATCAACAGATTCAGTTTTGAAGCACCAAAATATTCTGTTTGTTAGCATTCTTTAGTTCTATGGGAACACTGCAGCCTACCAAGTTTAAAAAAAAAATTAAAATAAAAAAATCTTTCTTCAATGCTTTAGTCTGTCCTGGCTATCTCCAAACCATGCACTGTTACCATACACATAAGGTTCTAAATTCTTATGCCTGTGACCCAGTGTTGGAAACAAAATTTGACAAGTGAACACTCACTTAAAGCATGGTATCATAGTTTGGTTGAGTCATATGTTGCTGCTGATTGATGCGACCTGAAAATGTGGTTTTCTGATTTGTGCCACAAGGGCTAGATCCATTCATTGGGTGGTGGCTTACTAAATTTGAAAGAATTCTAAAGAAAGCTTGAGTGTGAAGATTGAGCTGCATTTCTTTAGCTCTCTTTAGACAAAGGTGGTGTTTTCTTCTCTGTCTTGCTCAGCAATGAAATGTGCCCCACATCTGACATACAACCACTGCCACACAGCCTGTGTGAAGAGCTGTGAGAACAATACCAAAGTCAGTGTCTGCAAGGATTATCCCATGGAAGGCTGCTTCTGCCCAGAGGGAAGGGTGATTTTTGGTGACAGCTGTGTTAGTGAAGAAGTCTGCACTCAGTGTGTCAGTGAGGATGGCACACACCATCAGGTAACTACATACACAGCAACCTCTGGCAGTGATTGGAGTTCACACCTTTGAAAGCAAATCTTTTTTCCCTTTGGATACTTTATTTTCTAGCTCAATTCCTTCTAATCTGCTGGCTGTCTGCCCCATTTAGCTCCCCTAGTGTGAAATTGGCTGGGACTGAATATGAAGATCACAGCTGGGACTCTACAGACCTGGCAAGGCATGACAATTCCATGTGGAGGGGGGTCTAGAGGAAAGAGAACAAGAGTGATGGCATAAATGAATATTTATCAAGATAAACATCTCCATTCATCAGACTTTTACAAGTAACAGCAATTTAATCATAAATCTGAATCCTTTACTTTAGCAATGCATTGTATTGTCTTTGCAAAGCTCGCTGAGATCCTCATGAGAGGCAGTGGAGAGACAGGCATCAAACTCTTCTCCCTCTAACCAGGGACAGGACCAGGGAACGGCTGGAGCTGTGTCAGGGCAGGGTCAGGGTGGGTATCAGGGCAAGGTTGTTCCCCCAGAGGGTGTGGGGCACTGCCCAGGCTCCCCAGGGAATGGTCACGGCCCCGAGGCTGCCAGAGCTGCAGGAGCGTTTGGACAGCGCTCTCAGGGATGCACAGGGGGACATTGCTGGGGGGTCTGGGCAGGGACAGGAGCTGGGCTGGATGATCCTTGTGAGTCCCTTCCAATTCATGTATGAAATATTTCCAGTGGTTGGTGGGGAGTGATGAGACCAAATCAACCTTATGTCAAGTGGTATTTGTCTGTATATATATTTCTTTTTTTTAAGAAGGATTATTCCTTTGATGAAATTAATCATTTTGGTTTTACTGAAAATCTACTTTGCTTAGTTAAGACAGCCCTCTCTGTGGCAGGATGAGATTGGGAAAAGGTGTGGATGCTGGGTACCAGACTGCAGTGAAAGACACTGTTGATTCCAGCATTCCCCATTCCAAACTCTTCCCTGTGTCCCGTTCCGAGTAACAGGGATGGTTCTTCTTCACCCCCAGCTACTCAGCTCTTAGAGTTTGTACATACATTAGCCAGTCCTGTTCAATCCACAATTTTGTTATAGGATTTAAAGGAGAAAGGACTTAATTGCAGTGTTTTATGGGCTTTAGAGCCTTAATGAGATTTTTGAGGAGATGGAGGATGGGGGGGATCAGCTCATGTAGCCAATTTGCCTTTCCATCATTGCAGACTTAGCTTTTTGAACAATGCAACAGACACTTGGGTCAGAATTTCCTTAACCTCTTTCTTCTCTTCTGGAGTTAACTCCTCTGTTCTTTTCTACCCTATATTGTGTTTGGGCTTATGTGATTTTAGTCTCAACCTTCATTACAGAGTGGCTTAAAACATGTAGCTATCTCTGAGTATAGGTGTAGTATGCTTAGATTTGTCATTTTTTTTCCCTTCCTATCTCTATAAGACTCAACAGAGTGTTAGTTTTAAACTATGTTCCAGAGTTTTCCAGATGACAGCATTTTTTTGGTGGTATCCTGACCTGCTCTACATGTTCTCACCCAGAGCCTGGATTGGTTATGCAAATTAAAATGTCTGAATGCATCCTTCCACTCTTACCTGCCTATTCACTTGGATGTTAAATGTGCATAGCTCTGTGTAGGCAACTACAGCTTTAATATCAATGGTTTTTGCTCTCATGGAAAGAAGCAGTGATTGAAAAATTATTATCTTTACTGGTGGTTTCTGAAAGTGCTCATTGCCCCCAGGTAGTCACCATAGTGATGGTTTCAGTTTTAGAGGTGATATAGTGTTTTTACAGTCTTCAGTTCACTGGAGAGTCAAGTGATGACACTCCCAATAGTCTTAATATAAAAATATGCACTACTTATTTCTCTGTGTTGAAGACTTACTAATTAGGGAAAGCAGCCTCTTCTCTGTATTTCCCAAAATAATGCTGTTTCCCTTATTAGCACTGAGCATGCAATCGTGGTATGTAGTTGCACCAGTCCACTGTTACTCACAATAGCCTGCAATTGCATTTATATCTGAGTATTTTTTACCCTTAAAACAATAGTAATTCCTCATCCCATCCTTACATTCTTTACATCTTTTGCTGAATTGGCACACTGCAGTCATTGCAGAATTATGTGTCTCCTTAGTTTTTACTGTTAACAGAGCAACCGACCCTTCCTAGATAAATCTTCATAAATCTGATTTTCCAGGTTAATGTTACTCACCCTCACCCACTCCCATCCTCCCATCCCAGCACACCAGTGACCAGAGCATGGGATTTCTATCTAACACTCTGTTGGGTTTTTTCCTTCAGCACATGGAAACGTGGATTCCCGAGAGCGAGCCCTGCAAGATCTGCACGTGTCTCGATAACAGGGAGATAAACTGCACGCTCCGACCCTGCCCCACTGTCAAACGTAACTTCATTTGTGAATGAATTTAGAGCTCTGTGATTGGACTTGAATTGATGTTTTGGTTCCTGGCTTCTAGTTCTTATCCAACCTCATTTTATGGATGTTTTCTCCAGCTGTCCAGTGCGGTCCGTGTGAAGTCGCTCGCCTGCGCAGGGGGCCTGCCCAGTGCTGCCCTGAGTACGAGTGTGGTAGGTTCCTGTAAACTCTTGGAGTCTTCTTGGTCTCTACTTTTACCAAATATTTCTAAGATATACAACCCCTTTTAAAAAAAAATTATTTAGTTCAGTGCTGCATTTTTCATACTACTGCATGGTTGTACAGTCATCCATGTGGAAAACCAAACAGCTCCTAAGGATATAAGTCTCCTCTTCCAACTTTGTCCCTCTTTCTCTAGTATATGAGGAAGGGAACAGAGCAATTTGTTTTTGTCTAAATGACATTAGAATGGTTTTTTTCTCAAGCATTTATTTTTGCATCGTCTATATTTGCCCATTAAATATAACATTAAAACCTTAATCCCCATAACCCGAGCTTGAACTCTTCTCTAAGCTATTTTGAAAACCAACTCTGACCTGTTGAACTCTAATGTACTTCATATTTTAAGACAGCAATTGAGTGTGAGTTTAATGGGGATGTGTGTATGTGTGTGTGTCTTTTCTTGAGGACTAAGTAGGCATGGTTTTAACCACTCTCTGAATTTCTGCTCTTAGTGTGTGACCTGGTTTCCTGTGATTTGCCTCCTGTCCCTGTCTGTGAGTTTGGCCTGCAGCTTGCCCTGACCAACCCTGGAGAGTGCAGACCAAATTACACATGTGGTAAGATCATTTTTTCTAGCAGGGAGTGACACTGGAACACTGCATTTGAACAACACTGACAACTTCCTTTAGGCATTATTTTTCCCCTTCTGAAAGGTTTAATTTTGATGCCAACAGACATGTAATGATTTCCCAGACTTGGCAGAAGTGTATTTGTTGGCACTTTAAGTACACTTTTAAATTAAGGACAAGGAGAAACACTTTAGTCTTGCACATGTGTTCTCTGACCCTGATGCTTATTTTATAAATCTCCTTGTTTGTGTATGAGACAAGAATTTTTTTTGGCAGGGCAGGAACTTTTCTGAGTTCCTGAACCAGAGCCTTTTATATCTGCATTACTCCTCAGGCTTTAAGCAGATTTATAGCAGTTTGAGGTGGTGATTATTGCCTTGTAGCCAGAGAACTGTCCTGTTCACTGGCAACACTCTGAAAATCCCTGAGCTTGACACGGTGCCCACCTTTTCCTGCCAGCCTGCCACAGGGAAATGTGCAGCTCCATCCCAAGGCTTTCGTGCCCGTCTCACCGGACGCTGAGCGTTATCAAGACCGAGTGCTGTGATAAATACGAGTGCACCTGCAGCTGCAGGAACAGCACAGTCAGCTGCCCCCTGGGCTACCTGTCCCAATCTGTCACCAATGACTGCGGCTGTGTGTCAACCACCTGCATTCCTGACCGGGTAAGGGCAGTGAAATGTGTTTCCATGGCTGAGTGTCTCTTCCACATGGAGCAGCAGCACCAGAGCAAGCAGGCAGCCAGCTAGATATGAATAAACCCCCAGTAAGAGTGCTGGAAAATGATGCCAGGGTATTTTAAATTTATAAATGCCTGAAAATACTGTTGCTTCTTTCATACTGTTGCTTCTTCTGTTACAGTAATTTATTTTGACATAGCCAGTCCATTTTTTGTAACTTTGAGATAATATTAAAAAAAACCCCAAACATTTGAAACTTAAAGGTCACTCAAACATCAGGAATTTCAGAGGTGATTTTCGTTTTCAGGTAACAGATATACATACTTTGGGACCTCTAGTGTTATTATATAGTCTTCCAATCCCGTACTAAATTTATTGACATATTTAATGCACTTTAGACCTAAAATTCCTTGTGCTCATTGGTTACCCTTGTCTCTGCCTGAGGAAGGTATTAGCATAGTTCTTCTAAGAACTATTTGCCACTTGTAAGTTTTTCCAAATTATGACTCTGCTAAAGCTTCACTAGGGTATATTTTTCTTATTTTGCCAACCTTTTATTAAGTTGTTATTTTATGTTAACTTTAAGATAAAGTTGCTTAGAGGAGAGGTTGCAGGGCAATGGAACTTTTTCATTAAACCTGACATAGGGTTACATTGTCTTGCAGCTCAGGGCATCTACCTTTTATTGTCCATTTCTAAATAGTTCATGACCTTGCAAAATTAATTTTATATCTCTGGGACTTACTTGCTCTAGCTATAAAAATAAATAATGTTCTCTCTTCAATACCAAGCTGTAAAACTTACTAATAGAAAGTTCAATATAAGGGATGACTCTGCTTTTTAGGGTTAGCTGTGGTGGCCTGAGGATACAAGAGAATAAAAACTTTGAGCTCCAAGTAGGATCTCCTCAGGTCAGATGGTTTAGCTGGAAGAAGTTTTGTCTTCAAGGCTCCTTCTAGAGGACTTACTGTTTCTTATCCCTAAATATTGTGTCATGTTATACTTAGAGGGAACCTGAGACCCTGGGCAGCTCCACCATATAAACTCCCCAATTTATTTTGTACAAAACAGTAGTTTTGTTCTTACTTATTTTTCCTTTCCTTGACAGACTGGCCACTATTTTAAGACCTGTAGCATTGCTAAGGGATTCAAAATATCCCCTAGAATTTATGGTTGGTTTCTCACCTTAAAGTGCAGCCTTATGGAGCCAGCAGTGTGTTCTTTTATGTATTAATTACTGCATTTAATAGGTGTGTGTGCACAACAACATAGTCTACCCTGTTGGGACAACCTGGGAAGATGGATGCAGGGAATGCTCTTGCACTGGTGTGAGGGATGATGTTACAGGACTTCAGATGATGGAGTGTCGTGACAAGGAATGTGACACGTTCTGCTCTCGGGTGAGTAACACTTAAACCAGTGCAATAACCAGCAGGGCCCTGGTGGAGACCTGCAGTGATCCCTTTTAATCCTCCTTGTTTAGAGAGTAACCAGAGAAAATTAGAAAAATAAGTGTTGTAGCAATGGATTATCTTGGCAGCAGACTCTAAGAGCATGAGTCTGAGCATTATTGATGTTATTTTAGGGTTATTGTTTTAGGATCATATCCTGCTGCCAAGAAAATCAGTTGCAAATTTATTTTACATTTTGATAGAAGGAAAATTGCATCCTGAAGTGTCTGTCATTTATACCACTTGCACAATAAAGTGTTCATGATGGCTGAAGTTCAATTGCAGATGTCTGTTCTAGCTCAAGTTCACTTCCTGAAGTTCCCGTTTCAGCTCTGTCTGTTGCTCAGCTCTGCCTATTGTAGCAGAAATAACACCTCATGCTGGGACCTTTATTGTGCTCAGACATCTGCTACATCCTATAAAACCCTGTGGTTTACTTTTGGAAGCCTGCAAAGGAAGTGTGAGCCACTTTGTTATATGGATTTAGGTGGTCAGATATGAATAGACAGATTATTGGTACAAACAACTGGTAGAGAAGTGTGATTTTAGCCAGATATTAGGAAAAGATTCTTCTCTCAGAGGGCAGTCGGGCACTGGAACAGCTCCCCAGGGAATGGTCACAGCCCAAAGCCTGACAGGGCTCAAGGATTGTTGGAGTGTCCTGTGCAGGGCCAAGAGCTGCACTCAGTGATCCTTGCAGATCTTAAATACTGCACCTTCTCTAGGGCCAGCCAAAAAACCCCAATCCATTAGGAAAAAACCAACAAAGCAGATGCAGAGCTTGGTGAGAAAGTTTGAGGATGCCAAATGCAGTAAAAACCATGAGAGTAGATGTGGGAATTTTTACCTGTTGCAAGATAATCCCTTCATTTTCCATGTGTAGAAAAGACTTTTCATTATTATGGCAATTTTTATGAAATATTAGATCTTAAGTATCTGGCTGTGTTTCAGCTCATAGCAATAATTTATCAATAATTTGTTATTCCAATAAAATCTCATTAATGCAGAGCTACAGTTCCTTGACATTGCAGCATCAAAAAAATCTGGCTAAAAACACATAAAAAGACTTGGTGGAAATGATGCAAATTCTTTATGGGAATTTATCATTTCTTCAGCTCCTTTAATGACTATCAAGGCTGTACAACCAAAACTGGAAATGTTAGACTACCTGTAT
The DNA here is from genome assembly GCA_013397245.1 of Thryothorus ludovicianus. NCBI lineage: Eukaryota > Metazoa > Chordata > Aves > Passeriformes > Certhiidae > Thryothorus > Thryothorus ludovicianus. The sequence continues at coordinate 542,300 of VZTB01006899.1, read as the reverse complement.
AGCTAAGATTTATTTTTCCTTTGCTTACTCCTGATTCAGTGTGTATACATATCAAGGACATTAACAGTGCTGTCATCCTGTCTGAATTGACCTTAAACTTATTTTTCAGTTCAGATTAGATGGCATTATGGGTTTTATTGATATCAAATACATACTTTAATCATGAATCATTACTAGGCTGATATTTAGACTCTCTGCTGCTCCTGGTTATTAATTTCATTGCAGGTGTTAAAGTTGTGCAGTATCATTTTTGACAATGTCATCTGACTTCTGTGAAAACAGCCTGGAGTTGTTTTATCTTGCTGCACAAAAAAACCCCAAAAAACCCTAAAACCCCCCTAACATGTACTAACTCTTGGATTTTTACTTCTCTTGAGTTTGCCATGCAGAAAGTTTCATCTGATACTTCAAATGGTTCAGACATGTATTTAGCAGATAAAAGTAATGTGAAACCAAATGCTCAACAGCACTTTTCTCAAAGGTCAATCACATTTTATGATATTATATGAAATAAACTTCCATATCAAAGTCCTTGGGTTATCAATGCTCACTAATGTGCTTTGTATTGCAAATTAGGGGCAGTTCATGAAGGGAGGGAGCAGTTGGGAATCTCTAATTCAGTTTGACCAAAATAAAATTATGCTTATTTTTACAGGCATTTTTCACATGAACCAGATTATGTGACAGGACATCGTTCCTTCAGCTCTGTACTGAGATCAGGGTTGTGTTTTCCTCCTTGGGGACTACCTAGCTATTACATATAGAATATTTTATTTCTAATTAGATTAAAGTTTTCTTGCTTTCTTACATTTAGATATTTCACTGTTTCAGTATTTGGCTGCTTGCTTTAGATTAATATGTATTAAAAGTGAGAATTGGGAATCCTGTTGTTTCTGTGGGTTGGAGTTTTTTTTACTATTTTGCTGGATTCATTAGATTTTTCTTTAGTAACAGAGAGCCTACTGTTCAATTTTCATGCTGCTTATTTAGTTTTCCATAATTAAGTGTTAGACTTTGATAAGATACATAATCTCTAGTGTTGCAAAGTAGTTTCATTTTGTTATCTTCATTTGTAGAATTTTTTTTAAATGCCTTTTGCTGGTAAACTGTTGGCTTAAACTGTGTTTGACTTGGCGGTGCTGCATTAATGGTTCAACTTGATCTTGAAGGGGTTTTTTTAACCTAAATGATTCTATGAAAAGATGAAATGATCAGTCAAAAGTTGTGCCTGGATTACATGTCTGAGCAGTCTGCATCCTCCCTCTGTTTAATTACACGTGTGAATGTGCTCAGACTGAATTCTACCCTTGAATTTTCTGCAATGGGAAGGGCAGTTGTGAGTGCTGATTAACCTCCAAGATGCCACAAGAGCAATTTTTAGCTTTAATTTTCCTTTGTAAAATTCTGTTATATATAAAAAAGATTTTTTAAAAAAATCATTAAAAAATCCCTCATAATCCTATCTGTCCTTTTTCAAACTCTCCTTTTCATAGAAAGCTGCTAACACTGAAAATCGATCCTAAAAGAAAATGCTGGGATTGATGTTCTTGTTTGCCTCCTCCTCCTGGATAAGTAAATCCTTTTCTTTTCTTTCCTCCTCCAGGGCTACAAGTACGTTGTGCCAGAAGGGGAATGCTGTGGGAGATGTCAGAAAACTGCCTGTGAGGAGCCCCACTTCTGGCCTCGGGGTGATGAAGATCCCCCTTTGCATGAGGTGAGGAGCCAGTGGAGTGGACATTTTCCCTCCTAGCAGGAGCTCCCTGGAATTATTTCATGTTCTGTGGAAGGAGATGAAGATGATATCAGCTTTTTCTTCTACACATCAAGCAGCACTGAGGGACAATGTTTTGGGTATCCTGTGACCCACCCAGTCAATTTCCACATTCCAATCCTCCCCACCATTTTCTGGGCCAGATATTTTGTACTTAGTAATTTACAATTACTAATTTTAACTGTGGTAGCTTGAAAGAATGTTCATTGGATATAATGCCTCCCTGGCTGTCAACTATTTGCTTAAATGATCCCAGTTAATTTGGATTGCAGTCTGCTTCTGTCTTAAAAAAACAAAAAGAAAAAAAAAAAGCAGCTTGTTAGTGTCATTTTGTAACCTGCCTTTTTTCTGGTTTTATCATGGGGATTTTTTTGTGGGTCACTGTTCTTTTCTGCTACATCAAACAAGCCTTCAGAAGGCCTATTTTTGTGTCTCACTGTCTCTCACTGACTTTTTCTGTCCTAACACATTAATAGTTATACTCTGCAGTCTCTTCCTTGCTATGTCTTCTTGTAACTCTTCAGTCATTAGTAAAGAATTAAGCATTTAACCCACTAGAAGAATGTGTTTCCTAACTTTCTGAGCAAAGATGTTTGAATTGACTGCAGCTGGGGATCTGATCTTCAGTTTTGCTATTCTTTGAAGTATGTTCAGAGTGGTATCAGTGAAGGAATAAAACCACAAAGCAGTGAGCAGCTCCTCCCAGCACTGAACTGTGACAGCATCTTCCTCCTGGCCTCTGTTGATGTCTGTTCCCATAAACAGCACTTAAACTTCCTGCTTTGTCTGGCCTATGGATGATGATAATAAGAGAACTGTCAACAGGATCTGGTCTTGTCTGCATTTTGAAGTGTTTCAGGTCTAGAGCCTGTTGCTAAAGCCTCCTTTGGGCTTAGCAGAGCTGATTTGCAGCAGGTTGCAGCAGAAAGAGGGGCTGTTCAGCTGCAGTGCAGCAGGTCAGCAGGGAATAAATGCAGATTCAACTCCAGTTAGGATTGCTTTTCCTTGTTCACACTTTATTTGACCTGTCCCTTTTGAAGGATACTCCAGTAATTCTTCTCTACAAACTCAGCATGCTCTATAAACTGATTGACAAGGTGAGGGTTTGTGTAGAGCTGTTGAGTGACACTGTTCCTGATGCAGTAAATGTGCTTTTGGCAAGCCAGCATCTGGCTGGGGTGGCCTTCCCTGTGTCCAGGGGCACAGATGCTGCTGCTTTAATCCTCTCACAACCTCCCCTCAGGTCGGCACGGAGTGGCGATCCCCCTGGAACCGCTGCGTTGTCAACGAGTGTGTGCGGGTGAACAATGAGGTTTTTGTGCAGCAGAAGAATGTCTCTTGCTCCCAAATGGATGTGCCTGACTGCCCAGAGGGAACTGAGCTGCGCTGTGACCAAGTGACAGACTGCTGTCCTTCCTGCAGATGTGGTATGGTTTGGGGGTTAAAAACAGGATCACTCCAGCATGAATTGTTTCATGGGCTGATTTTCTGTTTCTCAACAACAATTTTAAAGGTGTGTGTTTTGGAAGCATACTCCCACTTTGAAGGGCTCCTGTGTAACTCAAACACTGAGTACAGAAGCACCTGCTGCTGCATTCAAAGCCCCATGGGCAAAAGGGGAGGGGAGAATTCTACCTTCCAGTGCCTGCAGGGAGCCTTCAGGAAAGAAGGAGTGGGACTCTTGACAAGGGCTGGAGTGACAGGACAAGGGGCAATGGCTTCACACTGACAGAGAGCAGGGTTAGTTTGGATATTGGGAAGGAACTGTTCCCTGTGAGGGTGCTGAGGCCCTGGCAAAGGTTTCCCAAAGCATCTGTGGCTGCCCCATCCCTGGCAGTGTTCTGGGCTAGGTTGGATGGGGCTGTGAGCAGCCTGCGATAGTGAAAGGTGTCCCTGCCCATGGCAGGGGGTGGGAATTGGATGATCTTTAAGGTCCCTTCCAAGCCAAGCCTATGATTTTATGATTCTATGACTCCTAGCATAACTCTTGGCTCAAAAGTCTAAATCAAAAAAATTTGGGAAGTCTGGGAAGACTCACAATGATGTTTAGTTGACAAGTGTGTGTGCAGCCACAGGGTGAGGAGGGAGCAGTGGGAGGAGGAGAGGATATATTCTCTCTAATTTGCAGAAAACCTGAGTTTATATTCTGAGAATGCGAGGCTGGAACTGGAGGGGAAAGTTTATGTTCTGCCATGTACTTGTTCAGAAATAGCTCAGCCAGAGATATTTTTATGCAGCATCAAAAGTGTAGCTCTGACAAATCATTGCCTTTCAAGGTATAATGTAATGGAGCTCAGTTATGCCTCTTTACAGTGAAACTGGATAGGTACAAATGTCTTCAAGCTGGAACTGTACTGAGTCAAAGAACCATAGCTGTGGTTGATTAAATCTTGAAATTGTCATTATAATGGTAATGCTAAATGGAATACTTTGTTCTTTTTCAGCACCCCTGAATGGTTGTCCTTTGAATGGCACTGTTATTGGGGTAAGACACAAATTCCTTTTACTTGTTGAGATGGCAAAATATTTAAATATATCAATGAGCTTTTGAAAGACATGCTTGTCAGAACATGCACACAATACAGGGCAGCTTTTTTTCCAGATAGAATCTCTGCAAGAGGGACCTTGGAGTAAAAACAGTGTCCAGGGCTCAACATGTCTGTGTCCAGCCCCTGACTCTGCCAGGGTCTTCCTATATAACAATGAGCATCCTGCAAAATGGGGACAGCAATGTTTGCTTATCTTGAAGGATGCTTGAAAAGAGTGCTTAGAAACTGTTAATCTTCATTTTGTAATGGTTTGCAGACTGCCAAACACACAGGAAACTCTCTGCAAGGGTTAATCTCCCAAGTGATCCTTGCCCACTTTGGGGAAGCAAAACCTTCCCATATTCTGCTTAGAGGACAAGGCACATTAAAGCAAGGATAGAGACTTCCTCCACCTGTGTGGAAAGAGAGGCATCCCTCCTTGGCTATTAGCAGGAACAGGAAAGCTGAGCTTCCTCCCTGTTTGACCTCTTTTCCCTTTCAAGATCCCTGCTGATATGCCCTATGAGGAAATTTTTTCTCAACTGCGTATTTAATGGATAGATTAAGACATCTTTAACCCAGCCCATGACAGTGGGAATGATGGGAGTTAAGCATCTGATCTCATTTATGCCGAATTTATCTTTGGAGACCTCTGTCAATTGTCCATTGTTTCCCTAAATCCATATTCTGGCAGCACCTCTGGTGTCAAAGTGCTCTAAATATTCTCACCATCCCCCAGGGAAAAAGGTTCTCTTTAGTCATTTAACCTAAATTTAACCTACTCATTCCTGCTTTGTCAACGTGTGTCTTCCTTTTTCATTTGTTATAAGTAAATTTATTCAAATCTCTATATTTTAGTGATATGGCAGAGAGAACCTTTCTCCATCTATTTCTTGTGGTTTGAATATTTTTTTTTTGCAGTCCAAAGGCAAGTTTATCAGTTTTTTAGAGTTAAAGTCATGTCATCAAGCATCCATCATTCTGTGTAGAGGAGACTTTCCTGTAGGATTAAATCCAAAGAAAAATTCTTGTTTTTCTTGTCACAAAAGAAAAGCTTTCTTGTCAGAACACTGGTTTAAAAGTGATAAATTCTGGAATAATCTATTTTCTCTTTGATTCCTCTACTTGTTTCCTCTACTGTTTGTTGTCAGAGCTACAGAACTCCCCACCAGCAGGATCGAGGAGGGAATGGGAAGTGAGAAAACTCCTGGGTTTGGGATAAAGATGGTGAAAGCAAAACTGTGCAAGCCAAGCAAAACAAGGAATTAATTCACTGCTTACTGTAGTTGGGCAGATGTTCAGCCTTCCAGACAAGCAGAGTGGTGACTTGGAAAGACAAATGCCATCACTCCAAATATCCCCCCTTCCTCCTCCTTCTCCCCACTGTAGAGTCCCATCATGATGCCATAAGTTCTGGAATGTCCCTTGGGTCAGTTGGGTTCACCTGTCCCAGCTGTGTCAGAATAAAAAAAAAAATTCTTCTTCATGACTTTCAAGGATCCCTTTCTTGCCTGCTAGATTTTTAAGCAATAAAGAAATGCCAGTGCTATTTCTCAGATTAAGGGCTTTTAAAGGGCTCTCTTGAAAAATAGCCTCATGTTTGTTCTGGAATTAGAGATGAAAAAATAAAAGAGGTCTCTGGAAACTTGGCAGCATGGGTTTCTTGATCCTGTAGCAAAGAATTCCAGTGCAAGGTTTAATGAAGGAGATCTGAGCTGAAGTCACCTGTTTATCTGAGTTTTGCTGGTGAGATGGTCAGTAACTGATGAAGGGGTTCTGGTGTTTCAGCACGGGAGGCGCCTGATGGTGGATCCATGCACCACGTGTGACTGCTTCCAGTCAGCCCCTCGGAAATACACCCTGAGGTGCACCAAAGTGAACTGCCAGGCCTGCCCAGTGGTGAGTGGGGCAGGCTGGGGGGCTGCTCAGGGATGTGTCTGGTGAGAGTCGTGCTCTTTGCTGTTGGGTACAACTCTGTAAATCTGGGACAGCTCTGGGGCATTTCTTTGGGTTCTTCTGAGAAGTCTTGGCTCTGTGTTGTTGCCATGAATTAGGTGATAGGCACCAAATCTGGTCTGAATCCTCAGCGCAGCAAAGATAACTTTACATGGTACTTGGCTCCACAGGCACATTTTATTGTTCATTTTAGATTACTTACCCTTAGGATATAATGATTTGGTAAATCATTAGACTGCTGAATCCTCTTTCCTACAGTGCAATCTGTTACTCTAGGGACTGGTGGCTCAGACAGGTCTCCATGCTTCAGGCCTTTCCTATGACTCTTCCAAATTGTCTAAAAGCTGGGCTCAGCAGCATTTGTTTGGTTCCCAGCCCTAGCCTTTGGTGATTTGAAGTGATTGTCTCCATCAGTTCCCACTGGTTTTTGAAGTCTTTGGTGCCATCATCTGCAGGAAATGACTGAGAAAGCCAGAGGGATATAGCTTCCATTTTTACCCCACTGACCAAGAGTGTGACAGGATTGTCTGATTAGCTCTGCTCAATTGTGTAGTTTTCTCTCAGCACCAATGCGTGAGTAGAAGGATACTCATGAATGAGTTGCAAAGGCTGGTTTGGTCTCCCTGTGTCCAAAGAGCAAAGACCAGCAGCTAGGTTTCACAGAAAAAAAACTTAAATGACTCTTCCTCTTCTTCATCCTTTCCTTGGACAGTGGATGGAGTCCAATAGGCCCAACCAAACCCAGGACCTGTGCAAACAGTGGCAGTGGCCCCCAAATTCCACACCTCTAACCTGATCATGTGGGGCTCCTGACTGATGTCCAGGAGAGGCATACACTGATATGGTCCATAGGACAGAGAGGGGCAGAGTTTTTGATGAGTCCAGTCTCCCACCCTGAAGTAGAACTGGAAAAGACTGGAAATGTAGTTAAGTTTCTGTAGAGATTAATCTCTACCAATAAAAAATAGAGCAAGACTGCAGGCTCAAATTATTTCCTGCAACCCTTTTTCTTGAAGAATTGTAAACAGCTGGCCTTTTCTGAGTAAAAAAAATGACATTGTGATTTCCAAATGACGTCCAGGGACAGGTCAGTGGATAGGATAACCCAAGGCCAGCCAGTTCCATGTGGAGAATGCAGCTCAGATAATTCTTAAGTGTTCCACTTGCCCTCTGGGCCATCAAACTGGCCTTGACCCCTTTTATTTGGTGATATGGATGTAGCCTGTGACAAAAAGGACAATCTGGAATACTTTTTGTGGTTCTAGACCCTTGTATCACTCCTCCTGTAAGGTTTGATTATAGACATAGGCTGCTGAAGGAAAAATAAATGGCTAAGCTCAGTGCTGAGCATCTTTCTCAAAATATAACTTCCACAAAAATATAAGCTGGCACATCCATGAAAAAAACTCAAACAGATACACCAGATTGAATTTGTGGCCAGAGCCATGTGTGCATGCACACAAAGATGCACAAACATCCATTCTTGCTGCTCAATACAAGGAGCCAGCTGTAGAAACTAAAGGTAGAGGAATCAATATAATACATTAAAAAAAAGTAAAAAAAGGGCAAACATTCCTCCTCTGCTTATTTCACCACCCACACATTTCCCAAACAGCTCCTTTTCTACACATGACCCAATAGTAGAGACTAGACAGAAAACCCTGAAGAAAGGGCTGTTTCCAGTTGGGCTTATTAAGGACTGTGGGCTTGTGTCTGGGAGATGTGCAGCTACCCAAGGGANCAGTTGGGTTCACCTGTCCCAGCTGTGTCAGAATAAAAAAAAAAATTCTTCTTCATGACTTTCAAGGATCCCTTTCTTGCCTGCTAGATTTTTAAGCAATAAAGAAATGCCAGTGCTATTTCTCAGATTAAGGGCTTTTAAAGGGCTCTCTTGAAAAATAGCCTCATGTTTGTTCTGGAATTAGAGATGAAAAAATAAAAGAGGTCTCTGGAAACTTGGCAGCATGGGTTTCTTGATCCTGTAGCAAAGAATTCCAGTGCAAGGTTTAATGAAGGAGATCTGAGCTGAAGTCACCTGTTTATCTGAGTTTTGCTGGTGAGATGGTCAGTAACTGATGAAGGGGTTCTGGTGTTTCAGCACGGGAGGCGCCTGATGGTGGATCCATGCACCACGTGTGACTGCTTCCAGTCAGCCCCTCGGAAATACACCCTGAGGTGCACCAAAGTGAACTGCCAGGCCTGCCCAGTGGTGAGTGGGGCAGGCTGGGGGGCTGCTCAGGGATGTGTCTGGTGAGAGTCGTGCTCTTTGCTGTTGGGTACAACTCTGTAAATCTGGGACAGCTCTGGGGCATTTCTTTGGGTTCTTCTGAGAAGTCTTGGCTCTGTGTTGTTGCCATGAATTAGGTGATAGGCACCAAATCTGGTCTGAATCCTCAGCGCAGCAAAGATAACTTTACATGGTACTTGGCTCCACAGGCACATTTTATTGTTCATTTTAGATTACTTACCCTTAGGACATAATGATTTGGTAAATCATTAGACTGCTGAATCCTCTTTCCTACAGTGCTATCTGTTACTCTAGGGACTGGTAGCTCAGACAGGTCTCCATGCTTCAGGCCTTTCCTATGACTCTTCCAAATTGTCTAAAAGCTGGGCTCAGCAGCATTTGTTTGGTTGCCAGCCCTAGCCTTTGGTGATTTGAAGTGATTGTCTCCATCAGTTCCCACTGGTTTTTGAAGTCTTTGGTGCCATCATCTGCAGGAAATGACTGAGAAAGCCAGAGGGATATAGCTTCCATTTTTACCCCACTGACCAAGAGTGTGACAGGATTGCCTGATTAGCTCTGCTCAGTTGTGTAGTTTTCTGTCAGCACCAATGCTTGAGTAGAAGGATACTCATGAATCAGTTGCAAAGGCTGGTTTGTCTCCCTGTGTCCCAAGAGCACAGACCAGCAGCTAGGTTTCACAGAAAAAAAACTTAAATGACTCTTCCTCTTCTTCATCCTTTCCTTGGACAGTGGATGGAGTCCAATAGGCCCAACCAAACCCAGGACCTGTGCAAACAGTGGCAGTGGCCCCCAAATTCCACACCTCTAACCTGATCATGTGGGGCTCCTGACTGATGTCCAGGAGAGGCATACACTGATATGGTCCATAGGACAGAGAGGGGCAGAGTTTTTGATGAGTCCAGTCTCCCACCCTGAAGTAGAACTGGAAAAGACTGGAAATGTAGTTAAGTTTCTGTAGAGATTAATCTCTACCAATAAAAAATAGAGCAAGACTGCAGGCTCAAATTATTTCCTGCAACCCTTTTTCTTGAAGAATTGTAAACAGCTGGCCTTTTCTGAGTAAAAAAAATGACATTGTGATTTCCAAATGACATCCAGGGACAGGTCAGTGGGTAGGATAACCCAAGGCCAGCCAGTTCCATGTGGAGAATGCAGCTCAGATAATTCATAAGTGTTCCACTTGCCCTCTGGGCCATCAAACTGGCCTTGACCCCTTTTATTTGGATGTAGCCTGTGACAAAAAGGACAATCTGGAATACTTTTTGTGGTTCTAGACCCTTGTATCACCCCTCCTGTAAGGTTTGATTATAGACATAGGCTGCTGAAGGAAAAATAAATGGCTAAGCTCAGTGCTGAGCATCTTTCTCAAAATATAACTTCCACAAAATATAAGCTGGCACATCCATGAAAAAAACTCAAACAGATACACCAGATTGAATTTGTGGCCAGAGCCATGTGTGCATGCACACAAAGATGCACAAACATCCATTCTTGCTGCTCAATACAAGGAGCCAGCTGTAGAAACTAAAGGTAGAGGAATCAATATAATACATTAAAAAAAAGTAAAAAAAGGGCAAACATTCCTCCTCTGCTTATTTCACCACCCACACATTTCCCAAACAGCTCCTTTTCTACACATGACCCAATAGTAGAGACTAGACAGAAAACCCTGAAGAAAGGGCTGTTTCCAGTTGGGCTTATTAAGGACTGTGGGCTTGTGTCTGGGAGATGTGCAGCTACCCAAGGGAAGTTGCAGGTCTAGGAGTAGATATCCCTTCCTAGCCATTGTAATGAATTTGTGGAGCTTGAGGGGAAAAAAAAATCAAATAAGTTACAGAATGTCTTCATTCCCCTAAGGCCAGTGGGATTCACACACTTCACAGGATCTTTCCTGTCTCAAGGCCTTTGACTTCATGGTATACCCAGGTTAAAAGCAATTCCTTGCTAATGGATAAAATTTAAGAGTACAAATGGGTTAAGAGTACCAATTCTCTCAGGAGCACCTGCTTTCTCCTGGATGCTGAAGTTGTGTAAGGAAAAGCACTGGCAATTGAAGTGCAGCCAACTCCAGCATATTCTGCTCAGGAGGGTCATTTTTTTGGTCATTTTATGACCTGCTTTATGTGCTTACATTTTTGCTAGTAGGGAAAGTCCACCTAAATAACAATGAACTACGTTTCCCCCCAATGATTTAGTAGTAACCCCCCTCCCCAAATTCTCTTTCTATAAAAAACATATGGATAACGTGCATGCCTTCACTGAACCAGAAAGTTTTCTTAAAAACATTCATCTCATCATAAGCAGCTGTTGGTTTTTGGGAGCAGCTGGGGATGTTATTGTGGGACACTTCATGTGTTAGCTCAGTTCCTTTCTGCTTGGTTTGTTTTTTTCCTCTCCATTTTCCACTCTATAACTTTCTGAGTCTCCATCTACTGCAGCCCATTTTCCCATGCTCTTTTTCCTGCCACAGTCCTCCAATGCTATTGGGCTTCATTATCCCTCTTTTCTTTCTTTCTCTCCTTTTCCCTTTTATTATATTGTACCTTCTCTGATGCTCTTTTACTCTCTTGTATTATCGAACTGTTTTCTTTTTCTTTTCATACTCCAAATTTTTCCAGGTTAGCCTTGTTCTGCCTTTTCCCAGCCCAATGCTTACTGAATGTTTTGCCTTTTTCTCTCCAGTTTCAGCACTTCCAACTACTTTTCCATGTCACACTGTAGAATTCATTGGTTTCACTGAGAAGAATTTTGCTGACTATCATTTTGTCCACAGAATCTTATTATTTAAAAAAAACCAACTTCTTAAAATGAGTTTAGGTTGCATGCTTAAAACAAAATAAACCCAGAAAAATGTCCTTCACCTTCTAGAACTACAGAAGGCAGGAAATCCCTGGCTCTTGCTGTGGAAAATGTGTGCCAACTTCATGTAGCATCAGGCTGAGAGATGGAAGGGTTCAATACCTTCAGGTAAGTTTTAAGCACTCTTTCTTTTATTTAAGAGTAAATGTACCAACTTCTGTTGAACCTCAGGGAAGTGCATTTTTCTTCTTTTTTGATTAGGTAGCATGGTATTACCAGTGTTTTTTATATCTCAGAATAATTGATCAAGTTAATTTGTTTGTAAATAAAAAAATAGGAGACTTCACACAGTGCAAAATTCTAGAGGGGCATTCTAGATTTAGGAATGTTATCAAGGAGCTTTAACTGGAATATGACCTCAAACAGATATTTAGAGGAAATGAAAACCAACCCTCATTTTAAGTGTGAAATAGTTAAGTTGAAAATGCGAATTTTGAGAAACTTCTCCAGCATAGAATCATAGAATGGCTTGGGTTGGAAGGGACCTCAAAGATCATCTTGTCCCAATGTCCTGCCACGGGCAGGGACACTTTCCAGTAGAGCAGGCTGCTCAGAGCCACATCCAGCCTGGCCTTAATGCATGGCATGCTCTTAAACAAGAGGGGATATTTTTCTGGTTCAGCCCCATCTTCTGTTGCAAGAGACAGCATCTAAAATTTTCTTCTGTTCCTGTAAGAAGTCTTAGTTGGGGAGAGTATGGGAAGAACCATGGAGCTGGGCAAGGGGCTGGAGCAGCAGGAGGGGCTGAGGGAGCTGTGGGGGCTCAGCCTGGAGCAAAGGAGGCTCAGGGGGGCCCTTCTGGCTCTGCACAACTCCTGACAGGAGGGGACAGCCGGGGGGGTCGGGCTTGGAGCAAGGGACAGGATGAGAGGAAACAGCCTCGCCAGGGGAGGCTTAGATTGGATATTAAATTTTTTCTTCGCTGGAAGGATTGTCCAGCTTTGGCACAGGCTGCCCAGGGCAGTGGTTGAGTCACCAGCCCTGAAGGGATTTTAAAAATGTATGACTGTGGTTCTTGCAGATGTGGTTTCGTGCTGGACTTGGTTGGCAGTGGGAGGTTAATGGCTGGACTTACTCTGAAGGGTTTATTCCAACCTAAATGATTTGGTGTGGAGACAGGGGTGAGGTTATATATGTATTTTCTAAAGAAGTTCCCAACTCATCCAGAAGGTAAATAATTTTGTGTATATATATATATACACACACACCTTTAAAGGACAGATCATAGGCCAGACTCCCAAGTCTCTCACTTAGAGAAGTTTTTTTCCTAAGTTAATGGAAATTTCTTCCCTGTTAAGAGCTGAAAAAGGTCAGATTTTTGTCAGTCTGGGCAGATCTGTGATCAGTATGGCCATGGAATTAAACAGAAGACAACTTTTTTGATGAACAGTGATCTTTACTAAAGATTTCCATGTTTTATAAATGCCACCACCATGGTGCTTTAACTGAGACATCAGCAAAGGAATATCCTGAAAATTTCCTGTCCCCTGTTGTTTCTGTGCAAAGCTAACAGCCCTTCTATCTTTCCAGGCAAATGCATCTCTTCAGGATGGCTGTGACAGCCACTCCTGTAGAGTAAATGAGAGAGGGGAGTTTATCTGGGAGAGGAGAATCACTGGCTGTCCCCCATTTGATGCCAGGAGGTGCTTGGCTGAAGGGGTAAGCAGTGAAACAGGTCCTGTTTCCAGGTTTCCTCAAGGTCTCTGTCATGTATCTGGAACCTTCTGTGTGCTGGGATGGGCAACCCCAACCCTCTCCCAGCACCTTGGCTAAACTGAATTGGACCTTTCTCTGAAATCCAGAAAGATGTATGTTTTCTCTGTTTTAAAATAGAATCTGTTTGTTATTTTTTTTGTGGGACCATGCTGACCATAATTCTGTTATGAATATGAAGCTGAATATTTGAAGAATCAAACATTTGCGAGTGGAGCTTCTAACAATGTTCTCAGTTTGGGATCCAGAGCAAAACTGTGTGGGACAATGACACAAACTGAGAAATATGCATATGAAATGCTTAAGGTGTTTTTTCTCTACCATTACATGAAGTTGAGGAAAGGAATTTTCAAACTGCTGTAGGAAGATCCAACTTCCACAACTGCAGTTGTTTAGCAGGATAAAAAGCCCTACATGAAGTATCCACCCATCTTTCTTGTGATTTGAGGTTAATTGGACACTGAGGAGCAGAGTGAGGTGTGAGTGCAGCACATGGGGGCCTGCTTTTGCTTATTTGCCAGGTTTTACACAACTTACAGGTGTTTACATCCACCTGTTCCCATTTTCTGGAGCATGGCAGGAAGCAGGGAACCTTTAATAAAGCTTGTCTCCAAACCACTCTGCTCATTACACATGAAACAAATGGAGGATTTGTTATGCACAATGTGGGAAAAATAAAGATTCTACAGGACATTTCTCACTTTGTGAAATTATAATACACAGATTTGTTGTATAAACAAAGATTTAGAAAAAAGAATGCTGCATTATATTACGGGCTTGAGGTTGTTATCATATTCAAGTGATGCTAATGGAATACCAGTGAAAAACAGTTTACTTTTAAACAGAATTTCTCAAACTCCATTTATTCTTCTCTTATCTCCCCCAAACAGAACTATTTCAGCTGTAAAATTAGTAGTTTCCATCTTATTGCAGACCAAAATTTTAGGAGTTTTAATTTAAAAAGCTTCCAAACTTTTGCATGTAAGCTCAGGGGTTTAGTCCAACAATGGCATCACCCTGCAGTGTAAGTATTTCTCCATTTTTCCCTTTCAATAACTTTTCAATGATTTACATCATACATATATTTCTGAGAATTTATTTTTGGGATTAAATTAAAGAAATTAAATAAAAGCAATAATGTTTAATGGCTTTTAAAACCTACTTGACAGATGTGATATTTCTTAAACAGATATGACACTTGAATGCTACTAATTTTATCCTTCTAGTTTCCAGGAATTTATTTGTATTTAATGTCTTTATTTTAGAAAGCTCCTAATAGAAGATGAGAGTGATATTTTCAGATGTTGAACTTGCTAATAAGCCAATTACTTCTAGTTAGTTACAGAAAATACCATCACAAGTTCAAAATCTTAAAATTGATAACAAAAAGGTTATTAATGTAGATTTATGATTTTGTATAATATAGAAATCCAATTTAGTTTTGTTTTTTTGCCTAGTACTCTGCTTTATACTTTTTTTTTCAGCAGAACAGAAGTGTATCACTTGTACCAAAATTTGAGTTTTCTTTTTTTTATCATTTTAGGGCAGAATTGCAAAAATTGGCAACACTTGCTGTGACACATGTAAGTAAATAATCCAGAAATCTTGTCTGGAAAAGGCAGAGTGTGTAAGTACCTACATTTTCCATAATGTGCAGTGTAATGAGACAGAGCTTAGCAACGTGGTTATAATAAACCATCAAAGAAGCCCACCCTCTGACTGGGATGCTGCTGTCATATTTTGTCATCTAGAACATGTGTTTTGACATATTCCCAACTGCTTAGAAAGAAATAGATACTCTTCACATTTTATTCAGATGTTAATTATGAATGTTTTATTTTATTGTGCATCTGGTGATCACAGGAACAGTCCTGCACAGCCAGCCTGACAAGTCACATAACCTGATACTATTGAATATGTGAGGAAAACACTTCATGAATAATTAATCAACTTAAAATTAATTAATCAAAAAAGTCCAACCCAGGTGGCAGTAATGTTTCTGTTAACATATTAACCAGAAATAGTAGGGGAAATGCATTTCTATGGAACAGCCTGACTGCTTCTTAAATTTGTCAGTTCAGGGGTCAATCCTGCAATTCTTAATTTCAAGAATCTTTGTCAGACTGTGAGAGCAGGAAGGATTTTCTTACATAAGGAAGGATTGCAGGGTTGGGTTCTCATTTCTAAAATGAATCTCTGATGCATTTGTGAGCAGATAACCTCACAGTTTTCTCCTCTGTAAGTAAAAGTAATACTGTAGCTTATATGAAGTTAAAAAATTATAACAAAGGATTGAAATTACTTTTTAAGACCAGAATATCAACATCTTGTCTGTTATGTCTTTTAATTTTCTTATTTTTGCTATGAATGTGCTCATAAATAAAAGATGGCCAGCATAGCTGCCCATCACCACTGGCACAGGAGCTGCTGCAATAATACCCTGATGAAGGATGGTAACTCCTAGAGAGTTTGCAGCCTTTGCCTGACTGGATAATCACTGAGCTCTGGCTTGAGAGATAGAAGTCAGAAAGCTATTGAGAGACTGTCATCAAATGGATCAAATAGGTAATTTAGTTAAGGGAGCTTTAATCCACCAGGTTACAAGTAAGGAATACTCAAAATTATTTATGGACAAAAACAGATTTTGAGATTTAAAAGATGGTGGTGGGCAAGCTCTATTATTTGTGGGTGCCAATCGCTGTAGCTGAGGAGAAACTAGTTCCAAATGAGCACAGATAATTTATTTAACAGTTTTAGTTATAGTCATGTATTTATTTAACAGTTAGAGTAATTTAAAAGTGATACCTCTCTGCAGCAGCAAAGGCAAATTGATTTAAGCGATGTACTGGGTGCCTAAAACCTCCCATATTGAATGGACCTTCAAACCCTTATTCCCAATGATGCTTTTCCTGGATGTAGCTCAGTTTCTCATGGACATAGATTACATTATCTTCCAAGGTCTTGACAGTGTCTGTCAGATGTCTCTGTGCCATAAGGAATTGGGCAGAGAATTTTTTCTCTCAAGTCCAGGCTGATGCCTTTGGCTCAGCAGAGTCCTACAAGTCCTTGGGCAAAGGAGTTGGTTGAGGAACCAGTTTCCCTTTCTATGCTGTGCCTTCACAACTAGAGTTCTTTAGTGTGTCTGAGGGCATTGTTCCAGCTGTTGAGTTTGTGGGAGCACACAAGTGAACAAGTCTTGTCAAAGAAGTGGTGTCCCTGCTTCTCACCTCTTTTCTCTGTTGATCTCAATCTCACGTGTCTTGTTAAGTTACAAGCACTTGCCTTTGCAGAAAAGGCACAGTCAAAAAAAAGTAAATAACAGAGGTAAAGTAACTGGAAAACAAGTTGATAAGTCACAATCAAAAAGGGGATGAAACTGTGTTGAGGCTGATGACTTTTTTTTGTGCTTTTCAATTGTGTGAACACAACTGTGCTTTCAGGTGGACAATTTTTATAAATGAGTGATGAAATTATTAAAAGAGAAAAGGGCATTTCCAGCCCTGGAAATAGAAACAAGCTATTTATTTTTTTTTTTAATCAAAATTTAAGGATTTAGCAAGGCACAGAGTCAATTTGGTACCAACATTCCTTTGGAAAGCTGTGCTTGCTGGTTGAAAGATGGATACCTTTCTCTTCCCTTTGTGTACGTCCTTAGTTGTGCAGTTGTCCTTCTGAATTCCTCCACCTTTCTGAAATGCTTTTTTGTAATACCTAAAAATCAATGCAATATTCTGTTAGACATGGAAATTTCATTGGGTAGCTAGAAATGGGTGTGAGGCTTTTCACAGAGGCATGAAACTAAAAACACTCTACAGAGCTGCTGCTGTCTGTGCACAAAATACCCACTGAAAAAACATTGGCTCCTTCACAAGTCATAAATGCAGACCAAAATATGCAGGAGCTCAGAACTTCAGGATTAGTTTAGATTTGAGCATATTAATGACGATGTTCTCTTTGAAAGTGGGGGAACTGAGTCCCTGTTGGTTACCAGAGTTAACAGGAGAATTATCTGAGACCAGGGAAGAGGCTGGTGTTAGATGGCCAAGGTGACTTTAAAACAAAGCAGTCAATTCAGAAGAAACATGAGGGAAATCCTCCTCTAGTGGCATTTTAGGGCTGTAGTTGAAATAGTCACACGATTCTACATGAATTTCTCTAAGGAGACACACCCAGCTAGGAATTTTACTGGGAATAACATTTCACTGACAGCAATTTCAGGAGTAAAGAGAAGTGAGTTACAAAAAGCAATTGTCAACAGTGTCAAAAGCTTTTTTATTTTTCTTGTTTTTTTTTTTTAACCTGGCAGGTGTGGAGGTAGAATGTCATCCAGTAAGTACCAGGCTGCAGTATGGGAATATCAATGGATGTGTGGCTGAAAAGGAGGTGCCCATTTCTCACTGTGAGGTAAATAACTAAAATCAACCCTCCTCTGCCCCAAGACCTCCCCTTTCTCTTTCCCAAAAGGAAACCTTTTCCTCCACCATGGTTTCACTTCAGTAAGTGGAGCACCAGTTTTTTCATTTATTGGCTTGGCATTAACCTCATTGGCACTTATTTCCTGAAGTAATTTGGTGGTGCTGAATTTTCCCTAGTCAAAGCAGCATGAAAAAAGGCACATGTGTTAGACACAAAGGCTTCATTCATCCCACTTTCTTACTTCCATCAGAAATTCATGACTCTGAAGCAGCTCTGTTAGGACTTTCTATACTAAAAAAGAAGTAATATTTGTCTTCACATTCTAAAGATGATTTTCAGTTCCGATTTTGTAGCTATGCACTAAGCCTCTTAGGCCTCTTGATTAGGGGAATTTAAATAGATAAATGGCATTTTAAAAGACCTTTAAACCTAAGATTTGACTTGCGTGCCCTGTAAGCTCTGGGATTCCTCTGTTAGCCTTGGCACCAAGCTGTTGTATTCTACATGTCTTGTGTCTTCCATAATCAGATTAAAAATTTAATTCCCAGCCCATCACTGCTTACATCTTATATGGCAACTTCCTTTCAAAACAGGAGCAAAACTTTCCTTCTGGGTGTTCCCATCTCTGCTTTTTCCAAGATAACCAAGCCCCATACAAGGATCTTAATTAACCCTTGTGTGCAATACAAGTTATGGCATAACTGATAATTCTTGACTTCTTGTCCTGTCTACAAAGTAAATGATCCTTAGCCATGAAATGATGAGTATTTATGTTTCTCCTGCAGAAGTCCAAATTTTATATTGGGAATAAACAGTATTAAGTTAATTTTTTCTAAAGTCATGCCTGATAATGATAGGATATTTTAATTTAATTAGGCTGGGAAATAGGGGAACAAAGCCACCAAAGGAAATGGACTTGACAGAGTGTTATGTGGGGCTACTTGTTTTCACATCATGAAGGCTTATAGCTACAGGCACTGACAGCTTGGTCTAAATAAATTAAGTGGCCAGACAAGCAGAACAAGAATAAATAGCACCAGCAGGGCAACAGTGAGTATGTGGGTTGCAGCATCTGGGCTAAAGCACTTTCTGAATGTTTGATAACCACATTTGCTCAGAAGCCATCACCATAGCTCTGGACATTCCCTATGAGATTTTAAATTCTGGGCTTTTTTCTGTGTGCGTGATCAGTTTCTTCACCTCTCCTTTGTTCTGCTTATGCTCACAAGAAGTTACTCACTGAGCAGGACCCCACATTCTGGAGTCAGGCACCTATTTGTGAGTTCATGTTTTACAGCAGAGCACAGAAGCTGCACGAAGTCCCCCACAGATACTTTGAAGGAAAGAACCAGGATTTGGAGTGCGATGAGACCCTGTTCAAACTTCAGCTCTCTTCTTCTTCCATTTAGGGCAAGTGCAGGAGCACCACCAGGTACTCTGCTCAGACTGGGCAGTGGGAGTACAACTGCAGCTGCTGTACAGCCACTCAGACCACCACGGTGACGATCCCACTGCGGTGTCCCAACGGGACCATGGTGCAGCACTACATCCCCTCTGCCTCGCTGTGCGAGTGCCGTGCTCACCAGTGCACACCCTGAGTGCTGCCCAGGAGCCCAGGTGCTTGCTCTGAAGCTTTATGATGGAGGAACTTCACCACGCAAGCCTCATTTTCTCTGTACACTGCCTTGTCCATTAGAATCCTGAATAATTGTATCGACACAGCAAACAATAAAGCTTACCAGCACGACAGAACACAGTCTGATTCATCTTGGGGTGGATTGTAGGAGAGAGACTCCCTTCATTTCACCGTCGAAATTAATCCGTGTTATTGCAAAAAAAACCCAAAATAGCTAACATAAATCATGCTCAGAAGCAGTTGCTTATACTTGAAGAACATTTCCAAATCATTTAGTATTGTCTGCAGAGACATTAAACTTTCATTCCCTCTTTCTGTCCTTAGTGACACACTGTGGACTTATAATTTTTCCTTCTTTTTTCTTCCGTTCTTTTCAGGGAGTACAGTAGCTATGGGATAAGGCTTCA
This sequence comes from Thryothorus ludovicianus, assembly GCA_013397245.1. Classification (NCBI taxonomy): domain Eukaryota; kingdom Metazoa; phylum Chordata; class Aves; order Passeriformes; family Certhiidae; genus Thryothorus; species Thryothorus ludovicianus. The sequence goes on along the minus strand of VZTB01006899.1, from coordinate 522,766 downwards.
GAGTAAGAGTAGGATGTTCCTGGTACACAAACAATACTGATTGTGGCTCAGACAACCAAATATCTTTTTGCAACGTGTGTTTCTCCTGAAGCTGAATGCAAAGAAGCTGTGTGTTAAGGACAGGCTGTGTAAATCCTGCAAGTCCTTAGGACTTGTACAGAGTTAATGACAGCTCTTACTTCAGCCCTTGCCCAGACCAACTCGAGGAGAAAGCTCAGTGGTTATCTATCTCCCTTATTTCCAGGTGCCTGAACTTCACCTGTTGCATTTGTTCCAAAAGCTGGAATTAATTTAGATGCAAAATTTGCAGTGGCGAGTTTATTAGTGCTGCCAGGTATATATCTACAAGGATTTAAATTCTGCTTTGTCCAGTTGGGCCATGGAGCACAAAAGAGTCTCCAGTGTTGTTGGTCCTGGAGGTATCTTTTGTCAGTGCAGCAGTTTTACTGGGAAGTACTAATTTCTCAGAAATATGAGAGAGGGAGGACTCTTATTTCCACATGTGTTTTTGAAAAGCAAGAATCATTTAAGCTTCTTGTTTAACAATTTTAAAATAATGAATGGCGATGCGACATGATTAAATGGATTAAAGCATCTGTCCGTCTGCAAGGAAAGCTCCCTTTGGGAACAAACAAAAACTCCTGTGCTTCCAACTAAAAGGTAAGTTGTATTCCTTTTTTAGGAGAGCCAGGCAGATCTCTGCTGCTTCTCTCTTGCCAGTCAGCTGTGGATTGAACACTCCCTGAATTGTCAGCCTTTTTTTTAATTGTTCTTTCAAGACATCCTTTAGTGCTGCACAGTGGTAGAAGTGCAGGCCTTCCATGCATCTCTGAGTCTTCTGCTATAGGTCACAATGACACCAGAGTGAGAATCAGTTTTAATTGGCACCAGCCCCACTTGCTGCAGTAGATCTGTCACCAGTTTACCTCCACCCTCACACCAGTTCCTTCTTGTAGCTGCCTTTAGATATTAAGCTCCCTGACAGGTGGATTTGGGTCACCCAAGTAGTCAACACTTCATCTGAAGCTGATGATCAGCAATTCCTGGAATAGCAACCTACAACATCAGTGAGAAGCAGAGAGAAGGGGTGGATTGGGAGTAAAAGGCAAATGCCATCCTCTTCCACTGACCATGGCTGGGATGTCCCTTTGTTTCAACCTGTGCCCTCACCCAGACTGACCCTTCTTAGCTCGTGAAAGCTGATGGGATTGCAGCCTGAGGCTTCGTGGCTGCAGGTCTTCTAATTAGATAATTAACTGTATGAGTCAGTGCAACTCAGCCCATGAGAGGAGCACTTACTGGCTTACTTCCAGCAGGGAGTTTTGGGGACTTTGGTGTGGTCTAGAGGTCATTACACAGACCTGGCTTCTATCTGTGTATTGCAAGGCCTGAAGGATCTTCCTTGAAAATCCTGTTGTTGAAACGGTCTGTCAGGAAAGAAAAAGCAGAAGGGAATGTTATACCATATTCTTTAACAGTCTGAGGAGGTAAATACGTTTTTGTCTTTGACTTGCTGGCATGAGAATAAAACTTTTTCAGACAGTCTGCCCAAAAGAGCTGTCTGTCTTTTGCCTAAGTACCCAGCAGGCTCAGACCTGCTCTGTGCAGATTTTATTGTCTTTCACACTGGAAGCTGCAATTAGTGCAATTCCAATACTTTCAGCAGCACTCCTCCCTGGCAAGAGTGAGGGGCACAGTCCTGCCTACAATCAAGTGTGCCAGCACATCACACAGTACTCTACCTCTGGCTGCTCCATTGGCATTCTCCAGCAGAAGCCAGGCTTTGAGGAATGTTGTTTCCCAAGTCATACATACTGTTTGTGAGCCCTGATGGCTTTGAACTACCTTTCCACCAATGATTAGGATCACATCCCACCTCTTCAGAACTCCAGCTGGATTGTTGAGTGTGCCACAGGATAGATTTACAGGAATGCTGAATGGATTTGGGGAGAAATCTTATATAACTCCTTAATAATTCAAAACATCTAATCTCTCTGCTAAATTTACAGACTTGCAAGCACCACTCCTCTACAGTAGGTGAAACACGATCAGGTATATTGGTATTGTTTGTCACGGCTCTGCATTATCATTTAACACCATACCCAGGTACCTCAGGAAAGACAGTGATGCCAAGATATGATTTTCTCTGTTGGAAAGTCTTAAAATTAAACTACTTCCATTCTAAGCAGCTGGATATTGCTTCCTCTCATATTGCTGTGTATATTATTTATTACCTGAGCTAAGTGTATTACCTGTAACACACCCATCCTTATGGCTTATAGAAGCTGGTAATTGGAACCTGTGCAGTCAGAGCTAGAAGTCAACAGGGACCCCAGCAGGACCTGGCTCTGCATTCCTATACTATTCCAGAATTAGCCAGTATTTGCCTTTCTGGCTTTGAGCTTAGTTGGAGCAGCCTAGATTGTGGATAGAAAGTTTCAGAAGGTTTTTATTTCCCTCTCCCTGAGATAGGTGTAGAAAGCAGGAGATTTGTTACATGCTTAGGAAACAGATTGTTTTTGAAATCTCTGAAATAAGTTCTTAGAGTAACATCAGATACTAGCAGGATATAAAGGACAGAGTGTTTGATATCTGTTGATATGTTGGTTAGAAGATAACAAATACAATTTCAAAGTAGGGACCAGGAAGAGTGGGGTGATTTAAGGTATTTAAAACTCCATATAAATTTCTTACTCTTGCTGGGAAAGTTTTACATCACCCAGCCCAGGTTTTGGGCCACAACACCTGCACTGCTCCATTTATGTACTCAGCAGGTTTGATAGCACAACCAGGATGCATCAGCACATCTCTCTATGACAGACAACTTCTGTCCTTGCCAGTCATGACACAGTGAACTATCCTGATTCAAAAGGTCATAGAACCATTGGGCTTTATTTATTGGGCCTTGAATAAATCCATTTCTCCCTGTCACATTAGAGAAACCATCATAATGTCATAAAGAGGCTAAAAGAAGAAAAAAATTTGGATTCAAATTAGTTAAATCTCCCTCCAGTTATCATTAGCAAATAAGACTCCTTTCTCAGATAGCATCATCGATTGTCAACATCTTTTATTCCCTGTACATTGCTTAAATTGCAAGGTTGAAGGCTAAGCAGGATCCATCACCTGTTCTGATTAGACAGTTGATTACAAGATAATCCCCTGAATATTTCATGCAGGAATGACAGTGCATCCAGGCACTAAGGTAACCTGAGTACTTGAAACAGAGCCTTATAAAAAAAAGCTTTCTGCACTTACCTCCTACCTGGAAGCACTGTGAAGCTCTGTAGATTGAAAGACACTCTTCCCCACAGAAATCACCTCCAAGACAATCTGGTCCTTGAGTGTTGGTTCTTTGGACAGAGCTGGCTCTGCTGTAGAGCCCTGGTTCTGCAATAGCCCTTTTCCTTCCTCTCCACTGCGTTCTGGACATATGCCTGTTGTTACCTTGCATCTTGAGGCGTTGTGAAGACAAGGTGCTGAAGTTCCAGCAGAGAATTGCTATGGCCTCTCAGGTCATGGGTGTTTGGTCTTTCTCCCTCTCTTCCCTCCATGAAGGTAATCACCAAAGCAGAAGGTCTCACTAATTAGCTTCGGTTTGTGGTTTGCTTAAAGCAGGATCAAGGCAGGATGGAAATAGCTGCTGGTGCTGTTCTCTCCTTAAGCCAGTGCAGAAGCAGATTGTGCACGGCATAGCCGCATCCTATTTTAGCACTGACGCAACTTCCAGCCAAACCTCCAGGCAACATGGAAACACACATGCCTGGTAAGTTTATTCTGTTTCATTCTTATTGCTGCCTATGAAGTGGGATAGGCCAAAATGGGGTGGAGAGCAAAAAAAGGAGCACTTTGGAAGGACTTCTCTGTCTTCTATTAGGACATTAAAAAAAAAAAAGAAAAAAAAGGAGAGAGATCTGCAGCCCAGTTACATACAGAGAGCTCAGAGATAAAACATGCAGAGTTCATCTGTCCAGAGGTCTCAGATGTGTGGCTGTGGGTCAGTGTTGTGATCCATGTGGGTGGAAAAGGCAATCACTAGTCAAATGCCTTGTGCTGGTTTTCTGCTGTTTCCACCTGCATTTACCTTCTTGCAGTGCAGCTGTGGGGAGTGAGCAGTATCCTTTTCCCAGGAGAAGATGGGCAACCCTGAGCTCTCAATTCCCATACAAAAGGAGCAAATCTGCTCAGTGCATAAAACCTTTGTGCTGGAGTTTCCAATGTACGAGTTTAGAACAACTTTCAGTGCTGATGTTGAGACATGGTTCTTCTGCTGTCACAGTGAAAAGTTTTCTGGTTGTTTCCATGTTATCTCATTGCTTCTGGGGCTGTATATCTGCTATAAGCTTAACACTCCTTATTTGAATAATAGATAGAATTTGACCATTAAATTTTAGCTGTCTGGTATTTCTCTCCTTACGGTGGTTCAAGAACTATTTAGGTGCTTAGTCCCCTCCTGCTAAACTGCTTGTATTAAAATCAGTCCCATAACTAAACTCAGAATTGAATGGTTCTCTTTTTATAAAGAATATTTCTTCTCTAATCGTATTCTGGAGGTGGGAAGGCAAAGGATATCTGTGTTATCTATGGCCAAATGTAATGGAATGCAACTGAGATACTGAGTCCTACCCAAGAGATTCTCCTGCTGGGTGTCCTGGAGGTTCAGGGCATTTCAAACTGAATGTTGGCATGGGGTTGCACCCAGGCAGATGCACTCAGGCTGTCTGAATTAGTCTGGTATTACTCAGGATTTGTTGTTTTTCCCTTTCTACCTGCAGTCTGAGAGGTATAGCGTGAATCCTGAACATACAGGCTGCAAATTAGATGGCATTAGAGACAACCCAAACAGCCTTGACTGATTCCTATATTGTTAAAAGGCTCTAAAATGGTGGTTTTGAAGACTCAGTGGAGGAAATCACACTGCTGTGGTTGAGTTTGGTGGAGATGTGCACAAGGAGAAATTTTGGCACGAGTTGAGCTTTTTCATCTATATTCAGAGCTGAGAAGTCATCATTTACTGAGAACCAAAAGAGGACGTGTATCACCATGCTACATGTTTTCATAGGTAGTTATATGTCCTTTGGAAAAGATATGTTTGAGTAAATTTACAAGGAAACAGTAAGTTCAAGTAGGTTTTTTTTTTGTCCCTTTTTGGGAGTGGGAGTTTGCAAAGCAATGCTCCTAAATTGCAGATGTTTTGAACAGCCTTGCAGAGGAGCATCCTTCTAACTGTGGTGTCTTTCAGAAATGTAGATCCTTTCTGATATTTAACTGGAAAGAGAGGAAGATAAACAAAAGCAGTTCCCTGTCTGTGCCCTGGATGACCAAAACACTTGCAGTGCATTCTGCAAGTAGCTGTGCTGTGATAATCTGATCATCTGGACCACTCAGCTCAGTTAATTGGCTGTTACTCAGGATTTAATACAGTGCTCCTAATTAGGCAGAGTCCTTTACTGCCTCTTTCACAAGCAGTGTGGTCCTTTAACACACCCTCTCAGACCTATCACTTTTGGCAATCTGTGGAACTTCTTTGTGGTGACACTTTGGACGTAGACCTGAGAACACAAACAGTGAAATGAGGTCGATTGCTGCACATGTGGCCAACCCTTAAATTTGCAACATGCTGAAATAGGCTGAGTGATCAGGTGGTGAATTGTCACTGGAATTGGAGCTGGTCACTGATCTCTGTCCTGGAACTATCTTGTCCTTGGAAGCCATTTACAACTTGCTGGAGTTTGACTGGAGGGATGGCTCCCCAGCTTTTTTTGTAGAATGAGTGTAGTTCTTGAATGTTTGCTTTCCAAGTTGAATTCAAGATTCCCTGTACTGCTGTTCTCTGGAGATAGATATATATACATATGTAAATATACACCAAAGCTATGCATGTGTGCATATTTAAAATTTTTGTATATATTCACATGCATGCACACACAGAGAGTTTTTTCCTATTGATACTAATTTCTCCAGAATATTTACAGAATGAGAACATATAAGGCCAGATGTCATAAAGGCATACAGGGTGGAATGAGGTCAGGCTGCATCTGAAGCAGAAGCCCCTGAGGCACTGCCGTACCACAGGCAAGAACCATCAAATGTGGATTGCATTCAAAACAAAACATTTTGGTTCAATTGGCTAATTGGTCTAATTTGGGAAGATGAAAAGCTTTTGGGGTGAACAGGAATCTTCCAGAGACAGATATGGTAATTGCATTTCCATCAAAAAATTTGTTCTGACTGGGAGTCCCTGACTGCCTCACCAGTTTACCAGTGTTAATCTCAGGTTCGTGACATAGTTTCTGAGGTTGGAAAGCATAATGGAAATGAAATCATCTTATTATAAATGAACTGCAGCTTTTTTTCCTAGGCCTAGTTAAAAGGACTGGAAAGAAAAAGAGGTCTTTAATTGACTGTGTAAAGGTCTTGTGAGATATCCCAGTCTCAGTTTGAAAATACTGGAGAAACATTGTGTGTGGCCTTTGGGAATGAAACCTTCACTTATTAATTATTTTCCTTGGAGTTTCCCTTGTGGCATCATTATGTGCTTCATTAAAGTGAACCAAGCATGAGTCTACTCAAGAGATCAGACAGGGAAGACTGGTGAGTTAATCTGCTGGACTGTCCAAGTGCTGCTGGACCCTAATCTGGTATTGACAGGAAACATAAGAATAATCATAACATTTAGGAGTCAGACCCCTTCCTCCAAGCATTTCCCTCTTTAGCATTCCACTGTCTCCTCTCTCAGAATGTGATGGTGGGGAAACAGTTTCAGTCAGAGTATAGGGGATAGAAGGGGCTTAGCTAAATGAAGGGGAAATGCAACCTCCAAACTTTAGCAGTACATGATGGATGTGGTGTGTCCCTGGATAGATGGGAGCTCTTATTTCTTCCTGGAGAAAAGTCCTTTCTAGACAGAGGCAGTGGTGTTTTGTCTCTGTAATGGTGATGGTGCTGACCATTTGGGCAGATCTGTACAAAATGTCCTGGGTATAAAACACTGATCTTGGACAGACCAAGACATTGTTTTTCCCTCACAGTAAGAGCTTCTCCAAAAGAATCTGAATATGGATCAGGTAACCCCATTTCAGCTGTGGCACCACTAGAGGGGGAAAGAGTATGAAACATCTGTGTGTCCAAAAAATTTCTGTACCCACTGGTTTCTATCTGCATTTTTCTCTGTGCAACTGCCTGTACGGTTTTGACCTGTAGGAGTGAGGAGGCCTCCAAGAGGATCAGAGGGATGGAGCAGCTCTGCTGTGAAGAAAGGCTGAGATAATTGGGATTGTTCAGCCTGGAGAAGAGAAGGCTTTGGGATGACCTTATTTTATCCTTCCAGTGCCTGCAGGGAGCCCACAGGAAAGATGGAGAGAGGCTCTTGACAAGGGCCTGGAGGGACAGGAGAGGGGCAATGGCTTCACACTGACAGAGAGCAGGAGTAGATTGGATATTGGGAAGAAATTGTTCCCTGTGAGGGTGGTGAGGCCCTGGTACAGGGTGCCCAGAGCAGCTGTGGCTGCCCCATCCCTGGCAGTGTTCCAGGCCAGGCTGGATGGGGCTCTGAGCAACTTGGGCTGGTGGAAGGTGTCCCTGCTCATAGCAGTGGGGATAGAAATGAGATGATCTTTCAGGTCTCTCCCAACCGAGGTTATTTTGTGATGCTGTGATGATTTCCAGCCCCTCCAAACTCTCCATTATTTTGCATTGTGACCATGTAATTTGTCAAACACAATAAATGGGGAATATGTCTAGAAATTCCAGACATTAGCCCCTGAGACCAGAACGTGTAGGTACAATCTTAGATATACTTCATGAACATTTCACACATGTAAAGATTTCTTTATGGAGAATGACCATGATCCACAAGTTTATACCTCTACCTGATGCCACAGAATCTGTTCACATCACTAGAAATGAACAGTGTCTACTGACTGCCATTTTTCCCATTCCATTAGGGAACTACCTGTACAAAACCTGCTTTTTGTATTTATCTCTCCTTCTCAGACTTTGCTCTACCCTCCTCACACCCAACTCTCAATGGGCAGAAGACAGCAAAATCAGCAAGGGAGGATTTTTCAGCCTATGACAGCAAATACCTCACTGTTCCTCATAACCGGAGTTCCTGGCACAGAAGCAGGACCAATGGAGCTCTTGAAGCATCAGTGGTATCCTACAGAAGTTCTGTAAGTAGAGTTTCACGCTCATTGACCTACCTCAAATGCATTTGGGATTATGAACAGGCTTGAAGCAGGGTGAGAAAAGTAGGGAGCACTCTCCTGTGTGTTGGGTGAAATCAGAACAGGGAGAAGAATCTTTGAGGAAAGTGATACCATAGCCTCAGGTGGTTCAGTTGTCTCTCTGTGTACAGAAAGAATTAATTTATGCAGTAGTAATCTCATCGAACTTTTCTTGCTTTTTTTATTTTAGTCTAAATCCTTCTGAGCAGGAATGGGGGGGTTGCTATTACACCCAGTGGCAGAAGAGATCTGCAGGTTGATCACTAAATCAGGTGTGATTGTGCCAACCCTGAGCCAGCTGTGCCAGGTGTTAGTGGGGGCTGGATTGGATTAATTCCCAGTGGAAGTGTGATATGACTGTAGTGTTCAGAGGAGAGCTGTTAGAGTCAGCATCTTTTGGCATGTATTTGTAGTGATATATTTGCTATCAAACCACTGAACAAAATCATCTTGAAATGCTGATCCTACCTTCCCATTTTCTTATTCCTTGGTGTGATAGCTTCTTGTCTTGGAAACATCAATAGGCAGTGAAAGCAGGACCTAAGCTGATAATTTACATCACTGTTTCTGACTTTTATAGTTGCTGTGGGAGGGGAGGACAGAAAGATATTGATAGTTCCTTCAGAGACATTTTTGACATTGTGACCTTTTGTGTTCCTCTCTAAAAAAAAAATCTTCTTGTGCCAGAATGTCACATGGAAAGCAGTGCAAATTTAGAGGCAGGAAATGTCTTTAGTGAAATCTGTGGAAATTTTGATTCATTTTCCATGAATTGGACATCCATGATTCTGGGGATGGCATCTTACTGCCAAGAGTGAGGAAGAGTCCATGGAGAGGGAGTCGCTGTTGACTCGCCTCATCCCCTGTGTAACTCCAAGTGTTGCTATGGTGCCCTCTCAGGTGGCTGGGATGTGGCAGGTGGCTCCACAGAGTAACAAACAGGAAAGCCTCAGAGTGATTTTCACATTCTCCAACCTCCTTGTTGCCTCTCCTGCTTCTTGTTCGTGCTTCTTTTTTCTGCCCACACCCTCCAGTAAGGGAGGAGAGGATGCTCAGAGCTCATCTTCTCTAGAGCCAGCTAATGCATTGCCTTGCACCAGTGACCTGCTGGTGGTGACATCATTCCTTCTGCTCTGTATAGCCTGAAACTCTCTGGGAGGGACACTAGGAATCTGCCACAGGTTTTTCCTCGCTGGGGCAGAGATGGATCCAGGAAGTTTGCATGGGCTGCCCGTGAGTACTACATGAAAATGTATCTAATCAGGAAATGGGGAATTGCAATAAAATGCTGTCTCACAAGCAGTTTTATATTCTGCCAGGACGTAGTGCTGAGTGTGATTTTGGATGTGCCAAAGGGGCTGTATATATACTTTAGGCATGAAGGGTGTGATAAGTGTGATGTGCAGAACAGATTATTCAGAGGTAATTTTGTGAAAGGATGAGGGATGTAGCATGCATGTAAACCCAAGATTTATTTAGTGACATGATGACTGAAAGCTACTTTGTGGGAAACTAAGTGAAGCAAAAAAATGAAAAATAAGAATCTGGTGGTGTTGATGAATATAATATTCACATTTATGTACTGCACTCATAAATTTGTGCTGTGTTAACAAACAGGATAAATGCCATACAGCAAGCGGTTAACTTTGCATTCAGCACTACCAGGACATGTAGAGAAGGGGAGAAAAAGAAAGAAAGAAAGAAACCCTTGACTGGCATCTGTCAAGATTTTGCTTGTACAGTCACCTATGGGAACCAAAAATGTTTAGAATTAGGTTATGGAATGATTGCTTTGGATCAGGTTGATCCTTGCTTTTATTTTTTCCCCCCATCACTGGAGAGCTGATGTCACCCCAGTGAATAACTCTCTAGAGAGCTCTCTGAAGGGCTTTACACTGCAGCATTGTGCTGGAAATGGTCATTGGAAACAGCTTGGAAAACTCATGGGCTGCCTAAATGAGTGGGAAGTGCAAGTCAATGCCTCAGTGCCAGACTTCCACAGGAAAGCTGCAGAATTCCCATCCAGGCTGGGGTGTGATAGCAGGATTACTGTTGGAGCTGCATCCCAGAAGGGTTCTGAGAGGGAGATGATGAAGCAAGGATGGTCTGAGGGGCTGCCTGGGTGCAGCATGGGTGATTTGAAGGATTTTAGCTGTGGATTCCCTTTTGCAGTGTTACTGATCAGTCACTCAGTCTTTTCATATGCTAAAATACAAATTAACACTGCTAGCCATTCATGGGACATATCCTTCCTAATCTCTGGTATTTTCCAAAGTGTTTCTGTCCAGCCCTGCCCTTCTGGACCTTGAACCAGTTAAAGATATTTCTCTTATTCTGACTAAGACCAATTTCTTCCCTTCTGACACAACTTTTGCTTCCCTTCCCTGCCTGCTTTGCTCCACAGCACATGGCACATGTGCTGTGATCTTTTTTCTCACTCCTCTGTCCCTTTTCAAAATGTGGCTGTCCTCACCCCTTGGTCTGTGCACATGCAGAACAGGGTGACAGAGCTGGGGTGTGCCTCTGTACCTGCTCTTCCGTAGGGATCCTGTGTGTTGGAATTAGTTTACAGTCAGAGGAGGAATGAAATGAGACTGGTGTGCAAAATTAGTATTTGTAGGTCATACCTGGATTCTCCATGGCTTCATATGCTCGTGTGGAGATAGACCACCCCCACCCACTTGGGCTTTTTGGCTTTCCTGTCTGTGCGACCCCTGTGTTTCTCTCACAGATTATCAACAACTACGTGGAAGGGACCCAGGCAGAGGCAGAGGACAAGGCCTCCCCGAGTGGCCTGCACTTCAGGGACAGCAAGAGGAAGGTCGACTACGTCCTGGCCTACCACTACCGCAGGAGCCTGGCCCGGCACGCGCCCGGCGCGGCCTCCCCGGAGCCAAGGCACGGATCCGCCTGCGTGGCGCTGGTTTCGAACGGGGGCACCGGGAAGGGCCGTGCTGAGCCCCAGCAGCAGCAGCAGGACAATGGCCAGCGTGCCCTGCGGGAGTGGCCGGGGCTGGCGGCGCTGGCAGGGCTGGAGCTCAGCCCTCTGGACGCCCTGGAGGACGAGAGGCGGCTGCAGCGGGAGGAGTACGAACGCAACCTGCTGGAAGCGGGGCTGGAGATCGAGAGAGACCCCGAGGTAAGAGGGGGAGACTTGCACCTCATACGTGGCCTTGGGTGTCCCGATGGATAATGGCCACTTTGGATGCCCAAAATACGGTCTGAAGCTAAGAAGGTGGCATGGCTGTGTTTGTGTTGCTTGGGCCTTTCTGCCTGAGAAAGACACAGTAGTTGTTGTTTGATGTAATGTTGAGTAGCAATTTTAATCTTGCTTCAGGTGAAAACATTTCTTTATCTAAATGCAGTGATGCCTTCTGGAGGCTGACCTGGAACAGAGACTAGACAGAACAAAAGGTTAAAGTAGGTATTTGTTAAAAGGACTCAGTGGCCACACGTGGACCTCACAAGAGCCTGGCTGGGCTACACCCAAGATGCCCCAAAATGGTCACAAAATGGATGCCTGATCACGAGGTTTTACGCTTTTGTAAATTCTGGTCCATTAGCATATTGGAGTTAATTGCCCAATTATAACTTCAAGTTATGAAGCTCTATCCTTCTTGTTTTTTCTTTTCACTTCACCATTGTTTTTGTTCTTGGGCCTGAAATCTGTCCTTGGTCCCAATCTAGAGAAGGAATTGTTTTGTCTGTCTACTCTGTGAAGAAAGTTTAGTAACACTTAATATGATACGTAAAGCTACCCACTAAAACAGCACAGAATTTAAAAAGATAAAAGCTAAAACTTAAGGTATCAATGGCATGCAGCAGACACACTTTTCTTACCAAAATCTTATCAATACCTGACCATCTTACTACTATAATTTTTATTTGCATAAAACCCAGGAGAACAGCTGTTTTTGGAGACCTCTTTCAGTTCTGAATTTCACCAGAACTCAAAAAGTCAAGCAGATTTGGATTTGATCATTTGACTCATTACTTACCCTAAGTCCAGCTGGATACAAATCCTTTTTTGGCCTCCTTCCAAGTGATGACACAAGTTCTTAAATAATACACAAAGTGATAAATGATGTCATAAAATGTTGATTAAAAAAAACCCCTTTTATTCACAGTCTTCAGTATGAAGAGAAAAAGGCTTTTTGCAAATGAACTGGGAAGTTCATAGGAAATTGTTGATCAGATCTTTTCTGGAAAAAATTAATGGATTTTGAAAATGACAAAAAATTCTATTCCATCACTTCTCTAACTGTGTATGTATGGAGTCAGTCCTGTTCCCCATCCCTCCTCCTGTCCTTCCCCAACACACAAGCTGTCTAACCAAAAGGGGAAGGAAAGTGTTTTCCCTTCCAGAATCTACTGAGAAACTGGAAGGGACTGGAAGGACTGTGCCTTATCCTTTTTCTTCCTTACCCATGACTTCTGGCTTTTACTGTCTTTCCTTTTTCTTGCTTCATTGAGTTTTTTCTTCTGTTAGTGAACCCCTGTTGGAACATGCTGAAGGTTCTGCCCATTTTCTTGTTGTGAATTTCATAGAAAATGCTGATTAGGCACATGTGAAAGGCACAGCTGTCCTTATATGTGGATTAAAATAGTGTGTTGAGCTGATATGAGAAAAAACTTCTGCTTCTAGTCCTGGGAAGAAACATGTGTCTATAAATTCATTAAACTGAGAACAGCCTTAAAGCAGCAGTTGTATTTTTGTATAGTGGACTTTCAACTACTACATCTCCAGTGGATTTTGCTGAACTGAGTTTGTTTGGTGGAGGTCTTTTTGTCTGTTGTTGCTTGTTTCAGCGCTAATCTAAGTGGGTTTTTTTCAAATAATACTACTGGAAGTTGAGATATGTTTTCTAATATATACTCTGGACCAGGTTTTAAGATAAGTCTGATCTGGCCACAAAGGTAAATATTTGAGAGATTCCACTTTTGGACCCTTGGTTTAGAGCAGGCCTTGGTTTCTCTGCCTTACATCATCTTCCTATGGTTTTATAAGAAAACCCACTAATTTAAGAATTATGGGATGTCCTGATTTAAAGAATCACGGAATGTTTTGGATCTACCACTGCACAGGACATGGGAGTTCTTCTAGAAACTGCTTTTGTAGGCTGAAATCTTTTAGACATCAGGAAGTTTGTCTCTAGGAACACAGGATAGAGTTACAACAATTCAAAAATCTTTGTTTCGGCAGCTATATTTTTTGGAAAAGTGGGAATTTCCATGATGTTAATATGTTTGCTAACATGTGGCATTATTATGATTGTTATGTGTTTGATAACTAGGAATAAATGCCTTTCTCACTTATATTGTCAAATGTGTAAAAGAAGAGGACAATAAAAAAATTAAGATGTAGAATTTGTATGTGGAATGAGGCATATTGCTGATTTTGAATTTGTCCAAAATAGGCAAGACTAGGGACTGTCTCCATTCACCCAGTTATTATTTGTGAATTAAGGAATTTTTGACTACGTTTTCAACTTCCTAATAACTTTCTATCATTTGTTATTGCTGTTCTCCAAAGAAACTTTCATTTCTCTTAATACAGCCTTCCTGATTTGTTTTTTGTTTGTCTGTTTTCCTGTTTTTAAACTGAGGTGATATTTTGCACATCCAAGGCAAAGTGCACAATGACAGTCTTGAGCATGAAGTTGCCAAGGAGGGCAATAAATACCATGGACATTGCAGTTATTCTTGTTTTGTTTGTTTGTTTTTAATTTTCCTTTACCTTTGTTGTTGCTTTGTTTTCCTTTGTTTTGGTTTAGTTTGTTTGTTATTTGTTCCTGAGGAATTGTGTTTCACCTAATCTGAAACCATCATTCCCTTAAATTTGGATTTTACTGTTGCATTAATGACTGCAAATGCAACACACACCATTTTCAATTAGTATTATGTATGGTAAGGCAAAATAGGTATGGAATAAGAAGACACTGGAGATGTGCCTTGGCATTCTGACAAAGCTGGATCATTTTCGAGCACATTGGAAGTGAAATGTACTTTGCTAAGTAGCAATTGGGAAAGGAAATATGATTTCAAGGGGGAGATGATGACAATTCTAAAACAAAGTGTAAATTATCTTCCAAGAAGCTCATCTAACCTCAATTTTTGACCTAGTATTGTTTCAAAAATGTCTCACTAAACTGCCTTGATTACATTACACTTGAAGGGAAGGAAGTTCTTGAGGTCCCAAATGCTAACATTAATATTACCGATGATGGAGGTTGTGATTGAATTCTTCTGCTTGATATTCCAAGGCATAGTTTTGAATTTTTGTGGAGAAAAACCCTACATAAACTTAGCAACCCAACCAGACAAACAAACCTCCCAACAGCTCTCCAACTGAGCCAAATAAAAGCTTGTAGTGCTGCAGTAGATTTTATTTATGGGGTTAAAATGCATTGTTCTGTTGCACTAAGGTGCTCCCTATTTGTCAATGGGAGAAGCCTTGTCTCCTGTCAGCTGTTAGGGACAAAGGGTAGCCAAAATGATGTCGTGCATATTGCTTAATTCAATAGTAATTAAAAGCCTGAAAAAAGAAAAGAAATGATGTTTTTTTCCAAAATCTATCAATGTGCTCTGTGGATTCTCCCAGGAAAACATCTCATACCCTTAGTACATGTGAGACACCTTGCAGGCAGTCAGTGTGGACATTGTAATTGCCTCAAAATATTCATTCATCCAAAGTGCAGGGGAAAACTTAAAAGTAGCTAACATTATTTTTAAAAGGATATAGAAATTTAATACAAGTGCTAGACCTTTACCCCTGTTAATGAACGCCTCATGAAGCCAATGAGAATACAAACAGAGTAATGGAGCTTTTGTGCTCTAGGTCTTTGGACTTTGTGTTTCAGTCTCTCAGCACTCAGAATGAGGCAATACTTCTTTGGGGAGCCAATTATATAAATATTTGATGCATATTTTTCAGCGACTCTGGTTACGGGAGCATTAATTAGCTAAAACATGTTCTGTTCCTGTATGTTACTTATATGGGGCTGAAATGCAATACACAGCTCTTATAAAATTAAAGTTGAAGAGGGAAGGCAAGGTTTGCAGTGGTAGTGAAGTGAATGCGATGAAAATATTGAAAAAAAATTAATTAACTATTTAAAAGGAAATTATGTCTCCATTTTAGACAGGATTTTGAAGTAGCCCCATAGGATTTAGGTGTGATTAAATCAGCATTAAAATAATGATCCATAATGAAAGGTGCCTAAGTAGGATGGCTGTGCTGTCAAAGCTCAAAATCCATATTATGAATCCTGGGCTATTTTTAATGGCTATATTTTGACTTGAGCAGATGATTGGGCAGACACACTCTCTCTTTATTTACCATCCACACTCTTGGTGCTCAGCTATGAGGTACCTTAGACAAAATGGCTTCTAAGGGATGTAAAGAAAATTTAAAAGATGTACAAAAAGCATCTGTGTTTTGTCAAGAACATTTATAAAGCTCTTGGGTAAGCAGTGGTAAATGTAAGTTGTCTGCAGATTGGGAAATGGAGTCATCCATATCCTGAATTTTAGATAAAGGTAGGATAGGGCTGTGTATGCTGGTGATATTTACAATGGAATTGGGGCCAGAGGCACCCAAATTTTACATATTTTTTTTACAAAATGCTGTTTCTAGCAGACTTGCCTGGTAAAAATGCCCAATAGCCTCTCAAATTGGTGTTTTCATTTCTCTGTGTCTTGTTCTGAGTCCTGTCACCTGCTGGGAGAATTCCTTCAATTCCTACAAACTGCCTGGCAGAGGAGAAGCCTGCAGGGAATGGCTGGTCCATCTCTGCTGGGGCATGGCATGGGGAGAGCTGGACACTTGCAGGATAGGGCATGCACAGTAACAAAATCAGCTGCTTGGCCTTGTCACAGATGATTCCCGGAAAACATATTTTAATTATCAGTGCATCTTGTTTAATGTGCAAATTAAATCCCTGGGGAGGGTTTGAAGTGCGACACATGAAGCCCTGAGGGATGTGATGCTGCCACAGCGCCTGCAGAGGAGGCTTGGAGGCTGAATAGTGATAATTTCTCCAAGGCATTTAGGCCAGTGCAGCTTCATGAAAATAAAGTAATAAAATGTGAGATAGTTTGAGGAGTTTGGCCCTGGGATTTGTTGCTTTTCTGAGCTATTAAATGACAGTGGTAACACTGCTCTTATTGGGGTGAGGTGCTGGGTGAGGACTGCACCACCTGCAGTGCCTGATGCATTTTGACCCATTCTTTGTCTGAGCAAAAAAAAAAAAATCCTGAATTTCAGGGTTTCTATTTCAGGGAAAATGGGACTTTCTTTGCTTTCCTGTCCCCAGGCCACTGCTTATTATGTCTCTAGCAGCAAACACCCCTGAAGGTATCTCTGGTGCCAAAGGATTGCTCAGTACTGAATTTCTGCTGGTTGGGTAATTGTTCTGTGGTTTCAGTATTTTTTAGAGGTATTGCTGGTTAGCTATAAATTCACACCTCAAAAATTCTTTGCTTAGATCAGAGCCACTTAGAATTCTGCTTTGGAGCAGATGCAGCACTGTAGATATGTGTTCCCTGTTTTCAATATGTTACTTTTATACATATATACATTAATTTATGTACAGGTTTATGTTGTAGATATAAAGGATCTGAGCTAAGACAGTGCCTCTCTCTCTTCTTCTTTTCCTTTTTTTTTCTTTTACCTCCTACCTGCAATAAGACAAATTAAAAGGCATTCCAAAAGTTGTCATTCTGCCTTCTCAGACTCAGGAATGGATTTTATCAGGGAAAAGGCTGGAAGGTATCTGGCAGTGGAAATTAGTCCTTGCAGGATAGGACTGCCTTATGGGAAAAAACCCACAACTGTTTGTGTGTGTGGGGAGTGAGGGGGTGGAATTTGCTGTCTTTTGGCTGATCCAGGGAAAGGTAATGTAAATAATGACTCAGGGTTGTGGGATTGTTGTACATTTTGAGCTCTTCTTGCTTTACTGATATCTGTAAGGGCTGTGTGTGTCATTCTGCCCAAATCTGAGTTACTATAATGTCATGTTGATCATGACATTATGCTCAGACAGGCAAGCAGTATTCTTCCAGGAAGTGAGACACTGTAGGGAAGGAATGATCCCATGAAGGGAAGAGATACCCCAAAGCATTTTACTTTGTGTACACTTTCAAATGTTATATTGTACTTGAGAGGGGAGGCATTTTGGAGTTAAAACTGGATTCAAGATTTTCAACATGAATGGTGGGGGGGTCTTTTCAAGAAAAACCAAAGTATCTTCCCCTTAGTAATGAGAACACCCTCTTCAGCTCAAACTGTTTCTTAAATCCTTTGCAGACCTAACTGCTAGGTAGGGGCAGAGTTCCAACTACTCAGTAGTAGTCCTGTGGACAAGCACAGATTCAGAGGGGGAAGCTGTCATAGAGGGAAAGATTCATTTACTCTCCCAGATGGCTACATCCTGACAAAAAGGAGAAAGCTGTGATGTACAAGCCACAAGATGTAATGAGATTGTATTCAAAGTGTCCTTCCTGCTCATTGCAAGGTCTATTAAATCACAGGACAAGGCAAATCACTCAAAACTGTATCACAGAATTGCTTCTGTCATTCCAGTGGTTCTAGGTCACACATTATTTTGTCCTGAATAGAACAGCAAGGAAAAAAATAATTTAGCAGAGTGTCATTGGGCTGCAGGGCTCTCATTAACATTAATGAGAGTTTGGTGGCTAAATCCCCAGGCACAGCATGGAAAATTTACCCTTCTGGGTGGGTTCTCTGCTTGGTACAGAGTGCTGATAAATGTGTGCACTCTGTTGAACCTGTCTTGTGTACAGGTATGTGCTCACAGTAACAGGTCAAGGAAAAATCATATTAGATCTTGATTTATGTAATATTGTGCTGCATTCTGTAATATTCTGTAATTTCTGTGAAGTTATTCCAGGTCAGCATTAATGGAACAATGTTTCATCCCTGAAACCAAATGGTTGAATAGAATTATTTCTTTTGAACAGATGCATGGATTTTTATTTGTTGTTTTTGTGAGAGGCTTCTTTGTTTGTTTGTGTATGTTGATAACTGATATGTTTGCTTAAGCTCTGCCATCTAGGAATCAACTAATCAGTTCTCTGCTGGATTCTCCCTTCAATTCTTGGACTCTGTAATCATTTTAAGGCATTAAAAAATCACTAAAAGTATTGACACTCATACACTGTATTTTAAGGAAATCCTGGAGGTACGGTTTTGTCAATGATCTTGGAGTTTCATAACAAGTCTCCTGGTGAACTAAATAAACAAAATATATTTGGGAGAGAATGAGCTACTTGTTGCTAGGGTGGGAAACTGACTGAACAGCTATGTGGACTAATATTTCTTTTGGTATTTTTTTGGGAAAAACAGCCTTTTCGGGGGGAACAAAAAGACACAAATAGAAACATTTTCCTGGAAGTGTAGAGGTGACCATTGCTTTCCATAGCTTGGAACCAACACAGTACTCTGGAAAAATACCAACATCCTTCTCTTCCAGAGAAGCCCAGTTGCACTTCCCTTAATCAGTCCAGTTGGGACATGGGGAATTTCTCTCCAGTCTTTGTCTTCACATTCACTAAGCTCAGTTGTGGTTTACCTGTAGTAAATTAGAGATGCAAAGAAAAATTAACATTTCAGAGATATAGAATATATATGTTCAAGAAAATGCAAATACTTAAGCAGAACTCCATGCTGACACCTCCATAGTGTTAGTTCACACTATTGTAATTTTTCCTTAATCCCTTCTAAATGGGGATGGATATAACTACCCATCCTATACTTAGGACTTTTCCTCAGGTTACTCAAGGTCCTAAGTCTGCTTTTATTGAAACTGGTTACAGCATGTGAAGGATGACTTGAGTTTCCTAATGCTTTGAAAGCTTCAACTCCATGTGTGTCCTGTAAGTCACAGGGTTTTTAAGTTTTAGTTTTTCTGGATTTAAGTGTTGTTGTTTCTATCCCTTGCTTGCCTCATTCCCATTATCCTCACTCATTTATAAGTCTGCCTGTCTTGGAAATCTCTGGTATTCTTGCTCTTTTTACAACTCTCATATTCTATACTTCATTTTGCAGACTTTGACTGATCATTCTTTGCTTGCCTCTGAAGATGTGCAAGTGTTCAGCTCCTACTGAGGCCTGTTAGGTCATCAACACAAAAGTAACATCCTAAAGATTGTGTCCCTAAGGGAGGTTCCTGGAATGCTCTCAGTGTGCACACTCTGGTTAGTGGGACCCAGTAAATTTCATACTGTGTTTTTTGTTAAATTAGGGGTACTTTCAGGCTTTTGCAGTGCAGTCAACACGCTGTGGTGCCCTGCAGCCCTGGCAAGCCTCCCTGCTTGTCACAGGTCCCTGTGAGTTCACTGGATAATGTTTACTCTCTGCCTGCAGTGGCACAGATCAACTTTCACAGGCCAATGAGTGATACCTGCTTCACCTCACCAGTGCTTGACCTGCTCACCTGCCTCTGGCCTCTGCATATTGCCCTCTGTCCTTTCACACCAGCCTCCTGCAGGGCTGCTCATCTGGCCACCACAGAGTGCTCCATTTCTGGCCACGATGCTCTTTCTCCATATCCTGTACCCACAGCATTCCTGCCACTCCTCGCTGCCACTGTACCCTTCTTTGGTTGGTGTGAAGTCAGCCCTTCACCCTTCCCTTCACACACAGGCCTGTGTGAAGTCACAACACTCAAGACATCTTGATGACCCCTGTGAGTCCCTTTCAACTCAGAACATTCCATGGTCTGTGATCTTCTCCACTGAGAAACTCTACAGCTGGGACAGCTGGACATGCAGGCTTCATCCTTCCCAACTGCTTCTCTCTCAGAAACTTCTGTGCAAAATTTCCTGCCTCCCTTATTCTCTCCTGTTTCAAAGCTGTCCTTAAGAAACTGCTCAGCCAAGTTCAGCTTCAGTGAGGCACCAAAGTTTGCTCATTAAAGGACTTGCTTCACTTTTCAGCTGATGTGTTTCAGGAGGCACCTGAGAACACCCCAGTGACGACTGAAGACACGCAGCTTGCACCACAAGGGACCCGGGTTGTTTTCCACCTGTGAGCCACAGTTCACAAGTGACTCTCCTGGAAAGTATGAGTTGGTTTAGGGACATTTTGTCACATCTGGCCACCAAATGGCAAGTCTCTTCACAGAAAAGTCAGCACAAAGAATGTTTTACCAAGATCCAGCTGCAAATTGTTGTTAATTTCCATATCTTCATAATGCTCAGACTCTCTGGCAGGACAAACCCCGCATATCAGGTGACTTGCTAGATGATGTTCTTAAAGTCAGCTCATTTTTGTATTTAAAAGTAGGTGTGGTTTTATAATATAGTGATTGGTAACCCTCCTGATATCAGTGTAGCAATTCTGTAGTCATGTACTGTGCTCCTAGAAATTCTCCCTTCCATTATTTTGTAAAAAGATGTAAATATAATTAGAATGTAAACCAAATTTTGTTAATGTTGTAGAATTTTAAGTACCCTGAAAGACTAATAGGCAGCTCTAAAAAGTATTCCTTCACTTGTATATGTCAGTGGTAATTACCAAAGATAATAAGTGGCATATAATTGCAAAGCACTCCAGTGCAATTAAAACCAAAATAAAAAGTGTAGCCAAGGAATCATACATTAAAAGCTGTAATCTGAATCCAGGAATTGAGGCAATGGGCATCCTTCTACTACCTGGGCCCTTGAAAACAGATGGGAAAGTGGAAAAATAAAAGAGGCAGAATCAGAGTCCCAAGGTGGGTCAGACTGGAAGGGACCACAGAGGGTCACTGGTCCCACCTCCCTGCTCCAGCAGGGCCAGCCCAGGGCACAGGATTGTGCCCAGCTGGCTCTGGAATATCCCCAGTGAGGAGACTCCACAGCCTCTCTGCACAATCTGCTCAGGGCTGGGCACTGCCCAGGGCAGAAGTTGTGCCTCGTGCCCAGGTGGAAGTTGCTGGGCTCAGTCCCTGCCCTGGCTCTGGTGCCTGTTCAGAGGAATGACAGGAGCTTGAGGAGCTGCTGTTACCTTCTGCATTTCCTGAAGTGAAGCCTGGCAGGACTCATACTCATGCCAATGCCAAAACTGCTGTGAAATGGCTTTTAGAAGGAGTAACTGTTATTAAATACATGAAGGCAGAGACAGGAATCAAACCTAACTAGCCAAAAACTATCATGGGACTGAAGGTAATTTTGGGCACAGAACCTCCTATTTCTGTGATCCCTGGAATCCTGTCTGGGTTCCTTCCAGTTCTGGTTTCCAGCTCTGTTTTCATCTCCTTTATTGTTGAATAGAAAACAGCAGAGAAGTGGAGGTGAAAACCACATGAATGTTAAATTGTTTCACTGGAAAATAGGTTTTCAAATCCTACAATCCCAGAATGGTTTGGGTTGGAAGGGATCTTGAAGACCACCTCATCCCACACCCTGCCATGGGCAGGGACACCTTCCACTATCCCAGGGTGCTCAGAGCCCCATCCAGCCTGGCCTGGAACACTGCCAGGGATTGCCACAGCTTCTCTGGGCAACAAATGTCTGAAAACATTTGTGTGAAGGGGAATGAGAATTAAAAATGGGGGGTTTTCCCTTGGCAGCATGTCTGTATTCATCTTTACTCTTATTTCCCACAACTGAAAATCTGCTTCCTACAGCTGCTGTTCTTAAAATGTTTTTGTTTTACCTGCACACACCTGTTGTAAATCTTCAGCTTATCTTCTTCCCAAGAAATCTGTGTCTTTATTACTTACCTGTAATGTTGACAGCTGTAATTAGTATAGACCACTTTTTAGACAGTATAAAACTTTAGTTACTAATCCTGTATAAATACTTATTAAATGATTTAGAATTTTAGCTATTAAATATTACATAACAACCTCTTTTTTCAGTCAGTGGCAAGAGGTGCATTACTTCCATGAATTTGCCATTATTTTTCTCCAGAAGTCTGGACTAGAAAAATGTATCATGATTAGATGTTGATACATTGATATATTAATTACAGGCAGGCAAAGTGTGCTGGAGTGGAAATGGAAATGTGAAAAGCCCAAATGGAGTTTATTCCTTTCCTGGGGCCAGGAGGGAGAAGCTTTGAACATCAGAGCAGTTTCCCTGGAAGGGCAATGTTCAAGCAGAGGTTTCTAATTTGGTTATATATGACTGTGTGTATATATTTAAATCTATACATATATGTCTTTGCTAACATGTGAATTTAAGGGGAATTAAGGCATTTTTTAGACTTCCAGAGTTATTCAAACCTATATATGTTTGTGCTTTTAGTCCAAATGGAGCATTGCAAATAGCTGCAATTTTTTTGTAAACCATCTCTGTAAATATTTGAAAAGAGTTTACACATGTTGCAAATATTTAGTTAACAGTCTTTGTTAAAGCAAAATTTGAGAAAGCACTAAAATCATAATATCTTACCAGTATTAGAAGTCATTTTGTATATGAGTGAATATCCCAGTTGAAGCCCGCTTCAGCCAAAACATCTGTTCAGTTATCTGCTATTGATGTGTGAATTTCTTGGCAAAAGCTCCACTCAATACTTTTAATAGCGATTGCTAAATTTAAATTTATATTCTTAATGTTTTCCCATCATGTGCAAAAGTTATATAACCAGATCTGGATCTGTGTGGTTCCTGCTATTTATACTACTGTTGGGGTGTACAACAGATGAGGATCCAGCTTAGTTATTAAGTGATCCAGTTATTCAGTTCTGAATAAACACAGAAAAAAAGAGATGGATTCTGTATTACCAAGATCATAATTTGTGTATAAGAAAATAGAACAGAGTAGCCAAGATAAATTGAAGTAGGAATATAAGGTGATATGTGCTGTCCTCTCAAACTTGTGCAAATGAGACTTTGATCTGACTGAAGATCTTTATGGTCAGGATATCACAATGTATTTAGATTATCCTTGACCACAAGTGCAATATTTGTGTAATAGAAGTGCCAGGATGGATATGTAGTAATGAAAGGCAAAGGCCCAATTTTCTGTATTGTTTCTTTAGCAAGCTAAAATATGCATCTAATTTTTCATGTCTTAATCTCCTCATCTCTTTTTGTTTGCCAGTTACTGCTTAAATCTGTTATTTTTTTCCTTGTTTTTCTTGCTCTCAGTTTTGCAGATTTAATCTCTCATCTCTGAATACTCTCCTTACTGCATGCCAAGAACCAAAAGCATTTTGTGATCAGTATTAAACTGATACTGATAGAGTTGGTCATGTCCCCTGCAAATGAACCCAAGGTTTGCTTGAGACACAAGTGGGGGGGAAATAAAAAGACAAAACAACCCCTCCCACTGTTTCCTTTTGATCTCAGTCTTGATATACCCTTTGTTATAACCTTAAAGATGTTGCTTGAGGTGTGATCACATTGAATGGGTTCATGTGTTCAACAGTCCTCACCAGATGCTGGGCCAGAGGACAGGGAATGCTATGAGAACTGTCCTGAGGTTCTTTTTCGAGCAAAGAGTCTCTTAAGTCCTCAGGAGAACACCTTCCTGAGGCACTCAAAGCTTGGCATGAGTTTTTGCTCCAAAAATGACTTCCCATATGTTCTGTTTATGAATGCCCTCAAAATACCCTCTTAGTATGTGAGGTTAAGTGTGTGACCTCATCAGGGCTTTAAAAGTGATAGCTACATTCTGCAGGTCTTAATAACAGTAGTATAAAGAGATTTTTGTTTTCCCCACTGGTTTCTGAAAGCTTTGACTTGGCACTCATGAGCTGCTGTCATGATGCATAGAAGGAACCACACTGGAGATAAATGCATTATGGGCCACCAAGAGAAGGCTTTGGGGTGACCTCACTGTGGCCTTGCAGTGCCTGCAGGGAGCCCACAGGAAAGATGGAGAGAGACTCTTGACAAGGGCCTGGAGCGACTGGACGAGGGGCAATGGCTTCACACTGGCAGAGAGCAGGGTTAGATTGGATATTGGGAAGGAATTGTTCCCTGTGAGGGTGCTGAGGCCCTGGCACAGGGTGCCCAGAGCAGCTGTGGCTGCCCCATCCCTGGCAGTGTTCCAGGCCAGGCTGGGTGGGGCTCAGAACAGCCTGGGCTGGTGGAAAGTGTTCCTGCCCATGGCAGGAGGATAGAAATGAGGTGATCTTTCAGGTCTCTCCCAACCCAGGCCATTCCATGATTCTGATTTCAATATTCTGTTGATGAACCTATCTTCCTCTTAATAAGTCACAGCCTAGTACAGTGTGCTTGTGGCTTTATTGCTTGGTCTCCCTCTTGCAAACTTCTAATATTTAGCGAAAATCATTATGGTAGATGTAGAGGAAAAATAGGATAGAACCATTCCAATACAAAATCTCAGAAGTGTTCACTGCAATGCAATATATATGCATTTTTAAAGGCAGGAGAGCAAGCAGTGTAACTGTGTGATTTTGAGTGAGCTGATATAAAATAAGCTAAAAGATTTATGAAAATGACAAAATCCAGAGTACTTCTAATGAGACATAAAATGGATATTAAGATGTAGAAGATGGAAAATACTTACTGCTATCAGTGTATAGCACCACATTTATTATAAAAATCTGTTAGTGATTTCCTGTAAATTTCAATTTGTGTGATGCTACCAGGATTGGAATAACAAATCTTAGATTTTTTTGCTTTGCTAATTCATTTCCCTCATGGCATAAAACACTTTGGCATTGTATCAGGTTAATACTCATATTCCGCATTCTATCTGCTAATTATCTTTTTAATAATTGAAAGTTAATGGCCCACTTGACCCTTACATCTCTAGGAGTGATTTGTTCAGCTTTCCACATAAATTGTCTTATTTCAATGCCAAGCTAAAAGTAAAATCTCACTAAAATGTTTATGTTGCATGCTGTTGTGAAATGTATTGGAGAACCTACAACTTTATAATGTGTCAAGTTTTACCAAATATTGGTATTTTGGTGTTTGCTGACAGTTTATTCTTAGAATAGTAATAGAAAATTAAATTCATATTTAGTTTATAATGATTTGAAAACTGATTTTTCAATAATACTCTTTTAATTTTAGTATTACAAAGGAGTAAACTGGCACTTATATATTCTGACTGTCTGGCGTCTTCTTTTTACATCAACAAAGTGACTCTGAATTTATGGTGATGAGAGCTAAATCTGGCCAACAGGGCCTGTAGAGAGCAGTACTGCCAGGATGGATGCAAACTCTGTGTTGTAATAGTTATTGTATTGATATCTACGAGTGATTCCCTTTGGACCATATTTTTGGGGAACTGAGTGTATTGAAGCCTAGTTTTCAAAAGAGTTGATAATTCAGCATATTCTGCAGAGATCACTAGAATGTGCTGGTTAATTAACATTCCTGAAAATCCAACATTGTCCATTAACTGGCTGATTTCAGGGGCTGACTGTCTGGCGTGGGAAGATACTGTTTTGAGCCCTGGGGCCACATTAGCTGAGGGTGCTGGGTCTCCTAGAGCTCCAGAAATATTCCAATACTGCAATTCCATCTACGAGCGAGGTATTTCTTGGACACTGAGTCCCAGCCCGTTTGCCAAGCTTCTCATGCTTGTCTCAGCTGCAGCATTTCAAGCAACTATTTATCTCTGCTTGATTAATTGCTCAGATTTCAAGGCTGCTGCTGCTGCTCTTGCTGCTTTCTAATCATCTGCAGAGCCTGCAAGCACCCAGCAGAGCTTCTCAGCTCCACATTTCATCTGGAGCAGCTTGTGCCTTGCTGGCTGGGAACTGCTTCTCCAGATATTGGCAATACTGCCATAAAATGATCTCGTGGTGTGAGAGTTTCCCTCAGTGCAGTACAGGGTCTCCAAGGGTTGCAGCAGTAAAATGTTTAGGAAACAGCAGGAATGGTACAATATTTTGTGATGCTTTTACTCTGATGCCCTCCTGGTGATAGCTATGTTCAACTCAGGTGCTTTCCCTCGTGTGATGTTGTTTGCCCACTTAGGAAACTTCTGGGGATCTCAATCCCCAAGTCTGGAATAGTTTCTTCTTTAAATGTTATTCAGTTTTTGCACCCACAAGGCAGAGGTGCTTCCCTGCTACATTAATATCTATATCCTTTTGTTGATTTTTAATTTGGTTTTGTCTGAGGCCCTATAGTGCTTGCTCTGAGACGCTAGGCAGTCCATCCACACCCCATCTCCTCATCACATAGGATTTTATAGACTGCCACAGTAACTTCCTCAAGTTTCCAGAATAGAAGGTCTCAGTGTCCTCAGTGATTCCTGAGTAGATGCCATAACAAGGCTTTTGTGTGTCTCTGAACCCATTTCTGGTCTAACTTATCTCTTTGGAGGTAAGGAGGCAGAGTGTGCACATTGAGTTCAAGATGTGGATACTGCTATGTTTGAATGCTTTTTTTTCCCTTAGTCTTTGTACCTTTCCTAATAAAATGTAAACTTTACTTCTTACTCCTAGAAAATACTGAGCTATTATTTTTCAAAGGATTTTCTGTGGTAGCCTTGAGGTGTAATTACTGATCAGTATAGGTGAAATCAGAGCCCAGCATCTCATATGTGAATCTGAATTTAACCCACAGTTATTTCTTTATTTTTATATACATTGAGAGCTGTTTGCCATTGTTCAGGCTCTTACAAAGCTTTTCTATGATTTTCCACAGTCTGCCTTACCTTTGCTACCCTGAGAAACTTTATCTGCTTAATCTTTCTCCAGGTCACTTAAGTTGATGTTGGATACTGCTAGCACTGCAGAATCCCCTTAGTGGCTTTTTATTTTTTTCCAGCAGTGCAGGTTCTCATCCTACCCAGTTTCTTGTTTTTTAATTGATTATTTCTGCACCCCGGACCTGTTGCCTTATCCAAAATGAGCCCCATGATGCTACTGTGGGACTGCCCCTGCCTCTTCCCCATCTCTCCCTGCTTGCAGTGAGGCTGTAGCTGTCCAGAGAGGTTTTGGATTCCCTGCCAGCCCAGCACAGATACTTTGATTATCTTCTTCTTAATCCCCTCCCAATCGAGCCCCTGCAAACACAGCCAGCCTTCCTTTTGCTGCTACTGCTCTTTGGGGAGAGGGACCTTGAAGGGCCACACCATCCTGGAAAATCTCATAGCCTCTGATTAGGAGAATACTCTTATTAAACTGAATGCATTTGTACCATCTGTTAACACTTTCAAATTACAGAACGCCCCCTAAATTATTTTTGCTCAGAATGAATTGAACCTTAGAATCTTTCAGCACAAAATTAAATCATCCCTTCATAGGCTTGTTTGTTAACATCCCAGATCAACTATGGAGTAATGAAGGAATATTTTAAAGTACTCTTCCCCTTTTTTCAATCCTAAGTCATTTTTTTTTCTTTTTCTCCAAATCCTTTTTTCCTTGAGATTGAGTTTGCTAGAGTTAGAGTTCAGTCTCTGTTTCATTAATCCCTCCACTGGTTACATGCCTGTTATCTGGTCTAAAGATTGACTTCCATGATCTTGCTGCTTCATCTGGAAAATTGTTTAGACCATAAATCTCTGTGCAGATTAGTGAGTCTCATTCCCTCAAGAGGAACTACATTTTGCCCTTTTTAATGTTAACTCTTTGGCCTCAAGAAGTTTGTTGATTTTATTATTGATAATAATGTTTGATATGATGTATTCTACAGAATATTCACTTATTTTTTGTCTAATTTGGCACTGAATGTAGCCAGGCCAACCGATTACATGATTTTCCATTGGCACTGTTGTAATACAGGAGATGGTAGAGTAGACACAGTCCTCCCTTCCTCTTTGAGGCAGTTTGATTTGGTTGGGGAGGCTTTCATTTTCACATTTTATTACTATTTTTTGTGACATTCAGTCTCAGAATATGTGTTTAAATTGTGCCAGGCTTTTGTAGCAACAAATTTGTGCCATTGACATAAGAGAAATTTGCTGATAAAATTATTTTAAATAACTAGGGATGATTTTGCTTTATGTTTGAAAATCATACTTTTCATGCTGTCGTGATTAGTGGGCAGAGATAAAAATTTGGAAAATGTTGATAAAAGTACAGTAATTTTTTAATCCAAAATGCATATTTAGAAAGAATTAAAATGAATGACAATCCTGGCATATTTTTTACTTACTTGCATTTAGATGGTGCATTGAGCACTGCAATAATGCACAGGTCTGTGTCTTTTTTTTTTTTTTTCTATTAATTTTTTTTTTGGGCAGATTTATCAATCTATTCTACATTTGTGCTTGAGTTTCTAGCAGCTCATTTTCATTCTGCTCCTTGCCATTAAAAATTTCCATCTTCTTCAGTGGAAGCACGCCTGTGTTTTTAAGCTTCCTGTATCATCTTCCATTCAGAGACACTTCCTGCCTGTACAGCAGTGGGAAGATTTTGGTTGGAGAGGTTGCAATGCCATGAAGGAACATTGCAAAGGATGAGCAAAGCCAACTGTTGCAT
Organism: Thryothorus ludovicianus; assembly: GCA_013397245.1. NCBI lineage: Eukaryota > Metazoa > Chordata > Aves > Passeriformes > Certhiidae > Thryothorus > Thryothorus ludovicianus. The sequence goes on along the minus strand of VZTB01006899.1, from coordinate 494,176 downwards.
TCCACAGTGCTTTACCTAAGAGATTGAGATCATATAGGGATCTTTTTAGGTGTTTTGGCCAGATCTTTCATGACCAAGTGTTCTGTCCTATGCTTATACACACTAATATATTCTTTGACTCTTTATGTTCACAGGTGGGAGTAAGAGAACAAAATAAACAAGACATTTACACCATCACTGTTGGTAGAAATTAAGAAAGAGAAAAGCAAACTCAAAATGTGTAAATTATTGCAGCTTTGCTTAAGATCTTAAGCTTGTCTGGGTACCCATAAGGTGAGGTAATCTGTGCCCTGGAGAAATAATGAAAATAGAAAGGGGAAAGTTTGGCAAAGGTAAAAGGGCTACAGTTTTGTGAAGGAAATAATGAAAATCATAAGATGCATTATACATAGCCATACTGTCTTGTTAGTTTATTGTCTTCTTTGGGCATTTCTCAATCTGGAATATATTTATCTTCAGAAAAGCCTTTTGATAGAGAGAAGTTCCATTGCCTTTATAGATTAAGAGGCAGAATTAAATTCCCAGCCTACAATTATAGGATGCAGCCCCTGCTATAAGCTGGCATGAGCAGGGAGTTCTCTGGTCTGACATGTCCATGTCGGGACATTCTGGGTGTTGCTGTCTCACCTGGACCTGGGCCCTGCACTTCCTTTTCCTAGTGGAACTGGCCCACACTGTCAGTGGTGTTGGACTGATTTCGTATCTTGAACACAAACTTTAGGAGCAGAAACACACCCTTTCACTGATAGAAATTCAATCTATTTGGCAGAAAACACAGGCACTTTTGGAGTCCCTGCCAGAATCTGGCAGTGCTGTGTCATGCAATCCAGGGCTACCCCTGCTGGGGCCAACAGCTCAGCACTGGCTCTGCTCCTGTGAAATGAAGATGACCACGGTTCTGTGCTAAGAACAAGAAATTGATTTTATTTGCACTATCACATCACTTAGGTATTTGCCTCGATTTCCAGGGCTGCTATCAGGAAAGCAGACATTAATTTTGAACAATTGTACTTGCAGACATGATGGATCCGTTTGGTGATTGAATTAATGGGAAAATGATTATTTTTACTGAGATAATAGGAACTGTCTTTCCTTTTCCTCCCTACAAACTGTTTCACTGTTGCTTTTCCAGTGTGGCTACATTACCAAAAGTTGTCTCATTATATTAATTGCAGCCATTAAATTATTGTTGCTGAGTATTTTTCTGTTGATTTAATAATCACTGAGGGAAAAAAATGTTTAAAGTTCAGTTATTTGGGTTTTTTCCTAAGAAGTTTACATGCTTTAGGTTTTATGCCTTTTCCATTTCCTATGTACGTTTTAAAAAGAAATCATGAGAAAGGTTGGCAGTTCCCTGGACTCCCTTAGATATTAGTTAATAATTTCTTTTCAGCCTCTTTCTATCTTTTGGTACCCTTTATTCTTCCTGTTAAGATACACAGTAGAAAGATTTTTCTTTGGACAAGTATTTAAAAATACCTATTTCTTTAATATATGTTATTTATATAAACTGTATTCCTTATATATGGAGTGATTCATGATTTCAAGATGAGAAATAATGAGAAATACTAAGCTGTAACATTCAGCACTGAATTCTGTATTTGCAAAGTTCCTAGGAACAGTGTGCTCACCAGAAAAAAAAAAAAAGCCTGGAGCTCTTCCAAAATAAAATCATTGGTTTTGCCCTTTCTTGGCTGGATAGTGACTGACAAACCTGATGCCTTTAGTACTGTATGATTTATCTCATGTTAGAGGTTCCTAAATAAATTTAATTTTGCTCAGTTATGCTTGTCTAGCCATGTTTCAGAGTGTTCAGTTTTCAGTAGAAGGAATAATCACTATATATATATATCTATCTATATGAGAACTTCTGTAGTTACCATACATTTTTTTTTCTGCTGTGGCCTTGAGGGTGGTAAGTCTGCAATAAATCTTAGACTTGCAGCTGATGCAGGTCCTAATGTGTTTTACTGTTAAGGCAGGAAAGAGAGAAAAGGTCTCCTTTGGAGAAATTTGAATTTTATTCAGCCTATACATTTCCAGTCCAAGACAGAAAAAATGCAATATAGGCTGCTGTTAAAGCCTTGCTTTAGACTGCTAAGAGTCATGATAAACTGAAAGAAATACCCAATATATTTTTCTTCATGTGCTGATTGAAAAGCAAAGCAGACCTTCCAGATTTTCTTCCATTTGACTTTAATGCTGAGCTTTCCTATTGAAATGGGAAAACCAAATTCAGCTTCAGAAAACAGAGAAGCAGCCAGGATATAAATACATCTTGAATAATTCTGAATGAATTTATTGAAAAACTTCCACTCTTGAAACTTATTGGAAGAACTCTGTGATATGGAATACAGATTTAACAAGGGAAAAAAAGGAACCATAAGAGCAACAAATCTGTTTGTCATCTGCCTAGGAATACTTAGTATTTTAAATAATATAATCATGGAGTGCAGTGATAGAGACATGGAACTATGCAGGGCCAAGGATAAAATCCTGTGGGACATCAGCTGCAAGTGAAAAAGGACCTGATTAAGGATGGCTGTATTAAATAACAAGTGAATAGTCTAACAAAACCAATGTTTGCCAGCAGCACATGTTGGCTTTAGTGATGCATCCAGAGTACAATGAATCAGCAGGAGTGATTCTGAGCATTTGGAATAGGAGACAGCATTTCAATAGATCAAAGTGATGAGCATGTGCACAATTACCATATCAGGTGATTAACCAGAGGAAAGCACTTAGGGGGTGTCTCCAGTAAACAATTCTAAATTCACTGTGGCAAGGAGAAATGCAAGTTCTAACTTTTGGAGGTGTTTGCAATACAAGAAGCCCTCTGGGAGTAAGTTAATTGAGCAGCTCCTTGCCAGACATCATAAGGAAAAAAGGACATTTAAAGACACCTGGAACTGCTGCAGGTGAAGCCTGGAAAAGTGGGGAAATGAATCTTACCAGAGGAGTAGTCCTATAGGTTTTTATTTTGGTGAACCCCTAAAAAATGAGCTAGATGGCTCATCTCTTGAGCTATAATATTAAATTTATGATTTCAAATGTATTTTAAAATTCTTTGATTAATTTGAATATTAGGAAGATGTTGGAGATGTAGTTTCAGTAATCCCAAGGTGTACATCCAGCAGCCCATTGTTCTGCATCTTCTGCTTACCATGCAGCAGGAGTCACTTAGTCCTGTTTTCCCTACTTTATTTATTTTGCATTGGTATTTATTAAAATTACCTCAATTTTCCAACATGGGATGATTTTTAAGCCTTTTAAAGATTTTTAATGGTCTTATACCTCATCATTTGATATTACTTCATGAACAACTTTCCAACTTATTTTTGTTCAGATATACAAAGGTCATATTCTTCATCTGGTCTTTTCAATCAAATTAATTGCCTAATTTTATTTGCAATCTGTGTAGTCATATGAGCCTGAGCTGGAAGCAACCAATTAGATCACACTGTCCCTCCTCTTGCCAACATGGAATATAATCCTCCAGACAGGGACATGTGCTTGATTTTAGCCAAAAGCTCAGAAGAAGCTCCTGATCTTCACCCACTGAAATTTAACCTCTCATCTGTTATTAATCTATTTTCAGCAAATGATTACCAGAACATCTGCTCATGCCCAGTAAATTTTTCCTTCCTTCTCTTAAAGCTGATTTCCCCAGTGGACTGATGGAAGAGAGATTCTGGAGCTCATTCTGCTCTTTAAAATAGCATTGGTCCACTGAAGAAATGTTAGCTGGAGGTGAGGGAGTGATTTTTGTTCTTCATGTTGCACCTATAGAGGAAATAAAAGCAAAGTAATTGCACTAATGGTTGGATTTCCATCTCTCTTTTTGATTTTAATCAGGAAGTATAAGGACATTCAACAAATGCATGTTTGGGGGTTACATAAAGATGGAAGCACCCACACAAATATCTTTAACTCTAGTGCTAATCAACCTTTGAATCACTGGATCATTGAGGTTGGAAAAGACCTCCAAGACCTTCACGTCCAACCTTTGACCAATCCCTCTTTGTCACCCAGCCCAGAGCACTGAGTGCCACATCCAGTCATTCCTTGGACTCCTGCAGGGATGGGCATTCACCACAACCTGGGCAGCCCCTGCCAATGCCTGAGCACTCTTTCAGTGGAGAAATTCCTCTTGGAAGTCTTCCTGTGTCCACTTCCATGTGGTCTGACAGTCTGTGTTCAGGAGGATGATGGCAGAGGAGAGTTTTTATGAGGGCTTTGAAATCTGAGAAGGCAGGAGCTGTTTGGATTTTTGTCAGAGAAATTCCTTCAAAGAGGAGGTGTAGCATGGGAGATAGTGTGAGAGCTGGTCATTGCCTTTCTAATCTCCTTCCCAACTTTTCTTCCCTACATTTCCACAGTGAGCATTTATCCCTGTGATTTACTGGAACAATTTATTTGTGTGCCTTGAGGAAAATGCTGTTTGAACCTTCCTTCATTTAATTTTCATGTTTTTCTCAGGGGTGCTGCTTTCTGCTCTCAGGGTGCCTTTCTGTAGCTCAGATGTGTCATCATGACACCTTTTGCACAAACTTGCAAAAAACCTGGCTGTGCCAAAGCTCTTTTGGGCATTTTATGCTTCTGACCAGCATAGCCAATTGTGTGCATAAACATGAGGCTCATCCCTTTATTCAGAAGTTAAACTTTTATGTTTTCTTTGGGTTTTCTATTCCAACTGCAGATATTTAGGACAGCAAAGGTTGGGCCTGATTCCCTGTAAGGAGCCGTTAATCTGATGAAATGTCCATAGAACAGTTGGGCAAAACTGAAAATGAGAATTGAAGTGAAGCCCACCCAGAGCAGGAGAATTTTTTTTTATCTTGTTGATTCAGATGGACACAAGAGCCCACTAAAGAAATCAGGTCCCTTCTAAAATATCAATATACAAAAAAATCTGTGTCTTGAGGGTTTCTCATTCATATCATTCCAAAATCTGGACCTGTAGCTTTCTGTCATCCTGGTGCACACACAGCTACACTGCAGGCAGTAGATTAATGGATTTTAGAGCATAAAAGATTCAGCTTTTAAGGAAAATGTCACTTTGCAGCCCAGCTGTAGCCAAAGTTGGTTATTCCCTGTGATTGTTGCCTACTGTTGAATGATTTAGTTGGAGCTGACAACTTGAATCATTAGCACTACGTAGTGTTCAAGAATATTTAAATACATTGTTTTCTCTTTTTTTTGTTTCAGAACAAGAGCCAAGGACTGAGCTTTGTCCGTATACATGCGCCTTGGCAAGTCCTCAGTCGAGAAGCAGAACTCCTTAAAATAAAAATGCCCACTAAAAAGGTAAATATCTCCCATTTTCTATCAACAAGTTTTATGATGGAAGGAGCAGGGATCAGAATCATCATTAAATATATAGAAGCATGTGGAGTCAGTTTGTTTCAAAAATCAGAGAAAATGAACTGTCAGGCTTATTTTTCACATTTCCAAGTCTTTTGAGATGATTTACTGTTCAGAGCTATATTTAAGATGGGATTTCCAAAGGGATTTTTAAAGGCCACAGAGGCAGCTGGATGACAGACTGCATTCAGGAGGGTGATGACAGAGGTGAGTGTTAAGGAGGACTTTGAAAGCTGAGAAGGCAGGAGCTGTCTGGATTTTTGTCAGGGAAATTCCCTCAAAGGTGAGGGATAGTATGTAAGATAGAATGAAACTGGTCATTGTCTTAAGACTTCTCAGAAAGTCAAAGTGTCTCTGCCCAAAGAATCTGATTTGGTGGTATCAGTGACTCAGTGAATTCAGACCTGCCTGTTGTCACTAAAACTTCAGCTCAATCTCTTCTTTTCTGTCTGTTTTCAGCAGAGCTGCTGGCAAACCTTGTAAACTCTGAGTAGCAAGTCCCCCATTCTGTGTTCCTGAAATTATTTAGTCCATTGGTTAACAGCTCCACTGGAGTCAGAGGAGCTGCCTTGTGCTTTTAGTCAGTGATACTCATCAACTGCATTAAAGAACACTTATTTCTTTGCATTGTCATTAGAAATAAAGGGGTCATTGATTTTGTTTTCTCCCGCTGCGTTGCTTGCTCTTTGTTTGTTTGTTTGAGTTTTCTTGTCTTGTTTTTACCCATTAAAACTTCATTGTGGTTCACATTTTGTGTTCTTCCAACCTGCCATTATCAGAAGACTGGCCAAATCCATCTTGCTTACTCTTAATGTGTTTGCATCCCAGGGGGAAAAAAGGGATATTTTTAATCAGTCTTGGAAAATGAGCAGGTTTTAGACAGCTACAGTAGCCTTAGAAACTTCTACATATTAAACTTCTCTCTTTGATCCTTTCCAAAATTAATTCCTTTTATACATTTTTAGTGCCTGCTTATTTGTCCCTCCTTCTGCCCTCATGAGAATTTTCCCCTTCAAGTTCTTTATGGATGCACTAAAGTAAATTTTACACTATTTTAATTCATGAATATGGCCATAATTTTGGCCTGGGTTAAGGTCTGTCCAAGGTCTGATGGCACCCTCCTCATTCACAACAGTTATGCACCCCCTTCTCTCCTCTGATTGGGAGAAAAAATTCCTCTGTATTCTCCAAAATTAAAAAAAAAGTTCCACTGTTATCTTTAGCTGCAGAAATGGTGGCACTACCAGAAACAAGCTCGACAGGAAAGCTCTATTCTTGTCGTAGGGTTTGGGTGTTTTTTGAAATCAAAAACAGTTGAAAGAGGTGCTTGCTCTTTGGGAAAAAAAATCCACTTTGAAAAAAAAGAAATCTCATATTTTAGGGATTTGGCAATATAAAAATTTGGCGAAATAAAAAAAATTCAGCCACCAGTAACCACTAAAAGGAAAGCTCTGGTTTTGTTCAACAATACAAAATATTGCTCTCAAGGCACATTAGGTATTTTTTGTTATGCTATTTTTATTTATTCAAGGATCTTATTAAACCATAAAGAGAAAAGGCATTTTCAGGGGAAAGTATTTATCTGCCTCTAAACACATATTGGTTACAAATATTTTTTTTCCAAATGTTCAGTTTTAAATCATCTTTCAGAATATAAGACATGCTGGGAAAAGGTACCCTCTGAGCCCTTTTAATTATATATCAACTTCTGGATTTGATAATAGAGCTATTTTGGTGAGTGAGACTGTGCCAACCTCAAATATGAGTACAGGAAACAAACAGGAAAAAGTGGGAGCGTTGCTCTGTGGCCAGAGCTGTGATGTCTCTGGCTTTAGTGAGACTTAGGGGAATGAATCCTGGGGCTGGAGTGCTGGGCTAGGGAAGCAAAGGCTGTTCAGGAGGGACAGGCAGAGAGGGAGAAGTGGAGGAGCTGTCCTGTATGGAAGGGAAAAGCTGCAGTTGAGGGATTAAAAGGTTGACAGCTTCTGGGTGAGGGTTAGGGGGATGGAAAACAATGCAAATGTCTTTGAGTGTTGTATAAGACTGATGAATTATTCCATAGGCAGCCAGGAGACAATTCTTGTGCTTATGGGAAACGTCCACTTCCCAACATTAACTGGAAATAGTGCACTGCTATGGCAAGCAACTGTGAGAAATTCCTGAGGGGTGTTGAAGACAGTGTTTTGCCACAAGGATTCAGTGAGCCAGCTAGGAATGATGCCCTCCCAGACTGGGGACTTGGAATAGAGAAAGACACTTGGGATATGTGATAGTAGCTACAGAAACCACAAAATGGTTGACTTTAAAAGATTCAGTCTAATGAGAGAAGGAAAGGGCAGTAGAGTTGTTGCTCTAGATTTCATGAGAGTAAACTCAAAACCACTCAGGGAGCTACTCAGCACTGGTCCCTGGGAATCTGCTTTTGAGTGCTCATGACTATTTGGTTGAACATGGAATTCCTCATGGAGCTTGAGAAAAGAAAAAAGAAATCTTCCATCTCTAGAAACAAGGCCAGGCCTCACAGGAAGTTAGTTACAAAGCTGTGGTTCACATATTCAGGGAGAGAACACAAAAGGCCAAACTCATCTAGGGTTGAAACCGGCTGATGTTGTGCCACAGAAATAAAAGATTTTTAAAGTATGTTTATAATAAGAGAGGGTGTGAGGAAAATATTGGATCACTACTTGTTGGAAATGGTCACCTGACAAACAGGGATGAAGAACAAATTGAGTCCTTCAATGCTTTTTTTGCCTCACTCTTTAATATTAATAATCTTGGACTGCCTGGTCCTGAGACAGAGGACTGCAGCTGTAGGAACAATTGGTGGCCACTGAATTTTTTTTTAAGGGACCGTCACTATCCACTGGATGTTCAGAAGTCCATGGGGCCTTGTGAATTGATCCCAGAGCACTGAAGGAATTTGCAAGACCCCTTTCAATCCACTTCCAAAGGACTTGGGGATTCACTGACTGGGAGCTACTTGGTGTTATTACAATTTACAAGAGGGAAGAGCCAGGAAATGATATCTCTAATATTCCAACATCAGGACTTGGAATAATTATGGAGAAGGTCATACCACCTCCAACTGAAAGGCATTTGAAGGACAAATTATTCCTCAGGGACAGACAATGAGGTTTCACAAAAAGAAAGTCCTGGCTAACTAATTATATGTCCTTCTACTATAAGGTTCCCTGCCTACTGGGAAGGCAGTAGATAACTTTTTTCTCCCCTGGATTTTAGTAAAGTTTTAATATTATCCCTCAGAGCATCCTTCTGGACGGGTGGTTTAACTGTGAGATGAATAGATACCTGGAGCTCTGAGTGAAGAACTGGTTCTTTTCTTTTTTCTTGTATTAACAATTCTGCACTGAGGGGTTTTTTTTCCCTGGAAGCAGCTTGTGAAGGACAAGAACTTTTTGGAGCTGCAACCTGTATGGAATCAGGTGCTTACAGCTATATGGGAATATATCACCAGAGAAGACACTTATTTTTATTATAGGTTTAAACATATGTGTACAGCAAATTATTTTTTTTTTCCTTTCTTCATTTTAGTGTAATTTTGGAAGGGACATGCTAATATACAGTTTCACTTCCTCAGATGTATGAAATCACAGAAGAAAAGGGAATACTCAAGACGTTAAATGAAGTATGGTGCAAATTGACTGAACCTCTGCAACCCCAGGTGCCACAACAAGAAAATACCAAGATGAAAACCTTGTCCTACCCATTTTCCAGAGAGAAAATATATTTGTGAGTACTTTAAAATGCAATTGACAATGAAGAAAGCTGGAATGTATTGTTTTAGTGTTGTATTTTCTTTTTCCCACATTTCAATCAAAATACAGAAATTCATCAAGCATATCTGGAAATCCTGATGAAATATCCAAAATTGTCAGATTTTTAGTGGATTAACAGAAGTCAAAGTTGCAGAAACTTTCTGCCAGTGTTCTACTTCTTCAGGATAAGGCATTGGAAGCAGTGTATCAAATAAAATTTCCATATGTTTAGCTTGAAATGTAGAAATCTTCCCACCAAATTTCTGATTATTTGGTTAAGGATATTACTGTCTGTTTTGAAAAAAGCAAGAGCTAGTAGAAATACAGTGGTATTTTCCATCTTGATAGATTTATTGTAGCAATTAAAACTCAGCTAATAACATGCAGATAAGGAATTCTTGACACCTGCCCTTTCACTCAGAATAATATTTCTGGGCTCAGTTTGACATGAAACATTCTTTTTTTTCCTCCTAGGTGTCTCCTTGTATTTATGTCCTATAAATAAAACTCAGCGATAAGTACAGTGACCCACCATTTCATTTATTGCCCTCTGACAATTTTAATTAATTCTGAATATGAGTTAAATTGATGGAGGAGAATAAACTGGGAAGCTAATTTCACATATGATGATTTTGAGGTTTAAGGGAAGGCATAATTCCAGTGGAATGGTTATTTGAAATCAAGTGAAATGCTGACTGTTTAGTGGCCAGGAAAAGAGTAATGAACATCTGCATTGGGCTGGTTGAAACCTAATAACATAACCTCAACATGTTATAGTGCTGAGGGGATGTTATAAGAAAAGTATTAAAAGGTCACTTTCTGTAAACAATGGAGAGGTTCTTCTTGCCCAAAAGGCATTTTATATTAGTTAATCATTTTACATTTTTATGCCCACCATCAGTGCAATCGTGGTAGAGCTCTGGCTCTTAAACAGCACATTCTATTATTCTGCACTTTGTCATCTATATTCCCTTTAAACATCTGTTTTTCTGATTAGCTGAGGTTTCTGAGTGACTTCTAAATTAGAATCTTATATGTTGTCTTACTTGTTGCTTCCATGTCTTAAAATAGAGCTGATTTTCTTTTTCCTCAATGTTTTAGGTATAACATCAAAGACAAAGACACCTTTTTTGACAATGCAACCCGCAGCCGAATAGTAAGTTCATAAAAATGACATATCCTGGTATTCTTGTGCTGAGTGGGAGTTGCTAGTGGGGTTTAGAATGAGTTTTAGTTTCAACTTTGTTAATTTCATTAATTTATGCATTTGTGTGCTCTTAAAGAACACTAATTCCAGATCTATATGTATGTAAGGAATTCCTTTCTGGAACTGCACAGTGCTTCAGGAGTGGGAAATTCTCTTTTCAGCCCTGCTTCTAATCTTTAACTACATTTCCTCATACTTCAAAAAGTTCTATAAGGACATGACACAGCAGGAATTAGCCCACAAATGTTAGGGTAGAGAATCCACTATTAAAATCTGCTAAATGATTTAAATATTTGTGCAAACAAACAATGCAGAGGTCACCTATTTTAGAACTTTGTTTTATTGCTAATTCTGTGATGAAATTCATGCTAGAAGAGGATTTGTGTGTTATCCCACGGCTCTTTTTTTGCAGGTGAGGGAAATTTTGAAGCGCACATCCACAAAGGCCAGAAACAGCATGGGTAAGGTGGAGGGAAGAGAATTAGAGGTGTTCTTTTGAAAGGAATTGTTTAGGTATCTCACAGAATATTAATTTTTCTAGCAGGACACAAAATATGCTGGCACATCTTCACAAAATAAAAAAAAATTGAACTAAATGTTTTTTTTCTGAGGTATAAAATTAGAATTTCTATTCCATGGTTTGGATGGTAATGGGAGCTGGATGTTCATTTCTACAGGTGCAGTATCTGGCATATAACTCACATTTCATGAATTGTTATAAAATTGGATTTGATTACTGTATGATCTGCTTTGGAAAATTCAGATGTCAACTTCAATATGTTGTATTATTTCTTGCAGGACTGTATTTTTCTTGCCATTTCAATTGAATAATTCACCTTTCCAGGTTATTTTTATTGCTTCAGCTTTAAAAATTACCTCCCTGAGCTGCCTAGTGAAATATACGACTTAAATATGACTGTTTTGAAGATACTTTTGGGATAATGCTGAATTATTTGGAGCTTGAAGTTCGGAATTTATTTAATTTTCTTGAGGTTCAGAGTTTATACAGGTGTACAAATTATCTTTTCTCTACGCTTTTCTCTCATCCATTGTGAGGTCATGGCACATACCTCCCTAGTGGAAAAGAAGTGGTGGTGCTCTCTGCCTGACATATTTTCTGGAAATCTTCCTGTAAGCTCGACCACCTATGGACAGATCACAATGTCCAAGGGTAACATTCCTGGGAAATAATGTGCTGCAGCAAGATTCTGCACAGTCCTGGTGTGATTTTGGGCAGGGAAACTCCAATAACACGGGTTTTGGTAGAGGAAAATAGATTAATTTAGGTTTCCTTGAACAGGAGATATAATTTTTTTTGAAATTATGTGAAAAGCATAACAAAATGAAAGCCACTCAAAATGCTTTTGCTTTCTCAACCAAAACCACTTGCCTTTTCCCAGTACAAGCTTTTAAATTTATGACTGCCACAGTTTACTTTAAAAAAAGAAAAAAGAAAATCGATTTTTATAGATGTCAGGCATTCTCATCAATTCCTAAAACATTATTTGGCAGGTGCTGCTTTTTGTACTGTTTACTTGGTGTTCTATGTTTTGATCTGCTCAGAAGTCTCCAGTGGGGCAATAGAGGAGTCTTGGTGTAGGGCTGGTTTTAGGCTGGTTTAGGGAATGCTGCCTTAGTTTTCTGTATTGCTGGGAACCCTCCTGAAGACTTTGGAATTTTCTGGGGAGAAAACTGGAGAGTAGCTCAAGGACAGAGTAGGAGGGGATTGAGCACTTTGTCAATGGAGACTTTTGCCTCTTACTTAAGGTTTTCTTTACTTTAAAAACTTGTTGTGGTTTATAGTGGAATAAAAGCCATCATTAGAGATCAAAGGACTAGTAAATTTTTCAGGAAATTTTTAACTCTAGCATGAAAATACAGCCTGATGCACTTCAAGCTCAGGTCAGCTCAAAAACTCATTCGACATTAAATAATTATTTTAATATTTCCATCCTTTTCATCTTTCTGATCCACAGCCAGAACAGGACTGTGCATCATGTTTGACCGAAATTCACTTATTCCTCTGGTCCTCTGAGATCCTCCCCCAAAAGACCTCTGTTTCATATATCACCAAGGCTTTCCCATCTCACTGGTCTTAAGCTTAAAACCACTCATCAGGAGAGGTTTAAAAGAATTTTGTAAAGAATTTTGTTTTGTCTTTTTTAAAATAAGGGTTCGTTGCCTATTTAGCATAAGAGGCAGGACAGGGATGTTGGAAGTGCTTGTAGCAGTCTTTGGTTTTAGAAACTTGTTTTATGAAAACAGCACTTCAAACACATTTACTTATAGATTTTTTTTTGCATCTGTGTAAGGCTGAATCTGATTCTGCTCCTATGATATTATACAAGGAAGGCTTGTTGTCTTCTATCTTATCTGAACCACTGTAAACCTCCAAACACTGAATGTTTTCAGGAGCAGGCTTCACACTATCCAAGCATAATTTCCTGATTCTATGAATGCATGCAGTTGTACTTGTCTTTGTATCAAGGGAGACATTTCTTGGCACTGCCTGTCTAGCATCTCTGACCAGAAGGTTTTTCCCAAATATTTCAGGGCAATGTGTAATTTGACTATGAAATGTTTTTCATCACTAAAGACATGATAGCTGATTACATTTTTTTTTCTGAACATTGAAAGCAGAGAGGCCTGGAATAAATTTTATATATATATATAAAACACTAATTATTAGAAATTACTTATCTTTGGTTGCCTTTTTATAGAAAAAGTATTTTCACCTCCAGAAATGAAGATGGAATAGCTGTAAGAGCTGCAGGTCTTGAAAGCCAGTAGGGATCTTGTGTCTGTCTACAGGTGCTGCAGTCACTGCTGGGAATTCCCTTGCTAAACTCAACTCCCTGGAAGTGCCCAAGGCCAGGCTGGATGGGGCTCTGAGCAACCTGGGATAGTGGAAGGTGTCCCTGTCCATGGCAGGGGGGTGGAACTGGCTGATCTTTAAGGTCCCTGCCGACCCAAACCATTCTATAATTTCATAACCACAAACTTCTGTGGAAGTTTTTGTGGGGGTTGTTTTTAATTTGGTTCCATGGTTCTGACCATTGTAAAGATTCAAGAAAGACTTATGGATGCTTTGCTCCTCTGTCACGTGGATCTTTGCTATCAGGGTGAGAAAGTGGTCAGAAGAGTCTTTGCACTGTGCTGTTCATTGAAGAAAAAGCAGTGAATGAGTTTCTCTGATTAACATTTTCCACAGCCAGGGACTCCTATGTTGCTCTATTCTCACTCTGAATATTGTCAGTTATACAGCTCTGCCACCTCTGGAATGTCATGAAATGAAATCTGTAATAACTTTTACTGTTCAGTTGTGCCTCTTGACCACCTGAATTTTTCTTTTTCTTTCAGGCATTAACACGTTAATAGCAAACAATGTTTATGATGCAGCCTACCCACTTCATGATGTACGTATGCACTGTTAAAAATCCAGTTCTCTGCTGGTGTCACTCAGGAGACATCCTGGACTTTATTATTTGCTGTGACATTGCAAATCTCTTCTAAGGGTGATTCTAATAGGAAAACTTATAAAAGTACATTTCAAATTGTGACCTCAAAGTAAAATCAACAATGTAGCAACAGGTTGCCAAACTTTTCCTTAGTTTTTCAGTTTTTACATCAGTTATTACGTTATTTTCTTTCTCCAGGGTGAATATGAAGGCCAAAATGATGAAATGAATGAAAGAAAGGTAAAATTTGTTTTGTATTATATTTAATGTAATAAATGATGTTCTAAATCTCCTTGTAAAGCATTAGCCATTGTAAAACAAGCAGATGTTTTAACAAACGCATACTTTTTTGAATTACATATTTTCCTCTATTTCTGCATATAAAAGTGTTTTTGCAAGATTTTTATAATGTCTTCTTATGAAGAATGTTAGTTAATTTCATTTTAAGTTTACATCTTGAAGTGCTCCCAGTTTCCCTTTGCACACATAGACAAGATTTTAAACCTGTCAGGAAGATAAAATTGTAAAGCAACTCATATAATAATTTTATTTTCCTAACCAAATGCTCCTAGAGAGAAGTGGTTACTAAAATAAAACACAGTTATACTTTTCATTCGATTCAAGTAAATTGAATGCAATTTCTAAAAATTTGCTTCCAATTATTTTGTAAATAGTTTCTAGCTATCAAAAGACATTCAAAAAAAGATCAATCCTCAAGAGCAACAGTGTGAATTCAAACTGTATTTAATATGTATGCTTACTTTTAGAAATGGGAAAAAAATATTAATTACCATTACATAATCTATTTAGATTTATAGATTACTAATAAGTAATCAATTAATATCCTTTCCATGTTGTTCTTTAATGTTTGCTCATTTTATTTTCCTTGATATTCAAGCAACAGGATAGGAAATACAGAGGGAAAATAGTAGAGAGAGAAAGGGGAAGAAGGAAAAATGAAGAAAAAGGGAATGTTTGGAAACCTCCAATATTTATGATGCTATGAAGATTGAGTTCATACAAATAAACTTAATTTCTTCAACGCTGAATTAGTAAAATGTGAAAGCATAATCTTTGTAGTTTTTTGGTAAATAATGTTGCCATTCAGCCACTAGATGTCTTCATGTGCTATATACAATTTAATTTACTGTATGAACCTTGGTAAGCAAAACAAAGTTAGCAAATGCTATAAAAGAAGCTTTTTTATTTGTGTCTGTTACTTTGAACTTTTTGTTCATGAAGGAATTATCTGCTCTGGACTTGCAGAATTTCTCTGAGAGGCAGCTCCACAGATTACTGACTTGGAAAGCAAAAACTGTAGAGAAAACAACTAAAAAAACCTTAGTCAATGGAAGAGGATTGAGTAGTGCAGAATGGGGGGGAGAGGGCCTAGAAGGACCAATGTCTGGAAAACTATTCCCCCTACTAGCTGTATTTTGTGCTGCCCTCTTTTTATTCTGCCTATTAGGCTCAGTTATGAAGTGTTAAGTATTAAAAACATAAAAGTTTCTTTCCAGAAATATTTCATTGATTATTCACATATGTCCCTGCTGCCTAGCCTTGAATCTTCTGTAGTATTCCTATGCATAACATCATCTGTTTTCTATCTGAATCTAATAGTCTCAGTGTTTAATTTCCTGAAGAACCCTGATCAGGTTTAAAAGAAAGGAGGGCATTTTTGAGCTTTTTTTTTTTCCTGCCCACTTTTATTTTGCCCACTTTAACTTATCTGTATCATTGAATTCAACTTTCTCTTGTAAATGTCCCAAAAATGAACTCACTCCTTAAGGGGTATTTATGCATATAGGGCAGCACAAGTAATTAAGGATTATGTACAAGTTTATATCATAAAAGGTTAATCCTTATCAACTATCTTCAAGATTTCCTTGGAGAAAATCCACAGTGACACATTTTTGTCCCATCCTATGAGAATTAGAAATCTACAATGAAAACCTAACACTGACAGGGTTTTGGTTTTTCCTAAGAGTAAAGGAATTTCCTAGTTTCAGTGTGATTCCTGCTCAAAAAAACAAAAAGAAAAACCATCATTTTAAGAAAGGCATTGAGCAGCAGAACAATAACTCACCAGGAGTGTGAACACTGGTTTAGTCTTTAAGCTTCTGGCTCACTGGCAACTTGCAACCCTTCATTGCAGTCTTTATGTTTGACATTAAAAAATCCATGAGGGCTTTGTATCCCACCTGGAAATCCACTGTTATCATACACTAGAGCAGCATCCCTATTATTAGAGGCAGATTAGAAAATTCCTAAAAACTTACAGAAAGTACCTGTTCCTAAATGGAATGCTATTTTAGACAGAGCTTTCTTTTTGCCTTTCAAATTCCATTCTATAGCTGTGTTCAAAACAGCCTTTGGGGAGTTTTAGGAATGTAATAGTTTTAACTTTCTTCTTTTGCATATTTGAGTGAATGCACTCATTATTATCATTACTTATGGAAATAATGATACTAATATGATACTAATAATACTAATCTTATAATACAATCATATGGCTAACATTTTGTAGGTAATGTAATGGCAAGGAATGATTTTGAACAAGCAAGAACAAGTACTGATATGAAAATACCAGTATGGCAGCCAGGAAAATCTTCTTCAGTGAAATTGTGTCACATAAGGCACAGGAATGAAAGAGGGAATAAGCAAGACTATCCCAAATTCTTTGTCTGTTGCAGTTGAGTGTGTTGTGGTCAATCTGCCCCAGGTCCTTCAAGGTTTCCTTTTATCCCTGTTCCCATTCCAACTGGATTCTTCCTGCTGCAAGTAGTTTTTGTAGAATCTGGTCCTTCCTTTGAGCTCTCTGGAAGCTGTGGGTGACTCTGCATGTCCAACAGCAGACGTGGCCTTGTGGGATGTCCCCAGCATGGGGACAAAAGTGGCTTTTCTATGGGCTCTACTGGGTTTAGCAGCCCCAGGAGTGCTGTGAATATTTTTAACTCTTAAAAGATGTTTGTGAAAACAGAAGGGATAACTTGTTGCAAGTTAATTTTCATTTTGGTTTTTTAATTTCTTTTTTTAGTTGCTGTATCAAGAATGGGCAAGATATGGAGTGTTTTACAAGTTTCAGCCTATTGATCTCATAAGGTAATGTGTATAAAACACCAAGGGACCTGGTTCTGAGGTGATGCAGATTAATTCATTTCCACTTACTTCAGCAAGTGAAATCTTGGATTGACCAGAACATTGAAAATAATGTCCTCACTGCTGCTTTTTGTGGCTCTGATGATAATTTATTATAACAAAAATGCACCCAACAATTATTACCTATACTTTTGTATAGTCTTTACTCCTGGAAAAATGTCATACTTCAGTTTTTGGGGGTTTTTAGTTACTGATCTGTTCAAAGGATAGGAATTGCCATTTACACTGGTAAATTTTTATTGGAGGGGTATGGTCACAAAATCTGGTGAATAATCAGAAGCTGGTGTTCACATCATGAATCAGTGTGAAAGTATTTGACAGTTTTGAGATTGATTTGATTTTTTTACTCCTGGTTTTACAAGTTTTATTCATCTGAACATATCCATATGTTTTCCCAATGGGGTTTTTTGTATATTTATAAATATTTTTTTACAAACATGGAAGAAATTTGCTTTAAAATAAGACAAAAACAAACAAGTCATGATTTGTAAGGATTTCCCACAATAACTAAAAGAAAGCCAAAACAAAACAATTTTTGTTGTATTGTATTTTGTTTGTACTATAAATATACTGAGTAAAGAAAAAAATATTTGAGTAAACTGCTGACTAGAAATATTCTTTTATAAGACGTCTATTTAGGAAGAAATGAACTAGGATATTAAAGAATAAAAAAAACCCTCAACAAATATCTGTTTTAAAATAATTTCTATTTATGAGAAATATGGCATTTGTTACCATTTGTATTTTGAATAATCAAACCCCAATAATTTTTTATTATATTATCTGCCCTACGTGACTGCCTGCAAAAGCTGCTGTTGGTAACATGGATAGCCAATAAGCTTTGTGAAATATTTTGTTATATTTTGAGCTAAAGCTGAAATACTGCATGTAGTTTTTCAGAGTTAAGCACTAACTTCTAATATAAGTGGAATTGCTCCTTATTGGGAGCAAGATGCTGCAAACAGGCAAATGGAAGTGAGACCATCAAACCCTCCTGAGGTTCTAAAAGGCTTTGAAATTTTTTGCTTCAAAGGTTTTTGTTTAAAATCTATGTACCTTTTGTATGGCAGTAACTCTGGGCCAGGCTCCTGTATGGAACAGGTAAACTCAAAGATTGCAACACCTGCTGTGCTGTTAGTAAATATTACAAGTGTTAAACTAAACTGTGACTGGCTAGAGGAATTCTCAAGTTTTAGCAGACCTGACAGCTCAGCTGAGTTAAAAATAGAGGTACATCTGCTTACACTCCATCTTCATTTGTATTTTGCTGTCTCCATTATAATGTTTCACTGTGCTGATATGATTTCATAGAAATCCTGTGGTTTAAACTTCTGTGAGAAACAAAAAGAAGACCAGACATGTGCAATTGATTGTCTGTTCTCAGAGATGACTTTTCTTGCTTTTATCTTCCATATTTTGCTTGACTGCAAGTTTGCCTGTTACCACTAAAATAAATGTGTTTTTTATTTCCTGGGTAATGTTAGAGCTTTAGTGTAGATGTACCTGGAGAGTGGCCACCCCTCTCTTTGTGCCAGTGAAGTGAGTTCCTTCACTTTTGTGCCATAGGGGTATCTGAGCTCAGCCTTGATGTGGATATTTATTCCCTTGGCACACATCAGTCACACTTTGTGCTTTTCGGTAATTTACTGTGACCCTACTTTCTTAGACTGCTTAGATTTCACTCAACTTTTTTTTCTTTTTTTTTTTTTTTTAATAACTTAAGTTTAAATTCAGGCTTTGATGGACAGATGAAGCAACATTTATCTTTCTTTTTACTCAAGGACTGTCCTGCCTGCTGTTTTCAAATACATTAACTCTGAAGTGTGCTGCTAATTTTTAAATACAGCTTGCAACATATATTTAACTATTACTGTTTCACTCTTATTCAGTAGAAATGCAAACTGGAAGTCATTCTTTAGCTCAAGTGTCTGTGCTGGAAGATTAGATGTGGCACTGTAGAACTATTATAGGTTGTTCCTGGTGCCTCAGCACCTTCCTTCTGACCACAGAGTTGTTGCCAATTCCCAGCTGGTTGTACACCAACACAGGAACCACACATTTGTTATGCTCACTCTGGGTACAGACTGGATGTTCTCTCCTAACATCTCTAATCATCAGGGATTTTAATTGCATAGTCAGACTTGTAAGATTTTAAAGTTTTTAATAACCAGAGGAAATAAAGGACTATTATAATATTCACCAACAATTCCTTCACTCCTGTCTCTTAATCTATAAAAATATCCTTCTCTGGCTTTGTGGACTGCTTTGGGCTATAAGAATAAGCAAAATTTTGTGAAAGCAATGCAGCTGTGAGCAAGGAAGGTTTCACCAAATAAGAACACAGGACGTTTTACATATTTCTATTCTACAGCAGAACAATTTCAATTAAAGACTTTAGGGAAATACATAGTGCAGATTGTGCAAGTAGTACAGTGTGAATGGAAGTTTGATTTGTAAGATGTTATGACACCTCATCTCTCAGTGCACATCCAGATATAAAATGCAATATTTGAGACACACTCTGCCTAATGCAGTGCTTTATTTGCAAAAACTTATGAATGTCCAAATATGAATTTCAATTTTTTTTTTTAAATTTGTTTCTTTTTAACTCACGTGAATAGGAATATATGCAGTTGTTTGAAAGAGAAATCATGAATTATTTGGTAACAGATATCTTAGGATAAAAGTACTGAAAATGAATGAGAAGTACTGGACTTCAGTCATCTCAGGAAGGCCTGAGGGATATATTAAAAAGTAAAATGAAAGCTGCAGTTTTAGACTGTGCAGAGCTCTGGAGGTCTGTCTGTTGTAATACACCTTTTCTGTCACCCTAATTTTTGATTTTCCCTAGACAGGAGTTTCTCATGTGTGACTTTTTTGAAGGAATGCACTTTTCAACAGTAGTTCCTCTCAATCCTTTCACTATAATATAAAAAATGCTATAAAAACATCTGTGGCTTAGTGATTTTCTTCTATTTTTGATGATTTTCTTTTCTCAGATGAAGATGAGTTCAAACTCAGTTTTTAGCAAGTTCTGCAGTGATGCCACTGTTGATCTGGAGACAGGGAGGATGCTCCCTAAGAGTTCTATGACCTTGCATAAGGAAAGCAAGTTTTATATTTTTAAATGCTATTGAATATTAATCAAAATTTTAACAACATAATTTTAGAATTAATAGGTTGTCCTTAGACCTCTTCTCTGCTCAAAGCAGAGCTGGCTTGGAAGCCAGAACAAATTGCTCATGCATTTTGAAATCATCTGGGATGGAGATCACACAGCTTCACCTCATCCAACACTGCACCACTTTCAAGAAATATTTCCCTCTTTTTGGACCAAATATTCCTTAATCTTATTTACAGTCATTATTTTTTTGTCTTCTAGCAATACACCTCTGATGACTTACAGCAAGTCAAGAAAATGGTAATGTAAGAAGCGTAGTAGAAATTTATAATTAATTTTATTTCTGGTTGTAACGCAACATTTATCACTTAGGAGCTGTAAATGACAGATGAAGTTATGATGTAAAAGTTACCCAAATCCAAAGTTATGATGTAACACAGAGATGGTTTTCAAAACCTTAACTCATGAAAAACTGGCATGTTTTCCTCTTAATGGACATCTTGAAGCACCTGCAGCTGGAAAGCCATGTAGGAACTGAAATTCCAGGAGTGGACATCCTTGTAGAGACAAGGTCACCTTTTAATCTCTTGGTTTATTAATATAGGATTACCTCACCCTAGGAAAATCAAGCAGAATTGGCTCATTTCTAGTTGTAGTGGAGCTTATTTTTATATCACTGCTTCTATAAGGCCCCAGCTCATTTTCTAATGGTTTTTCATCTTTTAATTTCTATTTCCCATTTCTAGAACTTCATGAAACTTCTTAGTAGCTATCAGGCTACATTGTCTACAACATAATTACTTTCAAGGCTCCAAATGCCTCTTTCTGTAAAGCCTGAAAGAGGGAAGACATGTAAAGATTGAGATGATGTATACAATAACTCTTTTTGCAGGAGCAGGTAGGAAAGTGTGTTAACTATAATTTTATAGTGTACAGAACATAAATCAAAACTTGGGAGTTTCTGTTAGTCAAGCTGTCTAGCTAATATATTCCCTCCTTCCTATCTTTAACTCTGTTTTCCTTTTGTGTGGAAAATTGTTTCAAGTGTGTAATGAATTCTGGCCTTTCATTGTGGTGTACCCTTGTTGAACCTGCTCCTGACTGAGCTTCCCCAGTCCCCCCCTGCTCCTGCCATGAATGCTGTGTTTCTAAAGCCTGGAGCTTGCTTCTCCTGGCAGTTTTTAAAGCAGTGACAGCCCTGTGATCCAAAGTTTGACTGTCTCAGCTCTGGAAACTGTTGCTTTCTCTCTGAGTGTCTTGGGGCCTGGGTAGGACAGTCCTCAATGTAAGCAATCGTGCACCCAAATTGTCAGTACTGGTTTGGTGTTTGACCTTTTGCTTCTTTCATCAATCTTCACCAAAAAAAACCCAAACCTGGATGTATCTGCTTACCCTACTTAGGGTAGTTTTAAAAGAGAGCTAAAATAAGAACAGAGGAGTTCTGCTAAGATGTTGTTTTTATTGTCTTTAGATGTAGATGTTTCTTCCTTGGCAAAAATGTGGTGAAGATCAATTTGTGGTACACCTTACCCTTCTCTCCTGCCTAATGCCTGAACAAATGACTTCTTTGTTCACCACCATGATTTTAGTCACATCTTCATCTCTTTTTTGCTCCAAATACTGTCTAGAATCCTCAGGACTTGAAAATATAATCTATAATTCTCAGTTCTAGAGGAAATGTTCAGTCACTGCTTGTGCTAACTTTGGACTTATTGATCCTCAAAGTGGAGATTCTCTTGTATGCTTTAATTCCTTGGCTTCCCTGTCCCTCCTTTGTTATTATTGTGAATTAATCTCACTGAATAGCCAATCTTTTTTTTTTTTTTTTTGGAGTGGAACCACTTTGGCAGAAACACCCCTGCAGCATCTGGTTATCTCACAGGGACTGAACAACTCTCTCTGATGCCCTGTGTGCCTGCAATTCTTCCCTGACTGTCTTTAGCAGGCAAATCTTCAAAGTTCACAGTGATGCTGAGACTGTCTGCAAGGAACTCTGTGTTAGGAAAAAGAGAAAACAGCTTTAAGCCTGGGAAAGTGCAGTAATTGAGCAAACACAGCACTAAGTAGAAAAATGCCCATGAGCTCTGCCAGTGTCTTTGGCACTTGTCCATCCAGCTCCTTTCCACAGCTCTGCCAAGCACATGCCTGAGCCAATAATCTGAGCATGTCTTCTGCTGAAACCCTCTTGCACTTCGAGGCCAACATCTTTTTATAGTTCCACAAATCCATACAGTGAAGATTCCTCCCCAACATACAATATGTCCAACTTGCAGCACATCATGATTAAAGCTCTAGGTGCAGGGGCAAGTGCTGTGAGAGCATCCACTCATCCCTGATACCCTTCCTGCCAGGTTTTACAGCAGAGAGCTTCCTGGAGGAGCCAGAAGCAGGTGGGACTCTGGAGCAGAGTCTGAGCTGGTGAAACATGAACATTTTTCCCATCATTATCTCTCTTTTCCCTTTCCATGATCTCATTACCCTCCACACCTCCAGTTTATTTATGAATGGCCTTTGCTATCATTCTGTACATCCATGAAAATGGTCTGCATTTTAAGAGTTTGATGCTAGGGCAGCACTTTTCAGCTGAGTTGTAGGGAGCTTTCCCTCCCCTCACTGAAACTTCTCATCACAGGCCTTACCCAAGTGCTCCAGCCGTTGTTTATTGCAAAGCAGAGGGGTTTTGTTCGGGGTTGCATAAATCACCAAGGAATTTGTGCTGAATTATTCTGCTGGATGCAGGCCTGTGACTGGAGTGAGATGATTTACTTACAGCTCTGCGTTTCACAGACTCTGCCAGTCCTGTAGGAAGTGCTTCTCCCTGTCTCTTTTGGCAAGGGCTTGGTTTTATTTATTGTTGCTTGTATAAGAGATGGAATTTTAAACCAGTAGGCTTGGATTGTAGTGGTGAGGAAAAACAGATCCTTGCTTTCTGATAAATATAATTCCCAGGCTTCAGATCACTGTCTGAGCACTAGGATCCTCATTACCATCAGATTCCTCCCTCCTGCAGTGGGATTTTCAAAATCAAGATGCAGCAGAAGATGTGAATATCTGCATCAGGACTTCTGCAAAGTCAGGTCTTTCATGACTGAGGTTGCTGCGCAACTTCCTGGGATCTCCCCCTTGGACTGTGGAGTTTTGTAGGCAGCTAGAATTCAGTTTTCTTTGTGTTAAAAACTGTCTCAGATTAAGTTCAATAGTGCCTGAATGTCGCCTAAGTTTCACAGCCAGAAACTTATCCTTTTGAATAGATATGATTGACAGGACCAATCCAAAATGTGTCTTTGGAGGCAACTTCAGTGTATTTTGATAGGAAATGGAAGCTTGTTCTTTCTTTTGAGGCAACTTCAGTGTATTTTGATAAGAAATGGAAGTTTGTTCTTTCAAACTGGAGGGGAAAAAAAGAGGTGAGAGGCCACATTTGGAAACAGAAGTTGTGCACATTTAATGTTTTACCTGCATGTGAATATTTATAGGCACCTAGAGATGTGTGTGACTGGGACCTGCAGGGAGTAGAAAATAGCTGCTGCATTTGGGTGGCTACAGGTCTGCTTATCTTTCTTGCAGAACTGCTCTTAATGTCTTAATCTCTGTAGAACGTTCTGGCTGTATCTTGCTGCTCTGAGATAAAGTTCTTTTTCTGGCTTCTGAGTGCAGACCAGGGGTCAAGACCAAACATTTCTGGTTTAAATGTATTCCTCCATACTAAGATGTTTTGTATGAGGATCCTCTCTGTCCATAAATTATATTAGGACAGGCTATGGCTTTGTCTGATCCAGTAACATGTCTCCAACACTGGAAAAAGCAGGATCACAAGGGAAGAGATCAAGCAAGAACTGGCACCACATAAAAACTATACCCAGAAAATACAGGCTTAAGAAAAGCTTTCAATATGGCAAATCTGTGAACTTCCACAGTCAGTACAGAGAGCAGAGAAATAAAGATTTTTATGCCATATTGAGCAGAGGGCAAGAAAAGGATGAAGCCAGGCTCTTCTCAGCCGTGTCCTGTGACAAGAGATGATGGGCACATGAGGAGCTGCCTTGCAATGACATCTGCCAGCTCCCTCAGCCCTCGTGAGTGCATCCCACCAGGACCTGTGCACTTACGGATGTCCCCTTTGCTTCAGTATTCCCTGACCCAATCCCCTTCCACCAAGGTGACTAAAAGATAATTTTTTACACTTGTTTTTAATTGGAAATGATACATCTGTTTATTAGCCACCAGATGGTGACTATCTGACAGCAGTGACACTGTGCAAGCGCTAACAAGGGCCTACTTACTAAAATAAATACATGAAATGAATTCAGGCTCTGCAGGAAGGGTTAGCTATATTAACTTGAAAAGCAAGAAAGATCTCATGAAATATTAGTTATTATTAATGATAGATATTTAGGAAAAGGCACCAGTATTTGAGGTTCAAACTCTTGTTAAATGAGATGAATAAAATCATGCAAATTATCTTGTAGAAACTGGAGATTAAGGAAGTGATGAGATGTCAATGACCTGACATTTGTTCAAGTACAAAAAGGCAGAAAGGCAAGTTGTAATAGGTATTAAAAAAATAGGAAGAAAAAGACTAAGACTTTCTTTTCCTGATAGAAAGTCCAAAAAAAAGGCTGACTCATATTAAATAGGTTACTCCTTATTTGTATTCTTTTTTATAGAGAAAATATTATCTGTATAACTGAATGAATTTCTTCTTACACAGAATGTCACACCCTGAGTTGTTTATAAAATGAAACTTCCTTCCTCACAACTAAGCTCTGACTGACTTCCATTAGCTTTTAATTAGCCCCAGGTATCCATGGATTTTTAATTTTCCAGGTTGGGAAGATTACTGACATTTTTAAAAAATGCTAAATGAAGAGAGAATAACTTAAAGAAAGGTGAGGAGAGGCAGAGTGTCCATGACTTGTCTTATGAATGAATTCTTGGGTGTGACAGGCAAAGCACTGCTGAAAATGCCTTCCCTGAGCAAGGTGTGCTGTGGCTTAGCAAGCTCAGGGACATTTAGAACTTTATTACACTAAGCACATGACAGGAAACATCAACAGAATAATGTAATGAGCACTTAATCCTTTCAGACCTGTTCTGAAGTTTGTATTGTCCCAGAACAGAGAGGAGAATGCAATTACAATGCTTCTGACTACCCAGCGTTGTGTTGTTTGCTTATCCTTTTGGCAGTTGTCAGCCTTAATTTCTGTCTCAGTCACATTACATGTCTACTTATTATGCTTCTATTGTTCTTTCTCCTACAGTCAGTAAACAAAAGCTTTTTTCAGTTTATAATCCATCACCACAAGCTATGCACTTTCAGCTGTGTTCTGACAATTTCTTGGAATGAAAGCATAAGTTTCATGAATGTGCAAGGCTCAGAGTGGCTTGTCTCAGATTTATTTCTTTGCAGGATAAGTTTTGGCCCTTTTCTATTTTAAATTGCATTTAATACACAAATCCTCACTATTATTATTAATTATTTTTATCAATTATTATTATTAATAATAGTATTTCCCCTGGGGCTTTGAATCCACTAGAATTTGAGAACTTGAATATCCTCTTCCACACATCAATTTCTCCCTGTTACTCTGTTACGTAATTTTTCTAAAGAGCCAAAAAATCTAGGGAAAAACATAATTCTACCTCTAAGTAAAATTCACAATTTCTGTTCCCCATGGACTTGCAATATTTTGACAGTGGATTATTTTTTCTCCTATAAGGAATCACAATTAAAATTTCAAAGTGCCTTGAAAGATAAATATATCTCTAATTCAGGTAAATTTGACTCCAAATGGAAGTACCATTGGAGGACACAGCAAATATTTGTTAGCTAATATTTTCAAACAAGAACTTTAATGAAAAGGGCTTGTTTAAATGGCCCTGGTGGCACATTTCTTCATTCTGTTTTCAGGGGAAAAGGAAAGGGTTCTAAACTCTATTCAAAAACACACTTTTAATCATTGTTTACTGGACATTCTTGATTTTTATGCCCAGTATAGGGAAAAAAAAGTGCTTTTGCCTTGGACAAAGTTTCCTTTCTTAGTTTTCTGTATGCAGAACCAGCTGGCCTTTCTAAAGGACATTTTCTTCCCTACCTCAAACTCAGATGCATTGCAATTTATCTGAAGTTCTGTAGTTGTTATTTTTCCCCCCTCTTAAAATTTTAATAAAAATGTTTTTCAGTCTCCTGGCATGTTGTTCCAAGGGGGATTGTCTTCTGCCAGCATCTTTTCTTGGCTTCCATATTGCTCCATTTGGTGCACTCTCTGTGTATCTGGATTTAGCACTGATATGTTCCTTCTTGAGACTGCCTGGATGGAATATGTGCTGTCAGGCACAGCCATGGTGGAAATCTCCAAGATCTCTGGATGCACAGCAGCCTCAGTGCTGCTGCTGAGCAGTAATTCCACCCAGGTGTCCCAGATGGTTGTAATAAATGCTTGAAACTTGCCCTGAGAAAATTTTCAAGTGAAGAAAGAATGGCAAATCCAGAAAATTTTGGGCATAGGCAGCTCTACCTGGAGTGAAATCTTGGGGTGTTCAGCAGTGTTCCTGACCATCTTGTAGTCACTGGGGCTTTCCCTTTACTCCATCATTCCTTCTGAAAGAAGTCTGAAGTTTTGAGAGGGAAACTTCCAATGGTAGGAGCTATTATCTCAGAACCAAAGGAAATGTCTGTGTTCTGAATTTTCCATGTGCTAGAAATTGCTTCTCACTTTCTAAGGGTAGTCACAGTTCAACCTGCAGCATAATGGTAGATTTCCTTCTGGTTGCAAAATCCGTGAAAGAATAAATTGTGTTCCTGGGAAAGTAGGCTTTAGACTAGCTTTGGCAGTAAAGGTGTTCTGACATGAAACTGAACTGCTCATCCTTCTCCTCAACTGCAGAAACAGAATTTCACCTCCAAATCGTGCAAATAAGTTTATTTTGAAGGCATTAGTAACGACTTAGTTGACCATTTGCACCAGGGAAACCTACCCAAGAGACAGCTATAACTCAGTTTCATTTTGCATAGAAACTATTGAGTCTAAACAACTCCTCCACCAAAGGGGTGGTGGAATGAAATGGAAACATGAAGTGACAGCTGGCCTAGGGTGGGGTATGGAAATTTAAAAACTGAAGAGTTCTGTACAGATTTCCCTGTTAGGTGACTCAGTGTCCACAGCGCCTTTTCTTCGCTTTTTTAGCTTTGTTCCTGAACGTCTCCAGAGTTCTTTCCAGCCTGTGTCACGCACCACACGCTTTATTCACATTCCAGGTACCCACACTTGTTTTTACAGAGTCAAAACTGAAGGGTTTTTTTCCTCCACTCTTACTCCCCCCTTCCCCAAACCTTAGCCTATTTATAAATTGCACAACTTGGCACGGGAGCACTGTGACCAACGTGCAAGCAGAGGGTTTAATAATCAGTTATTCTTTTTGATGTTGGTTTTGCAACCAAACAGACCAAAGTGCATTGCAGATGTCTGGTTTAAGTGTTACATGGGCGAAGCAGAGGGATCCGAGCCAACACTTCTGCTGTGGCCTTCTCAACACTTCTAATTCTGGGAGAGAATACAGGTGGTTGTTGTTGCTGCTGTTGGGAGTTTTTGAATGCTGTTTCTGATAATCTGCTGGAAGAGCAGCTCTTGTTCAGCTTGTTCACGACTTATGGGTTATTTGACCAAATCTTTCCTTAAAGACATGATTCTTGTTCAAGAGAACTCAGTATTTGGTAGGGGGACATTTAACCAGCCTTTATAAAGTCTTCTGAAATGAAAGGCACAAAATTTCACCAACACATAGAACAAAAGCCTTGGGTGCTGCTCCTGATAGGAGCAGTACACATTCTTTATCAAAGCCATTTGCCCTTTAGTTTGGGAATGACCCCTGCCTCCATGGAATATGTTTATATAAAGGGGAATTTCCCTAATGCAGACAGAAATAAAGCTCACATAATGCCAGGGGCACACTTTTTTTGTGACATTCTGCAGTATCCATGAGCACACTTTGGAAAGGATTAGTCTTAAGCTTTGGCTGGATATGTGTGAGGCAGATGTGAATTAGCTACTGAGGTAAGACAAGACTCTGGTCTCAATTCTCCTCTTTTGCCATGCCAGCATAAATCATGGATAATTCCTGTAGGATAATAAAGTCAGACTGGTTTTATCCCAATGTAAATGAGAGAACATGCCAAGTTCTTGGTGTAAATATACAAAAACTTGTAAAAATACTTTTTCTTGACTTACATCTTCCTCTACCCTTTAAGCACACATTTTTCCTCCCTCTGTTCATTCTCTACTAAATCCAGTAGCAGCTGCAGTAGATGTTGGTACAGGAAGTCACAGGTGTTTGCAGAGCCTTGACTCCTATTCAGAGGAACCAGAGAAGGGTTCTTGGGATGTGTCAAAGAAAGGGCATGTCTATGTCCTGTGTTCTTCTGACTTGATAAACACATATCTAAATTGTTCATTGTGTTTCCAAACTCTGTCATTGTTTCTTAGATTATTTCACTTTCTGCACTTTGGTGGACTGAGCTGGGATGCAGCGTCTTAATTATTTTCCTTTTTCAAAACAGTTAAGCCATAAAACACAATACATTTTTCTTCTTGGCAACTGCAGTTTTTCCATACTGCCAGGACATTGTTGAGCTCTTCTCACTTTCTTTTGGCATGGATACAAATAGCAGCACTTCATTTTATAGATTACAGATCACATTTTTCACTGGAAGGCTAAAATATTTGAGGGGAAACCTCTTGAGCCATAAACTTGAAGTTCCCTGACCCTGATAAACTGATCAGCTTTGTAGTGCTACTGGCATTTGAACTCTTTCTCTGCTAATTTGTGTCCCTTCCAAAAGAACACAGAGTTTTGAACTGCATGGATTGTAGACAATATTTTTGTGCCTGCTCTGACACATTTGAAACGCTTTCCTAGCTGTGCCTATTGCCCATCTCTACAAGTGAGGAAGCAGTTAGAAAACATAATCAGAATAATCTCCCTCTGGTCCTCCTTTTCCTGCTTTAGTGTCAAATTTAAGGCTGTCACTCCCCAGTCAGAAGGAATCTTGAGAGCAAATGGAGTTCTGCTGTTCCAACACCATTGCTGCTGTTTGTTGACTCACAGAGGAGGCTTGAAGAAAAGCTATAGGCCTTCTGGTTACTTTTATATTTCAGTCAAATATTTCTTCTCTCACTTAAAAAAAACTGTATTAAAATTTCTGTATTAAACAAATTCTATTAGCAACATAGTATATTAACAAGCAGGTATATTAAAAATATATATTTATTTTCAAATACGAAAAGAAAGAAAAGCTTCTTGTAATTACCTCCAAAATTACCCATCTTGTGCCAGGTCAGAGGGGAGTCCCACAGGATATGGTTTGTATTTGCAATGCAAGTATTTATATTTATTATTTCATATTATGTTATATCAATATTTCCTTGTATTTTCCCCAAATTCATAGTCCCAAGGTGTTTCAAATCTTAAGTTATTGCCATTCAAGCCACATTGATGATTTCACTTGTGCTGCTTGATACTTCACACAGTTTGAGGCTTAGGGTACCTTGCAATGCCAGGTATAGGGGCTGTACTCTTTTCCCAGAAGATTCCTGAAATTTCCAGCTTCTGGATGGCATCCCCTCACACTGAAGGTAATGTTGTCTGTGTATCACCTCAAAATGCTTTTGTTTGGCTTTCCCTTTTAGGAGTGTATGTATCCTTTCTAAAGCATGAGCAAGTTTGGTTAAACATGAGAAAATAGAGGCATTCATAGAAGGCCAAACTGAAACAGGAAGGATTGCTAGTTTTCCATGGGAGAGCCTGGAAGCATGGAGTTAGCTGCAACTGTGATGGTGTGAGAACAACAGCAGAATTTGTAATAATAAAAATCCCTCACTGTTGCTTCGCTTCTACATCTGAGCTGGCAGTGACTGTGGAGGCTTGTCTTGTTGACCCTTGGCCCTCTGCTGTGGCTGCTGCACTCTTGCTCTGCCTCTCCTGTGGCACAAGCAGTCTGGCCCTTAGACACAACTTCTGGAGTAGAAAAATTTGATTTGGGCCTCCAAAAATCTCATTTAAGCCTTTTCAGTAGGAAAGATTTAAATCTGGGGGGTTAAATGGGTGCTAAACTTTGACAAAATTTTCGTAAGGTAAGAGGGATCCAGATAAATCTCAGAGATCATGCTTAACCTTTAGGAGGAGCAAGTCTTGTCTTTCTTTTATTAGACATGATATCATGAGTTTATTTTAATTTTTGCTGCTATCAAAGTGTAAATGTCTCACTGACTCATACTCTATGTCATGCCCTGAGTGCTCTATGTGTAGCTTCTTTCTGTCCAGCTCTGCTCCATCTTCTCTGGCTGGTGAAATGTTTTTAACCTTGTTGGTGTTTATCTAAATTTTAGTGAATTCTTGAGTTCTATGAAGCTCTTTGGGTTTTGCAATATTTGTAATCACTCCTAACTGTACTTGGGAATGATCAGCGAGGTTCATCCATGCTTAGTTTACTTCTTGCAGTGTGATTCATGAAGATGCTGGGCTGAGTTCTACCATTTATTTATCAACATCTGCAGTGGGCTGCTCCGCAGAGCAGACACTGTTTTTTCTAACCAGCTGCCCAGGGGCTGTTAACCTGAAAAAATTATTCTTTCTGAAAAGCCAATGCTAAGTGTGTGAGTAAACTTTCCTCCTTTAGCAGCAGTTCCAGATCAGTCATCTTTTAAGATATTGGAGGATGTTGTCAGTATGGTCCCATAGATGCCTTTTCTATGACTCTCACTAACTGAATCTAGGAGTATTACTACAGAGAAAAAAATTAACGTGCTCCTCTGATGAGCAAGGTATTCTCTAATGTTTCGTCCTATTTCACTGACTTTTAAGAGATGCAAAGACCACAGTCTTCTCTGAACAGATATAAATTGCAGTAATTCCTGCTTAATTTCAGCTCAGGAGAATGATCCAGGATTGTCTTTAACTTCCCAGAACAGAGAAGCCCAAACAGACAAATGCCTAAATCATCCCCTTCATTGGTTCCTATTGTCTTCAAGATCATCAGGGCTTCCATTCATGTATTTCACAATTTGTATTTTAACTTTCTGGGATTGTTCAGTAACTGTAAAACACATTTGAAAATTATAACCTTGACACGTGCTTTTTCTTCTTCCTTTCTCTTTTTCAGGAAGTATTTTGGAGAAAAGATAGGACTTTATTTTGCATGGCTGGGTTTATACACAGTATTCCTCATTCCCTCTTCAGTAGTTGGGATTATTGTATTTCTATATGGATGTATAACCATTGAAAGTGACATTCCTAGGTAAGCTTATCTGTGATCCACTATTTGTCAAAAATTATAAGACTATGCTATTTCTTATTAATCTGTAATGAGAATGACTGGTTTTAGCTTGTCTGAAGAGCAGTGATATATCATTACCAACCCCATGAGCAATACAAACACAGGACACTGAACAGGTATTTAAGGGCACACATTAATTTGACTGGTCAGTGTCTCACCTCCTGAAACAGAAATGTGTAGTGAGTCCACTGTATTGTTTTCTAAGATATTAATTTGATTTTTATGAGTGCACCTAGCTTACTGCTCAATCAGAAAGTTATGTAAAACTCACTGAAATAATGCAAACACTGTCCACGACTCTTGGAACACTTTATTCTCATTAAAATCAGATCATTTGTACAAGTAAGATGAATAACAGTTACAAGACTTAGTAAATGCCAGCAGATCAAGGGATGCAATTCTGCCCCTCCGCCCCACTCTGCTGAGACCCCCCTGCAGGGCTGCCTCCAGCCCTGGGATCCCAGCACAGCAAGGACAGGGAGCTGCTGGAGCCAGAGCAGGGACACCAAGGGGAGCAGAGGGATGGAGCAGCTCTGCTGGGAGGAAAGGCTGAGGGAATTGGGATTGTTCAGCTGGAGAAGGGAAGGCTTTGGGGTGAGCTCATTGTGGCCTTGCAGTGCCTGCAGGGAGTCCACAGGAAAGATGGAGAGACTCTTGACAGGGGTCTGGAGTGACAGGACAGGGGACAATGGCTCCAGTGTGACAGAGAGCAGGGTTAGATTGGATATTGGGAAGGAATTGTTCCCTGTGAGGGTGGTGAGGCCCTGGCACAGGGTGCCCAGAGCAGCTGAGGCTGCCCCGTCCCTGGCAGTGTTCCAGGCCAGGTTGGATGGGGCTCTGAGCAGCCTGGGATAGTGGAAGGTGTCCCTGCCCATGGCAGGGGATTGGAACTGGAAGATCTTTAAGGTCCCTTCCAACTCAACCCATTCCATCATTCTATATTTGGTCTTCACAGTATTCCCCTTCTAGGTCCAAAAGAATGTTGACTTTTAGGTATCCTGAGGGAAATATACGACACAAAATCTGCCAAAATGACACCGTGATGTTAATCTCTACTTCCCAGTGGAAAAAAAATTAATTCCTCTGTGTTATCTGTGTCTGACTTCTGCAGTATCCTGTCTCCAGCAGTACTTATATGCTGATCACATTCATGACAGTCCCTGAACTGACAGCTTTTAAAATCGCTGCAATAGGACAAGGTTACTGATAGGTAAATGATGAACAGCACCTCATCTGAGGCAGAGTCTGTTTTCTTAGCTTGATCTGAATAAATCTTGGTGCTTGTCGGGGTGAAAGCTTGTGCTAACATTTAAACTCCAGTGAGATTTATGGCTGAGATGTATCTGCAGCACCCTCTGCTGCCTTCTGAAATAGAGAATTACTGTAACAACACAATAGCTTGAAACAGCTGCACACTTTTCAAACCATGTAATATATTCATAACAGAGCTTCGATAGTCCTTTTTTCCATTTAAAGTTGTAAGGAAAAACCTATTTCAGGATGATCCATATAGGAACAATCATAATCACTACATGCTGGCTTGAAGCAATGTGGCGACTCTCAGCTCATGATCCTGGCAAGGACATTTGAGCTTTGCACTGCTCAGTTCACGTAAGTGAGACAGTGCAGGTATGAAAGGCTTTCACATCCAAACCTTGTGGAGAATACTGAAAGCGTTCTCAGCCCTGACAAGAAGTGTTTGGCCTGTTAAAGTGGTACTGATAATGTTTTTTGCAAAGATTTTTATAAACAGAATACATACATAGCAAATAAGACTGAGAATCAAAATAACAACCTTACAGTAAAGATCTTAAAATCTGTAAAATTTTTTCTCTCATTTTTGTGCCACCATATTGAAAAAAAAAGCGTATTTTGTCAATATGCAGCACTGAATTTTCTTTGTGACCACTTCAGTCTTTCTTTTCAGTGATTTAAATCTGATCTGTATCAAATCATGTTACTGATTGCAGAGATGCAAACTCCACTTTTGTGTTTGAAATTTGGTTTTTTAGTGTGGTTAACCTCAGTCTTCAGTGATGTTATCTTCCTTAACTCAATAATACAGTGCACTAAGAAGTCTGGTGGAGTGTAGCATCATTTTCCTGTTAGTAAGGTGCCTATAAGGATTTAAAAATTACTATCCATGGCAATGAACCTTGAGGAAACACACAGCTCCTGTTTTCTGCAAGTTTAGGCCAGATATATTGCAGGCAGCCTGTAACAGCTGTGATGTGCTGCTCAATATCCCTACTGCACGTCCATGGTTTGTGAGCTGGGACACTCAGAGGAACCTGTGCCCTTGTCTGTCACAGCAAAGAGATGTGTGACCAACGCAATGCCTTCACCATGTGCCCTCTGTGTGACAAGTTCTGTGATTACTGGAACCTCAGCTCTGCCTGTGCCACCGCTCAAGCCAGTCACTTGTTTGACAACCCTGCCACGGTTTTCTTCTCCATCTTTATGGCTCTCTGGGGTGAGTATTGCTTTGCAAGTTAACAGTGCCATTTGGTGTTTGGACTCTTCACAGAATAACAAAGTGCTGTTTGATTGAATGTGATCCCTATGGCTTTTGGAAGCTGGCAATCCTCAGAAGGCCAGGAAGAGCTGTCTGTGCTGACACTGGGGAAAGCAATATCACTGTCAACAGCAAGTTCTGGAATAAATGGAGTTGTGTAGTTCAGGGAAGAAAAAAATGTTCTTTCTTCTTCTACTGCCATGTTTAAAATCATAGAGTCATCAAGTGTGAGAAAGACGTACAAGATCATCAAGTTCAGCCTTTGACTGGGCTCCATCCTGTCAACTAAACCAGAGCACTGACTGCCATGTTCAGTCATTTATCAAACATCTCCAGGGGTGGTAAATCCACCACACCCCTGGGCGGTCCCTTCCAATACCAGTGGGAAGAAATTCTTCCTGATATCCTGAACCTCCCCGACACATCTTGAGTGTGCCATTTTCTCCATGGAGGAAATTGTGCCATTAATGTTTCTTCTAAACTTTGCCATGTATTTCCTAATTTTTCTTCATTTTCCATCAACATGTCACACCCTTTTAACGCCTTCTGCATTTGGGGCCAGAATATATTTGAGGATTGGTGCAGACAGGCTGAAAGGGTCTAATTTAGAGCACAGTCCCACTTCCTTGTGGGACAACTCAGTCACATAATTTTATCAGAACTTTATGGATTCTGAGAGCAATGGGACTATTATAATTTTAATTATATTTTAGAATATCCCATTTAAACAAGCCTTGTTTTTCTTTAATGGCAAATATCCCTGTCTCCATGAGGATATCAAAACACTTCATAAACATGAATGAATGCATTGTAGTATTACTCTTATTGTTTCTGGTCTCACCTCTGCCCTGAAAAGTGTATGTACTGTGCTTGCATGAATTATTGCTGGTGTTATGCTCTCCTTTACCCTAGAGCTTGTTTATTGTGAAAGTTAAACATATTATTGCTACTGTAAAATGATTTTTATTTCCTTATCCATTGTTCCCAAAATGAAATTATCATCCTTCATAAGAAACTGAGGAAATATGTTATTGTGTTATAGCCATCCCTCAGCAACCAGTGTGTTATTCTTTGCAAGCCTATTAAGATTTTGCAGCTTGTTTTAGAAAGGACTGATAGGTGACTTGGCACTGGGTAAGGACAGCAGAAGGTTTTTAAAAAACTTGCAGGCAGAACACTTCATGGAAGCAAGAAGCATTTATTTACCAGTTCCTGGAAGCCCTAGAGCAAACATTACAGAATATGTGAGAATTATGACTGAGAAAGAAAAAAGAGGAGGAATTTATAGACTCTCAGAATAATTTATTTACTACTTCAGATTACTGGGTAGACTGGCAGATTAAATATCACCTGCTTCTGTGAAGCTTAAGATAAATAAAATACAATTTTCCTGACAGAGAAATTTCACTGTATACTGGCATCCATGCAAATGACAATTCTCACTGAACCTCATCCAGAACAATTGTATTTTAGTATCAACAATGCAATGAGCAAAAGAAAATGTTGATATATCCTTGCACAAAGACAAATTAGTAGGATCTGCTATGGAAAAGGACAAAAAGTTCCATATGCACTGCTTTTAAAAAAAGGCATGTAAGAATAACAAAATTCTTTCAGAGCTGTAGCCCTCCTCCAAAAAATGTTTCCCACAGATTAGAAAAGTCTGTCCTTGGGACCATGATAACTGAGCTTGTCAGTTGAAGAAAATGCAGCCGGCACACACAAAGAGCAGCAAAGTGAAATAATGGAGCCTTTACTAACTCTGCCCAGCTTGCCTAGTAAGTATCAGATTACACCAAATTTTGCTGCCCTACTATTACAGGCTGTGCTGGTTATATCTAGAGCTCAATCTGTTGGATGGCAGAGATCACGCACACACCTATTCCAGCTGCATATTTAAAAGAGCAAACTATGGTGATCTGGGCCAGCTTCATTTCATGAGGATATTGGGCACAGGGATTCTTTCATCTTGCTTGTCTTCTCACATTCTTTAGAAAGCAGAAGGCTTCCTATGGTTAATATCTCAAAAGGAATCATGCTTTTAGCAACTAATTCTGATTCCTCCAGAAGTGTCTTTCTAATTCCAGCAGTCCTGCTGCAAGTGTCCATGTTGACAGTAATGCCTGGCTGACTGGGCTTGGTGTCACCGGTGTCCTGATGCTGAATTTCAGTGTCAGAGGCCTTTATTAGAAGTTTTGTAGAATCACAGAATGGTTTGGGTTGGAAGAGACTTTAAAACTCATTCAGCTCCAAACCCCTGCCATGGGCAGGGACACCTTCTACCAGACCAATTTGCTCAGAGCCCCATCCAACCGACCTGGAACACCTCCAGGGATGGGGCAGCCACAGTTTCTCTGGGCAACCTGTGCCAGGGCCTCAGCACCCTCACAGAGAAGAATTTCTTACTAATATCCAATCCAAACCTGGTCTCTGTCAGTTTAGTTTTTTCTGCTGGTGTAATTCAGTGCAGACGTGCTGATTTCAGAGCAGCTGCTGCATCAAGCCAAATACGTTCTTATAGAGCTAAATGTGGAACTGAGTTTTTGTATAACAGGAAAGAATGGAATGAGTAATAGCACCCTATAAAATAACCAAATGTTTTTGTATTTAGGATATCTAAAACCCCTTGAGTTTTCAAACCATGCTAAATATAGCTTTTATATGTTCTCTCTTCTGCAAGGGAGGAATACAGATAGTAACTGAGTTGTTTAATGTCTGGATTTGCTTCAGTGTGCTGCCGGTCCTGTCTTTAAATGATATTATTTCTTATATGATGGGATGATACCTGTGAAGAAAATATTTGTAGGCAATTGTTGGGATAGCTTATGACTTGTAAGAGTCAGGCACTTTTCACAGAGTTCCCACTCTTCTCAGTGTTATCTGACAGTGTAGATGCAGTCAAGGGAAGCTGATCTGATTCTCCACTGTAGTCTGTCTTGTGGGGCTATCTACAAGGTGTTCAAAGTGATGTAAACACTGCTGTGATCTAACAGTGTTTTTACAAGACCCTTTTCACCCACTGAAAAAGTGAAGTATAAGAAAATGGAAAACAGTGCCCCTAGTTGTGTATAGGTATAGCTTTTATTAGTAGAATTTTGGTGGTTTTAGTTGGCATGTACTGGTTTAATATTGATATTGTTATTGGAAAATTTGTGTCCTCAACCCAAGATTTATAAATGCTATTTCTAATAAATCTGTAAGTCCCTAAATTATGAGCAACTAGGAATAGGGCTGTACTGAGGAAACAGCAATTGTGAGAGGACAAGGAGGAGAATGTAAACATGAGAAAACAGTAAAACATCTGTTCTTTCTTATTAGTAAAAGAAGGAGAAGCAGGAGACTGAACCAGGGGCCAGTCCTTTAGGGCAAAATTACCTTTTCTATTAAGGATAAAAGCATTAAACTACATTGTTGTTGTATATTTCAAAATATCTTTTTCTCCATCTTGTTGGGGATCCTAGTTATTTCAGTAGTAGGCCAAATCTACCTCAGAATGCTCTGTGGTGAATTAAGAGGCATGATGTCTTCCGTGGATATCCACAGCTGTAGGCTCAGTTCCACTCCCTGACAAGAACTTAACTGTGGCTCTGGACAACCCATGTTCCATCTTTCTGTATTTTTTTTTTCAAAGACAGTAATTATTGTTCCTGTGCTTTGCTTGAATTCTTTCTTTAAAATTGGGCCTCAAGCTGTTTCTTAGTGCTTAATTTTAAAGGGTCTAGCATAATGGGATTCAAATATCAGTTGAAGCTTATAAATAACACAAATGTTTGCACAGGGCTTTGGATTTTCATTTATAAAATTGTTCCATTTCTTTTACAGCTACCATGTTCCTTGAACAATGGAAGCGTTTGCAGATGAGATTGAGTTACTTCTGGGATCTAACTGGACTGGAAGAAGAAGAAGTAAGTGTCCTCTCCCTGGGCTAATGTGCTGTGTTAATTACTCTATAGATGTATATTACATAAGCATTGATGTATAGATTTCTCATGAGTGTTCTCCAGCCCAATGTAGTTCGTAGCTGTGTTTAGATAAAGGACTGTAACTGATACAGTTTTGAGTATCAATATTTAGTTAGAAAATCCTCATCTGTATCTCACTGTTCAGCACTCTGGAATTAATAATGAATATTGAAAAGGATTACAAGGTAAGAGCAGATCATGTTTTGCTGAGAGAGCCCATATGGCATTTTATAGTGCACAGTAACACAATGACATTGAATAAATACTTTATTATGTTACTTCATTACATGTAACAAGAATTCTTTGTGATAATGACAGCCACAGGTGATGGTACCATCAGTAATTTTTGCATCTAGGTCTGGGTAACATCTATGATGCCTTATTAAACAAGATGAAGTTTAATAAGTCTAAATGCCAAGTTCTGCATTTTGGCCACAAGAAGTCCCTGCAATGTTACAGGCTGGGGACAGTGTGACTGGACAGTGCCCAGGCAGAAAGGGACCTGGGGGTGCTGGTCCACAGCCAGCTGGACATGAGCCAGCTCTGTGCCCTGGTGGCCAAGAAGGCCNTCAGGGGTGACCTCAGCACTCTGCAGATCCCTGAAAGGTGGCTGTGGTCAGGTGAGGGTTGGGCTCTGTCTCCAGGCAGCACTGACAGAACGAGAGGACACAGCCTCAAGCTGCACCAAGGAAAATATAGGTTGGATGTTAGGGAAAAGAATTTTACAGAAAGAGCGATAAGATACTGGAATTGTCTGTCCAGGGAGGTGGTGGAGTCACCATCCCTGGATGGGTTTAAAAAGGATGTGGCACTCGGTGCCATGGTCTAGGTTAGGTGTTAGGGCATGGGTTGG
This sequence comes from Thryothorus ludovicianus, assembly GCA_013397245.1. Classification (NCBI taxonomy): domain Eukaryota; kingdom Metazoa; phylum Chordata; class Aves; order Passeriformes; family Certhiidae; genus Thryothorus; species Thryothorus ludovicianus. The sequence continues at coordinate 455,429 of VZTB01006899.1, read as the reverse complement.
ACTCAATGGTCTTGGATCTCTTCCAACCCAGTGATTCTGTGATTCAAGTTCATCACTCACAGTACAAAATCCTCATGTTTAGCTTAATATTTGCAAAATTATGTGAAAGAATCTATAGGTTTGTGAGGTCCTGTGATGTAGAGGCCTGAATTGGTAAATGTCTGTGGACAGGAACTGTGGGATCAGCAAGAATCCTTTGTTTATGGCAAGTAAAAGAGTGCCAGACAACTCTCAACACAAGCTGAAGAATTAGGAACTTAGAATCATAAAATAAGACTGGAATGGACCTTGAGGGCCATCCCTTGTGCATTGTAGGATCAACTCTACTTAAATCATTATGAAGAGATATTTGTCTAATTTGTTCTTAAATCCAGCAGTGGAGATTTCAATTCCTCCCTAGGTAATCTTCTCTAATGCTTCTCTATCTCTACTGCTAACAAGCTTTTCCTAGTGGTTTATAAATCTCCTTGCTACTTGTTCAATTTTTCTTTTTCTTTTTTCTTTATTTTAACTTTCAAAGATCAAGAGAGGGATTACTTCTGTCCTCTTTTCAGCATAATTCAATATAATGTCATATTTCTTTCACTCTTGTTTAAGATGGACAAGCCTCTGCTCTTTCAGCCTCAGTTCCTAAATATTTTCAGAGGCTCATGGAACCACAGAATGCTTTGGGCTAAAAGGGACCTTAAGTCTCACCTTGTTCCACCCTCCTGCCATGGGCAGGGACACCTTCCACTATCCCAGTTTGCTCAGAGGCCCATCCAGCCTGGCCTTGGACATTTCCAGGGATGGGACACCCACAGCTTCCTTGGGCACCCTGTGCCAGGGCCTCAGCACCTTCACAGGAAAGAATTTCCTCCTCATATCCAATCTAACCCTGCTCCCTGTCAGTGTCAAGCCATGTCCTGTCACTCCAGGCCCTTGTCAAGAGTCTCTTTCTCCATCCTTCTTGTCGGCTCCTTTCAGGTACTGGAAGGATTTTCTGTGTATCTCTTTATTCTTGTTGCTTTTTGACCATTTTCTGGTTGATCCAGGTCTTTTTTGAAGAATAATGGACATGTCTCTTGACATGACATCTTAAGCAGACAATCATGCATTGTGTCATACCCTGTCAGTTCTTAGTACTTCAATATAACCCCAGAAGTTAGATCAGGTTTTATTCACCTTTTATCCATAAGATTCACCAAGATGAGGATAAATTTGTCTGTAGAAAGTAACTGGCGTCAAGTTTCAGTGATGCAGAAGTCTCTACAAGTGTTGAAAGTTGTGTTGGAAAAAGGAAAATTGTGTCTGATCAGGTTAGGCCAGAAGGAGCCAGAGGTTGGATCACTTAAAAGAGCAAGAAAGGGATGAGGAAGAAACTCAGGAGCTTTCAGAGTTTTAAGACTAGATGGAATTAAGCTACTGATTGTCAATTTCTTTAGGGAGGGAAGCTACAGAACCAAAGCAGGGAGAATAACAACCATAAAATTGAAAAGCTGAGAAGTACTTTGTGAGAGTTATATTGAAATAAATGCATTTGGTGTAATTATTGAGGACATAGACTATAAACCTTTCAGTAAATTGTGTTCTTTAAACATGCTGGGCCAAGTCTCTTGCTTCAGAAGAGTCACACGAGATATTAATTTAGTCCATTTATTTGTAAATGTCTTGGCAGTGGCAGTCTGAGAAAGCAGACTCCCTAAGGCTTCCATTCATCTTTGCAGCTGGCAGCTGTACAGACTTCGAGAATTTTTGTTTGGACACCTGAAATCCAGGAAAAGAATAGCAAGCATTGGGTACCAAGTGGAAAACAGATAATTGTGTTGAGAGTCAATAGAACAGCTGATAAACAAATGGGAGAGGGAAAGAAAAGAAACAAACAGACCAGAACAATGAAAGCAGACAAAGCCTTGGGAACACTATGCATAAACACACAGAGAACCACAGAATAGTTTAGGTTGGAAAGAACCCCCAAGGTCATCGAGTCCAGCCTTTGCCCAATCCTCACCTTGTCACCTGGACCAGAGCACTGAGTGCCATGTCCAGTCACTCCTTGGACACCTCTTGGGATGGTGACTCCACATCTGCCTGAGCAGCCCGTTCAGTGCCTTAACAACCCTTCCAGTGAAGAAATTCTTCCTGAAATTCCTCCACTCAATGTGCCCTGCCCACAGATGTGTGACTGTATCCCAGTGAAAGAGGTTGTGCATATCATTCTAGTTCAGAGTGTGCAATAAGGAATGTGACCATCAATAAACCAGGAATAGAGGTGGGAGAATCCACACCCTCTTCTGCTTGGTGAAGAATTATTCCAATTAATGATGTGAGTGGTAGAAGCTCTTGCTTTCCCATGAATCTATAGAAATTGTATTTCCAGGGTATTTCTGCTTTCATTTTTTTTGGATGGAAGAGATTTTCCCTCATTTTTCCAATGATCCTGTGCAAACTGAAACAGAAATGCAATTAAAAAAGATGAAGTTGTAGAATTTGGGCAAGAACTTGGCAGTCAAGTGGATAGAGATTCTGTATTAACTGAGATGCCATGGAGTCTCCACTCCTTGGTCTTGGTATTGTTCAAATAGACAAGCTGTAATAGTGTTTCACTGCAACAGGGAGGAACTTGGATGTCTGTCTTCCTTAGGAACATTTAATTTCAACTTAAAATCCTGTGCTCTGTAAAATGTTTGCCAACTATTTTAGTTTATTTGCAAACTAATTCAAAAAGTCGGATTCTTCCTTTTGCTCTTTGATGAGTTTAAAAAATCCCCGTAATTATTGAACCCTTAAGGGAAATCTTTGAGGTCACTGTGGATTACTGCTGAGATAAGACAAATAAATAAAGAAGGTCGATTGAGCAAAAGAGAATTAAACAAGATTACAAAAAGTAAGTTGACTTGGGAACATTAAATGTGTTTACTGATACATTCCTTTCCCACCTAATGATCTTGGTTTAACTTTATTTTCTCTACCATGGTTTCAAAATTCATTTTGATCTGATCAATTTGATGGCTTCACTTTGTCTTCCACCTTGCAAATGATAGGAGCTCCCTTTTTCTGAAGTTTTAATAGTATCTACAAAGGCTTAATTTGATGGATGGTGGATACACATTTGTATGTTTGAGGCAAGTCCTGGAGACCACTCTCAGGGAAAATTCCCACTGATACCAGCATGAGTTTTGCCTGAGTAGAAATTTCATATTTTGGCTCTTTGTTTTCAGGATGGGAATTATCGTTTTCTACTCGGAGCACTCATTTGGCCTCACAGTACCTTGGCTCACATGGTTTTCAATAAGTGTCTGGCAGCTGTACTGGCAAACTTCTAGCATCCTGGGATTCAGATCTATCCCTAAATGGACATTTGGCCTTTGTGAAGTCATCACAACTATTTCTAGCTTGTTGTCCTAAGTGCAGGACTCTTCCCATTTTCAGACAAAGAATTGGTTCTGAATCACACTCTTCTTACAGCTGAGTGGAATTGTCCCTTCTCATCCATGGATGCATGGGTCAAACATCCCTAAGTCTGGACAGTAAAGAAATATTTTGTGCAAAATACTCATAAAAGGAATATATACAAAATGCATTCCAGGGCACTCTGTGGTCTGTTCAGTCTAGGGTAAGATGACTTGGCAGATTCAACAAGGACAGATCAACTACTATTCCAATCCAGATGTAGGTGTATGAAAGGCAGTTAAAAGGACATTGGAATGTCTTACTTGGAAAACTAAACATAACTTGGCTAAATGTGAACAGAATATGCCTTCAGAGCAAAACTGTCAATAGCAAAAAGAAAGTTAACATACAATATTTTGCTTGTCATGTATTTTCTTTATTTCAACTTGTTTTCATTCCAATCAGTTTTCAAAAGTTGCTCTGACCTCTGGAGGCTGTCCCTAGTGTCTGAGAATGCTTTGCTTAGCAGAAAGTAAGAGAAGAAAAGGAAGAAAATTAATTCAGGTCTGCAGTAGCATAGTCTATTTAGATCTCAGTTTCTTACAGCTTCATTTATCTCCTTTCCCTTCTTTGATCAAGCTGTCTCCTCTCATGTAGCCATCCATGCCCAATGTCTTCATTCTTTCTTAATTTAAGTCTAAAGATGTTTGTCACATGCAATCTCTGAATCTTTATGTAAGGAACCATGGTAGCAAACAATGCAAATCAATACAAGCCAGTAAAAATTTAAAAAGCATCAGGATACAGGTGTTGGCTGCAGTATCTTTAAATGCTTATTGTATCTTTGTCCTTTCCCCATCCTGCTTACCACCATTTTTTCTGCCAATCAAATTTATTAATGTTAGCGTTTACTCATGCATCACTAAGAGTTCCACATGTTGTTAAGAGGAGGGGTACCAAGATGATCAGAGGGATGGAGAACTTCTCTTACAAGGAAAGGCTGAGAAAATTGGGATTGTTCAGCTGGAGAAGGGAAGGCTTTGGGATGAGCTCATTGTGGCCTTGCAGTGCCTGCAGGGAGCCCACAGGGAAGATGGAGAGAGACTCTTGACAAGGGCCTGGAGTGACAGGACAAGGGGCAATGGCTTCACACTGACAGAGAGCAGGGTTAGATTGGATATTGGGAAGGAATTGTTCCCTGTGAGGGTGGTGAGGCCCTGGCTGTGGCTGCCCCTGGATCCCTGGCAGTGTTCCAGGCCAGGCTGGATGGGGCTCAGCAATGTGGTGTAGATACTCAGGATAGAAATATCTGCTGTGTGTATCTCAAACACTGATGTTGGGATGGCCACGGAGTCAACCAAGGATTGTTGGTAATCACAGACAAGGATTGTTGGTACCAGCTCCCCAGGAGGAAAAACAAAATGTGACTTGTGAAGGGGGACATGTGAAGGTAGAGCAGCACTTTTCCAGGACAAACATCTTGATCAAGTCCACAGATGCAGAGCAAAAAAAGGAATGAGGAATGAGGCCAAGAAGTGGATATGGACTTTAGGGGAGATCAAGACCACCCAAGACCCCTGAAAGCCTCTGGCCCATTTTCAGAAAGGTCTGAAAGAATGGAGTGTTCATGATTACTTATTTGCATAGAAAACAGGGAACTTATCTTCAGCAGGAGAAATTCACCCAAAACCTAGCCTAGGTGGCACCCCTCAGGATCCTGGACATCCTGTCACCCCATCAGGGATCAACACTGGAATTAGGGCTGCTGATCTCTTTCTCTCTCTGATTCATCTCCTTTTATCTCTTCCCTTTAATCTCATTCCTTTATCCAAAGCCTACTGCCATGTCCTGTTATAGCAGGTTAGGGACTACCTACCAATTTCCATGCAAAGTGTTTAATTTATAATTAAATCTTTCTCATTGTTTACAAGATGCTGAGATTTTTATCATTCCTTATGACCAAAACCATTTACACCTTACAGTGGAAAGTGTCCCTGCCCACGGCACAGGGGTTGGAATGAAATGTAAGACTCCTTCTAACCCAGATTATTCTAGGATTCAATGATTTAAATGATATTTTATCACATACTTTTGCATGCATTAGGAAAATCTTATGATCAGGATAAAAAATATTTTGGAGATCTCGTGTTTGTATTCTCATGTACAACAGAGAATGACAAGGGTTATGTCTGCTGTGGTAAAAATTTTACAGATACAGAAAATGAACACCACCTCTATCTCTAAAGGAATTCTGATGTTCCATGTAAACCCCCTTCTGTTGCTCATGAGGATTTGTTAGTTTAAAATAGTTTTTGTTCTCTTCATGATTATCAGATTAATTAAAAAAATATTAATTACCCATTTTTTTGGATGCGACTGATATGCAAGGGTTCTAATTACAGTAAAGAGGGATGGTATTCCTACAGTGCTGTAGGAATAGCCTTTATTATGGGAGATGTCAATCCAGATTCCAGCTCTGAATGAATTCAGAACTTGGTGGGAATGAGGAGATACTTTATACTTTTCTCTTTTATGTGTTGCTCACTTGAAAAGCCTGGTAAATTTTTGTCACCTTGCTTAATTTACACTCTAATTTGGGAAGGAAAATTACATTTTGCAAGGGCACATTGGAAGGTTATTGATTAGGGAAGCTGGGCCAGATCTGACGGCCTAGTCCAAAAGGTGTGTGGAGTTGAATCATCTTGATGGCTTTGTTTGTGAATAAGTGACCAAAAATTTTGGGGATTTTCTCTTAACATAATAATGTTTGTTTGTTTGTTTCTTGTCTTTTCAGGAGCATCCCAGGCCAGAATATGAAACCAAACTGCTGCAGAAAAAGCTGAAAAATAAAAACATCACAACCGAAAATACAAATGAGGTGAGATGCAGCTTACTCTTGTCATTTATGTGGGATTTTTGTTTTGTTATGTTGTGATTGTATTTTTGTCTGTCTCTTATAGATGGCAAAAGACACTTTTTGCTGCTCTTAATTGACCTTTTGAGTTGGTAGGTGGTGGTGTGGTGAAATGCAGGCCTGCAGTGCCATTGAGGGCTTTGAGGTCATGTCTTTCAAACAAAAGCAATTTGCATAGAAATGGGGTTGACAGGTGGTTCAGGATCTAATCTGTAGAGTAGTGCCTGATTCCCAAGATAATCACCACAGAATTTTCATAGCAATCCTTCAGAATATCAGTACTTTCTGCACAATGAAGAAAGTAGCTTTTATTACGGTGATTTAATGTGCAAAGGTAACCTTGGTGTCTTTAGTCCTGCTGCAGTTACACAGTTGTGAAGCTTTAATGGCATTTCCAGGATGAATGGAAAAATAGTTGGTAGATCATTTTCAGATTGAAGTGGGTTCAGGATTTTTATGGCTATTTCAAACTTTTTTGAACAAGCCCTTTTTTATCAATTTCTTCTTGTAAACTGTTGACTGAGGTCTATTTTCTAAATATTCACAGGTTCTGTAGTCTTGGTCCCTTAGGCTTGGTTAACCATTGCTCATTCCCTGTATTCCACGTGTGCCAGTAAAGTCAAAATATTCTAATACCGTGTTCAGCTTCCAAGGAGAAAAAAAAAAACAGTTTAATTTGCTTACAGGTTGAGAATCAGTATCCAAAATGGAGAATTTTCAAGTTTTCAGCTTTGGTCCAACAAATTTAGCTTGTGGAAGAACTTCATTATCCCTTTCTTCTGCTGACTACCATTGTAAAGTTTTTCCAGGGAATCTTTTGTTCCAGTGAGCCTGCCTGTCACATGTAGTGCCCAAAACTCCACAGAAGATCATGGAAAGATTCTCAGTTATTTAAGCGGGCTTTTGATCTTGCCCAATAAACAGAGACTCACAGAGCACTGTGGAGTCTTACACATTACACAGCTCTCTTGGACTTCCAAGTGAAGAATCAAAGACTGTGAACGTCCAATAAAATAGTTGCTGTTCAGCTTTTTTTTTTACTTAAAGTAAATGGGAATCAGAAAGAAGTCAGCCATTGATGCTGCAGAATATTTTGATTATCTTGGTTATCTGAGATACAGAAATAATTATAAATTAGACACTTAAGGTAAAACAAAAAGAAACAAACAAAAAAAACCCCAAATAAATATCCCCAAAATACCAACCAAAGGAGGAAACCCCACACCAAAACCCAAAAAACAACTCAAGAAGAAATGTTGAGTTAATAGGTGAAAAACAAGGAATAATGTAAAGATCCAGCACTATAAAATTAGGAAAAGCTCCTTGCAGGATTTAAGAATGAAAAGGCTAACATGGAATATTTTTTTGTCAAATTGCTTTCTGCACCAATGTGGATGGAAAAAATACTGAATTTCTGAATTAGTTTTCCCCAAATTACTGAAATATGTACTGAAAGCAACTGAGCAATATTCCATCAGTGAATATTCTGTTTACTAATTCTGTCCAGCAAACACCACATTACTCTGGGTTTGGGAGATGTGTTGCTCAGGCCTTTGTACCTCAGTATCTCGCGAAATTATAAAAGCAGTAGATGTTGATATGAGAACTGCAGAAGAAGAAGAAAATGAAACGTAATAGTTCAGCTAAAGAACTGGCCTAACTGTGGAAATATGCCATGGCATTTTGCTTTGGGAGACCCTGAAAAGTTAAGCGTTAAAAGTGATGAGTATCAAAGACTGCAGTAATTCTTCAGCCTTATTTTTAGAGGTTTCAGCCTTTTCTTTTTGCAAGATCAGTAGCTCAGGAGATTTTGTGTGGCAGGTTAATATTAAGGCACAGGTTTCTGTGAGGTCTCTGGCTCAGTATTTCTGTCTTTTTGGGTGGAAGCCAGGGCACAGAACTTTTCATATTACCAGGGCACATCTAGTGGCTGGACAGGCATCAAAGTAGAGATGTCTCTGTAGTAAAAGATTCAATCCTCCTAATTTCTTGGTCTTGTGTGAATACACAGATGTCTGCAAGGTCTCTATCTCTTCATGTCTTGATTGACAGTCTAATGTCAAGGCATAAGTCTCTGTGAAGTTTTCTCTTGAATATTTTTAGCTAACTAGTGTAAATTAAAGGCATATCTTTTTTGGTGGGGCTGGTCAACAACTGCAGTGTGCTGTGTTAATATCAAAGGACTGGCTCTGGCACCACTGCCTAAAACTTCTCTTATCTAACATGAAGTCAGAAGTCTCTAGTTCAGCAGCTGTGGCTTATTGGGATGGAAATGATGCCAAAGGGTGGCTATTGTGAGAATACTGGTCTAGAGCTTACTTAAAGGCATACATTTCTATAAAATTACTGGCTTGCTTCCAGTATGTTAATTCCTCTGTTCCAGTAAGGAAGTGACTGGTTTTATGGCAAGAAGCAGCTTTTATGTGCAAAGCTCTGTGTACAGTGCATTTTTTCCCCTTGCCTTACTCCAACAAGGAGTTCCTGTGAAGCTAATTGGGTTATTTTTGCAATGAAGGGACGGGGGTTTGGTTATGGGCTGCTTTTGTGATTGCAGAAGAAAGGTGACACCACTTACATCCTCTCTTAAATGATAACTTGGGAATACACGTTCAGAGGAAACCAGCATGCAGTTTTCCCCCTCTGCTGTTCAAGTCATTAACTTTAATGAGTGTGGAAGATGCCCAGCACCTGTCAGGGCCAGTAAACATATGAGTCACTCTACCCAGGCAGCAAATTCCAAATCAGCCTGATGAGCCTGGCAAGACAAAGTATGACACATCTAATGTATTACTTGCCCAGTGGGGTTTGTGTTCTAGAATACAGCTCTCATACAAAACACCACTTGGTATGTTTCCGCTACTGGAACAAGCAAAGAACAAAATCTCACCCTCTACCACCCTGTTCAGACTGTTAGAATAAATATTTTATTGGTTGTTTGGAGAGTGAAAAAGAAACTGTGAAGGCTCAGAGCACTTCACAAAAGATTGGTGTGAAATTACTCTAACAATAACACCCTAAGGTTCTATTATTTCAGGAGAAAATTCATTTACAGCTAAAGGAGTTGAAACATTTGTGTGAAGTGCCTCAGGTTAATTAGCAAATAGATAAACAGGCAGTTCTTATGAATTATGACATTGATTTTAGAAAATGACCAATTCTAAGGAACTGATTTGGGAAGTCTGGAATGATTTGTCTTATAGTCAGTACAACTATTTAATTCCTTATGGTCACATGCTATTTACAAGGACATGTAGTGACATCATAAGGGGGAATGACTTTAAACTGACAGGGAGCAGGGTTAGATTGGATATGAGGAGGAAATTGTTCCCTGTGAGGGTGCTGAGGCCCTGGCACAGGTTGCCCAGAGCAGCTGTGGCTGCCCCTGGATCCCTGGGAGTGTTCCAGGCCAGGTTGGATGGGCTCTGAGCATCCTGGGCTGGTGGAAGTTGTCCCTGCCCATGGCAGGGGATTGGAACTGAGTGATATTCAAGGTACCTTCCAAGGTCCCAATCCAAACAATTCTGTGATTCTCTGATGTAAAGGTTTGCCATGTATAGTCCCTTTATTCATGTACATCAAAAGGCATTTTTGTCCTTGCAGCAGAGATGAAGGATTACACACACGTATATGAATGCATGTGTCTGATAATGCATCCATGCAAATATGGCAGATGAAAGCTTTGAAATGAAGCAATTAATAGCATATTTTGTTTTTCTTAAATGAACTATAACAGATGTGGATAGAAATCTTTAATGAATAAGGTTAAGTTACTGTATGTGCAGAATATTAACTGAAAACATGGTGGAGATTTATAATCTTCTGATAAGTTGTTCTTGTCTCTCTGCAGTAGTGGCATCCTCAATGGAATTACACAGAGGTCAGGAAATGAAAATTGGTCTTGTGCCTGAAAACATGCAGATGGGGCTAGATCCAACTCTCACTGGAGCTGATGGAAAGCCTTCCAGTTATTTCTGTGAGAGATGGATCAGGCCTTGACTCCTTTTCATTAAATGTCCAGCTGATCTGGCAAACATGATTCAACATCATATATATCTATATATATGTGTGTTCTTATCTTTCCTATTTGGCAGGAAAGTGAATAACTCATTCTACATATTTCTCAAGGAAAATTTTCTTTATAGGAAAAAAAGGGCTTGTCTCTTGGCTTGTGTCCTGACTTGGAGTAAACCCTAAGAGTAATAGAATCTGGCATTCTGTCTTTCCTTTAATTCATTTTAAATATGATATTGGAAGAAACAATTATTTAAATAGTTAATTCAACTGATAATTAAAACAAAACACAAATATTTCTTTTTGAACCATTGTTTCAGTTAACAACTGAATTAAAGCAAGCTGGTTTGAAGAGGAGGGTCTCTGGTGTAAAGGATGTTACAGATAAATATGAAGCAGAATTGAACATTGTTAATACTTTACGTATCTATCTTTAAAATTTCAATATTGCAAAACATGAAAAAATGATTCTTGCTAGCAGTTGATGCCTTACCTGTCTTCCATATGCAAATCTCCCACAAGGACTAAAAACCCTTACTGGAGGGTTTTCAAAACTGGAGCCCATCTCTTCATTAAGCAAGTCCTTGATAAGATTAACTAAAGCAAAAAAAAAAAACAAACTCTTATTATTTTATATATTAGCTGAAACTCAATAGAAGAAACCAAGATAGTTGGTCTTAAATACTAGTTTGAACAATCAGAATTATAAAAGAACTTTAAATATATCCAGAGTTCTTTAACCCCTAATATTTTAGCATTTATTGAACCATATTATTAGAATGATAAACCCATCAATTTGATACAGTATTTCTTAAACTGGCCAGTGTCTTTCTGGCCTCTTTCATGTCTTTACTTTGAGAAATATCTTTCTAAGTATATGAGATAGTAAGAGAATATGTAATAAATTATTGTTTTTCCTTTTCAACTTATTTCTTGCATCATTAACTTTTAAAAATAAAAAAAATGACTGAATGAAAATAAAATAATATCTGAAGATGAATGAGGACACTTGTGATTATAATATTAGCGATTTCATCCTCTTTTTGTACTTATATTTGTTATAATTCTGCTTCTTTTAATGTTTATTTGAGTTCTAGGTTATTGAAGTTTCATATCAGAGCATTCATAAGCAGAGTTTATGTCTTTAACGGGGTGCTGACATGGTCTTTTAATGTGTTATTTAGATGTGGGGTTTTTTTAATTTTAGGGTACATGGTATGTGTTCAAACCTTCTTGCTGTTACTTTCTTGGAATTTGGTTATTTCTGTATGGAGTAATATAAGAAATGCAGTTTAAAATGTCCCACTTGCTCCCTGTTCCTCTGAAAATCTGCAGTGGGATTTCCTCTTTGTATCAGACAGATGAACCCAAGGCATGGCCACAGTGCTGTGCTCCTGTGTCTACAATTATATTCCAGCCAGACTTCAGTAGGAAATAGTTCTTCCGACACTCTCAATATGAGGTAAAAAAATGCTTAAAAGTGTACTATAGTAGGATATTCCAAGTTGGGAAGGCTTTCAGGATTTTATGTACTCCAAATAAGTACTCCTGCCAAAAGGTGTGATCTCAAACTGTGTTACTCAGGATATTACCCAGCCAGGTTATGGAAATCTCCAAGGATGGAGATGGTAACATCTTTCTGGACGTGCCCTGACTGTCCTCATCGTTCAAAAGCTTCTCATAATATCCAGCCTGAACCTCTCTGCTTTCAGTTTAAGCCCACTGTCTCTTGTATTTCCAGCACTGACCACTGTGAAGAGCCTGGCTCTGTCTCTGATGAGCTCCTTAACTGTGCAGAGCAAGCCTTGTTCCTCAGTTTCACTTCCTTGGACACGTTCTCTGCTCTTCACTTACAGAAATAGTGCCATTAATATTTTCTACTGGAAAGCCCAAAACAATATTTGAGATACAGGCTAATGAGTGCTGAAAATCTGAGGTAATCCCTTCCCTGAATCCACTCATTGACACAGCCCAGGTGCAGGTGGATCTCACTGCCAGGGCACACTCCTGGCTCTTGTTCATCTTGTTTTCTCCAGACACCAAAGGGTCTTTTCATTAGAGTCACTTCTCCTGCAAGGAGTTTTCTGTTTCAAAGGCATTTGCTCTTGATGAAGTTCAGGAGGTTAGTAGAGACCTGTTCCTTCAGTCAGTCCAGTTATCTGTGCATGGCAGCTGCATGCTTAGGAAAACTGACCATTTCTTGAACCCACCCCAGCCTGATGGCATAGTGCAGGAGCAAGCATTCCATCACCTCCTCCTGGTCCCTTCTGGAAAGCAGGGTGGTTCTGGGATAACCACAGCAGTATTCCAGCTGTCACAGGTTTCCAGGCATGCTTGTTGACTAGCACCCTCTGAGCAAACCATGGAACTCACCTTTTGCTGAAGTCAAGGCTAATGGCATAGACAAGTCTTCTTTTGCCCAGGTGCAGTCATTTTCCTCACAGAAAGCAGCCAGGTTGGTGCGGGACACGATTCACCCTTGGTAAATCCAGAATGACTTCACAAATACCAACTTCTCCTTATGTGTTTAGAATGGGTTTCTTCAAGAGACTTATTATAATCCCTTAGTTATTCTTTTGTCCTTTCTGTGAGGACGGATACAAGATTTTTTTTCTCCTGTTGTCAATTCCCTTCCCTGATCTTGGTATCCTTACAGAGATGACAGAGATCAACTTGCAGTAACATCAGCCTGTTCATTTAACTTCCCTTCTTTTTCTTCAAAGTTATAAGTAAATGAAATCACTGCTTGTCTTTCCCGAAGGAATAACTTTTTTTTTATTTTTTGCCTAGACAGCTAAAAGGTGTTAAATTAGGAATACTGGATACATTTTTATTCAGCTGTTGGAGGCTGAACAGTGCAGATGAGAGCAAGGGTTTTAAGAAAAAAGGTGTCTTATGCTTGAGAGATTCTTTCTGCTAAAAAAAATTATAAACAAAAATCGTGATCTTTGTCAGCAGAGTATTTTGAACCTAGAAACAAGAGAAAGCAGAGCTGCTGTTTACTGCTCTTATTTGTGTAAATTATTAAGATTTTGGCTGAAGGAAACATTCTTTTTAGGGCACTGCTATAGCTGTTTAATTGTGGAACCCTGACCCAAGTATATGATTAAAGTTAAGCACAGGCTTCAACGTCCTGGATATGGATACAATTAAATGTTTTTTTCTGAATCAAGGCCTAAGCTTCTTATTGACAGCATTCAAGATGATGCAGGTCTCTTTCCTATTAAACAGGGTGGAAAGACTAATTTCTATAAGTTGAATTCATCAGTGCTTGAAATTAAGGGGAGTTCTGCCTGAGGAAATAATAAAGTCCTTAAGTCTGCTCTTACTGACTTGCATTGTACCCTGTCAAACACTGTAATAACAGGTTGCAGGGCCACAGCAAATTTTCAGGCTGAAAAATGAATCTCCAGAAGTCTGCTGGATTTTGATTTAATGCATTAAAAAACTAGTAAGAAAAAAAAAATAGAATATTCTCCCTTTCTTTTGAGCTGGTGACAAACTCCTGTATATCGGAGTATATTTTTTACCTTCTGTGGAACACATTTATAGAGTAAATTTCATTCTATTTATCTCCTACAGAAGCCCAGATTTGGGACAAAATTTACAGAAATTGGCTGTGGAAACAACAGTCAGTTAAATTAGTTGCCAAGAATTTTTATTTGATGCAAACCAAAATCCTGTCTGCGATTTTAAAGAAATAAACTGCATTTACATTCAGTTCCTTTGGGCATTCATCCCATGAAGATTGAAATTCCACAAACTGCAAGTTAAAGAGCTAAGGAACTCAGTTTGAGCTGCTCAATTTTTGCAGCTATTAGCATGCCTGATTGGAAAACACTTACCTGCTGGTCTGTTGATTTTTGTGATTCACTTTATTTAGGTATATGATGGCATTGTTTTTAGAAGTCCCTTCACAAATTTTACAGCCCTCTTTACACATTTCATGCAGTAGATAAACTTGACACCAAGAGGATCAGAGGGATGGAGTAGCTCTGCTGGGAGGAAAGGCTGAGGGAATTGGGATTGTTCAGCTGGAGAAGGGAAGGCTTTGGGGTGACCTCATTGTGGCCTTGCAGTGCCTGCAGAGAGCCCACAGGAAAGATGGAGAGAGACTCTTGACAAAGGCCTGGAGTGACAGGACAAGGGGCAATGGCTTCACACTGACAGAGAGCAGGGTTAGATTGGATATGCTGGAACAGGAAGGAATTGTTCCCTGTGAGGGTGGTGAGGCCCTGGCACAGGGTGCCCAGAGAAGCTGTGACTGCCCCTGGATCCCTGGCAGTGTTCCAGGCCAGGTTGGATGGGGCTCTGAGCAGTCTGGGCTGGTGGAAGGTGTCCCTGCCCATGGCAGGGAGGTGGAACTGGATGGTCTTCAAGGTCCCTCCCAACCCAAAACATTCCATGATTTCAGAATCCTGCTATCATTCTCTTGATTCTGTTATATCTGAGTTTTGGGGCACTCATTGCAGGAAAACAAGGTACTGGGATGTGGTGTTTGAATGCACTCGGTTTGCACGTTCAATTGTATTGCCTGCAGGATTAGTCAGACTGACGAGTCACTTCCATTCGGGTAAATACTTTGGTATGTTCCTCAGAAAGGCTGAAAATCTCCATCCTTGGAAACTGTAAAAATGTGAGTGAACAAGGCCTTAAGCAAACTGCTCCAAATCTGGCCTTGCTTTGATCATGGGAGTGGACTGGAAGGTTTCAAAAGATCCTGTCTAACCTATATCATCCTACACCCTAGGAATTATTTCACTGTCAGTTGTAGACAGACACCTCAGTGTATGAGGTTCTTGTTTGAGACTTAGAGAAAGAGGGACACAAACAAACCATGCGATGTTGATTTGACTTCATTGTGAGGAGTTTCTGTGGTCTCTGAAACCTGATTGGAATTTTCCCTATTGTGTCTGTTCCTTCCCAACTCATCATTCTACACTTGAAGAGGATTCTGACTCTCTATTCCCTACTCCCTCCTCCTAGACAGTTTTCTACAGCAATTACATCTTCAGCCTCTGTTTTTAAGGCTGAACAAATTAATTTCTTTAAGCCTTTCCTTCTAGGTAGAGCTATATCCCCATGACTGACCATCCTGATGACTTTATGCTTAACTTGTCCCTGGATATAAATGTTTTTCTCTTACTTTTAAAGATGTTTAGATGCAGTCTTGGAAGAGCAAAATACAGCCCCCAAATCCAGGCTGTTAATGAATGTTTTTAACTGTATTTGTCTGAGTATCAGCCTTTGGAGGACAGCAAGTTGTCATCCCAAGCAGGGATGTTGCGCTCTGAAATGTGCCATATATACCTAGCAGATATGCTGGTAATATTTAATGTATGAATCTGTGGTTGACACAATTAAAAGGTCTTGCATTGAAACAAAGCAGTTGAAACAAAGACCAGCAAGAAAAAAAGTAGTTGACTATATAACAACACAAAATGCAAGATGATTAGGAAGCATAGTATTTAATATATAATGTAATATTTAATATAATGTTTAATATCATAGAGGAAAATTCAAAACAGACAGAAATGCATTTACCACTTGAGGGAAGTACTGTACCAGCAAATGTGATAAGAAAGATCCTACTTTTAGAAACTGGAGTATCACAATATCGCTGTGGTTTTCACAACCTGACTAATAGCATGATTGAAAGTTACTAGAAAGTTCTCAAGCCAATTAGCATTATCTTTTCATTATTAAATCAGCTACAGCTTGTAGATTTAATTGCCCCATTTTCATTTCTAGGGCTTGTGCATCATACTGACAGACAGCAATGCAGGCACTGAGTTTTATGTGGTGAGGAGGAGTGTTTTATAGGGAATGTAAAAAGCTTTATGGAACAGAGAGGTATTCCTTAATTGGGTTGTATATCATCAGGGTTTTAATAAATTTGATTAAGGGCCTGATTATGCAATTCCTTTCTCCAGAGCCCTTACTGAAGTCAAAGGGAGAGCTACAAATGGAAGGCTTGCAAGACAAAGTCCTGGCATGAGAGAGCATTAAGGAAAGCTTTATCCTGGAAAGCAGAGTCATAGTGTCTGTATTTATCACAGCATTAAAAGTAGATATTTATAGAGAGTTTTCAACATCTCAAAACTATCTTTATCTACATATTAGAAGTTACTGGCTTTGCCTTAATTGTTCAATGGAAATTACTTTGTGGCCAAAGTCCATCATAGAAGAGGGTTGTTGGTTTATGTCACCTGATTTAGAGACAAGCTGTTAGAGATGGTGATTGTGCAGCTGGTAGAATTTTTGGAGGTTTTGATTAAAAAAAAAAAAGGTTATGAACAAAGGATGTTAAAACTTGAAGTTTTTCATAACCTCCTGCATGTACATGATTTTACCACCAGTACTAATCTTGCTAACTGGGGCCAGTCACAGCAGTAAAATTCCCAGGATATAGAAGGAATAAGATCTGTGAGTCATAAGGACTGTGTCAAGACTTGAGAGCTTCGTGTAATTTACTGAGACAGTTTATTTTTGAAGAGGAAAATGGCACAATCAATATGCATTTGATTTCAAGGGTATTGATTCCAGATTTTCCTTTAAAAGTCAGTTAAGTAAGCTTTTTACTGAATGGCCTTCCTTTATAGAACAGTTTATGAGAATGTGGAGCTTCTCAAAGAAGAAGGGTAGAAATAGTTCTCCTTATTAATATTGTATGTCTATATTTTAAAAGACTTTATGTGAAAAGTAAGTTGGCAGTATCTCGAAGTGCATAATTAGTTTTTTCTGTGCATGCACATTAATGAATGAGTTGGTGAGGATCATCTTCTCTTTAGATCACAGTAGTGAGCACTAAAAGAAGAGAAGGAATGCCTGCTATCATGAGCCTTGTTTTCTATTTCTGTTCTGAAATCTCCTTTAGGTGATTGCACACTTGGAAAGGTAACGCAGTGTTAATACAAGGATTTGTAGCATTGATGTTTTCTCACTGAATGGCTGCACATTCCAGGCTTATAAACTATGTCAGGGCCTCAGAAATTTAAAGCAATCTCAATTTATTCTGCATTCTAAGACTGAGTACTTAAACCTGCCTTTAGAATTCAGTAAAGCTGAATATATGGCTTTGCAGGATACAAAAATATTACTGATGGGGGTGTTTTTTGGTTTTTTCCTGAAATATCCAATGTATCTTCTTTGTATCTCAATGCAGAATAAATGCCATACCTTTATGGGCTCCTAGGAATTTGACTTGCATGTTTCTATGCTGCAAAAGTGTTTTTTGTCTCATAATAACCACACAAGTAAAAATTGGAATGTTTTCTTCTTAATTGTGCTCTTTCAATACCTGAAGAAACCCACAAGAATGATAGAGAGAGAATATTCACAAGGGTTTGGAGTGACTGGACAAGCGGGAATGGCTCCACTCTGGCAGAGAGCAGGGTTAGACTGGATATTAGGAAGAAATTCCTATCCAGACGTGCCTACCTTCTTAAAAAACCCTTTATTTTTCCCATGTACCCTGCTGACTTCCATTATCAATATTAATGACAAATGGGTAGATTTAAGCAGTGCTGATCTTCCCCTTGTTATTGGAGGCAGAGAAGGACTGATGTCCTTCTACCTACACGTAATTATTTTTCGGGATAGAGAAATTTGTTCTTCTTGGTGAGTCTGAAGCTCTGCCTGAGCTTGTGATGGGAACCTGCAAGAGTTGCTCCATGACCCTGCTGCTAAGATTTTGCCAGCATGCCCCTCTTTGGTCAGACCTTCTTTAGGAAGAGCTAATTACTTTTTCTGTGTTACTCTGCAGCCAGTAATGACTGGTAAATAGAGATAAATCCCTTTTTCTTGTATGTAACTGCAGGGAAATATTGTGTAGCACAAGTGATCAGACTCTACTTTTGGGAAGGTGGTAAGAACCTTATAAAATTTAATGAAGGACTGCTGCTGTGTCATGGGCTGGAAGAGAAGGGCAAACTTGTGGACAAATTTGGGGTGTTGGGGCTGAAACTAAGATGCTACTAATAAGGCAGGGATCTGTTTGATTATGGGGAACTGCAGAGGTGTTCCCATGCCCTGCATGAGCAGTGAACACAGGAATTCCAGTGAACAACACCACTGGAGAGCCTTTGCTTGGTAGATTTGCACCTGTTCATATGTTCCTGTCTGTTTGGAGAGATGTCTGGTAATAACTTTTTGGATTTGTTTATAATTTAAAGAAGAGGAACTTGGGGAGGTTATAGCCACGGGAATCATTAAATCTAGAATGAGAAGTGGAGATTTATGTAATAACTGTAGCAGAAGCAAGGACAAGAGGAGTTTGGCTTAAATGTAGGGGTGATGAAAAGAAGATTGAAAGACAAGGTATAAATGAGCCAAAACATGACAAATCTAGAGTCAGGTGCAACATCAAGATGTCATGTTCAGAAACAACTGTGTGCTTTCATACAGCTCTAATTTCCTAGTGTTATTGTGAATTTAACAGCAGAAAAAATATGATGTAAATAGGAGGAATTTCACTCATGACTTAATCTGCCTCTTGCTTTCTGTAAGTAAGAAGTTTTCATTTAGTGTTGGGGAAAACACTTCCTCTAATCTCCTTTAAGTCTATGGATGATTTCAATGTGAACTGAGCCTCAGGTGACAAGCATTCAAGACTGTTTTGCACAATATGCCTGATATGTAGAGTAAACTTATTTTAGACGGAATATAGAAATCTTGGTTTTTAGCTACTAATTTTTTTCTCGGAGGTCGAGACCATTCCTGTTGTTGTATCAGACCTACATGTGCTGGTCTGAATGTTGATGCTGCGTCCTGATCCCTTGCTTCTGGCAAATGGAGTTTGTATTCTGCACATACTCAAACACATATTTAGTACATTTCTGCTTAAGCATTTTGTCTTTAGCCTCACTCTGCTTGTCAAAATGGTGATCACTTCACCACAGAGTTCTGTGCTGAACATAAACTCCATTAGGAATGAAGGTTGGAATTATGTGAGGCATATACTGGCTTTACTGAACTTGCAGGTTCCTATCACCATAGACAAGATAGGTGCACACAATCTGGAATTGTCCCAATATTTTTAATGGTCCCAGCCTGTTCCTGACTTATATGAGCCACCACTTCTGAGCAAGACCTTGATCTCTACAGTGTAAATCTGGAGTAATTCACAAGACCTAACTGAGTTTGAACAAAGCCAAGTGTTGGGTCCTGTCCTTGGGTCACAACAACCCCCTGTAGCAGTTTTCTCTATAAAAACTCTATACAAAATTGAAACCCCATGATTCTGAATTCCCAGAAGATTTTTTATGCATGTTAGAGCAAAGACTGAATTTTGATCCCTTGCTGGTAGAATATTATGATATCATGTATTAAACATTTTTTTGTTTCTTAATTAAACTGCTACTCATGAACTCATGAACATTCAACATCTTCAAAATCCAGTAAATCCCCAGTTTTATGATCCTTGAAGTTTTATTAAGTACATCAGAATACTTTTTTAAATCCCTGTTTCTTGAAGTTGTGTGAATAGATAAGAAGTATCATGTTATTTTATTAAATTATTGCTATTAGATAACACGGAATCATTAAATGACCTGTACTGGAAGGGACCTTAAAGATTAGCCAGTTCCAATCCCCCTGGGTAAGGGCAGGGACACCTTCCACCAGACCAGCCTGACCTTGAACACTTCCAGGGATGGGGCAGCTGTATATTCTCTGGGTGGGGGGGTTGGCCTGGATGATCTCCAGGGGCCCCCTCCAACCCTGAGGATGTTGTGAGTCTGTGATCTCAAAGATGGCTGCCTGGTATTTGCTTCATTCTACTTAAATTTCTTTGCCATGGTCATGTTTTTATGAGACCACACAGCTCTTATCCCTGTCTATCCCTCCTCTGCTTTTCCTTAGGATATGGTACTGCTGTGGGGACTGTGCCTGAGCACTGAGTTTGTTTCTTTGCCTAAAGCAAACACTTCTCTGTTGGTGTTAATCAGCCCAAGGCTCTGGCTTGTGCCCTAGAGCTCTGCTTTTAAACAGTTTTTTGTGGAAGAAGCAGAAACAAATGTAGTACAGTTGAGAAGTGGAAGGATTAGGCAGATTGATGTGCAACTAGCTGATACTGTAAAAATTATTATTACGATTGAAATTAACATTTTGCTGACTCCACACCTTTCCTATGTCAAGCACTAGACATAGGGTACATTTCTTTATTAATACAAGTGTTATCAAACCATGAAGCATGGCCTAAAGCTTTGCTTCAGCTGAGGTATGACATCACAGTTCACAGCACTTTTTTCCAAAGGTCAGAAAATGGATCAATTATTGTGATGCATACGAGATCTGCAGCAGAGGTTTTTCAGAGGGTTAATTGTTACTTTAGGGTGAAGATTTTGCAAACTATGAAAAAATTAATAAAAATTAAGGCCCTGCTTGCAGATGAGTGGTGTTATTCAGTGGCTATCTGTCCATGTAGTGGTGAACCTCCTGTATAGAGGGAATCCAACAAGAGCTCAAATCTCACAGGCAGTGACAGAACAGGATCTGATATCAAGGATGCAAGAAACGGGAAAAAACAGCCAGAGGAGTTGTAATGTCTTTGCCCTTTTCTGGATTGTAACACATGGGGAGAAATATAACAGCAACACAACGGAATTTTCTGCAAATACATTTATGGAATCACATGGTGTATCCCAGCAGGTAAAGCACTGATCCCAATGTACTCTTTTTGAGTTGAAATTCAAAACAGCTTTATCTTAGGTGAGCTACTGCATGGTCAGGACTCTCTTAGCTCAATTAAATCTTGCATTAACAGATTGAGTGCTAAATTATTAAATTGGGCATGAAGCAGCTACAAATTTAAAACAAATGGAGTTAAACACAGGAGTTTTCTCAAAACAGGGCTATAGCTTGGAATTTAATTGACAAGCCCCATCCCTGGAAGTGCTCAAGGCCAGGTTGGATGGGGCTCTGAGTAACTTGGGATAATAGAAATTGTCCCTGCCCATGGCAGGGGATTGGAACTGGCTGATCTTTAAGGTCTCTTCCAACTCAAACTATTCTATGGTTCTACAGCTCCTCCATTCAAAAGGATAATGAATTTCAGCCACAGTGGAGCCTTTGCAGTGATATTTTTAATATAATATAGAATTTTGAGTCCACAGAATGTAAAGATCAACTTTGTCACTGTATGTTTCCTCACTTGTAATTATAAGCATTTGACAAAAGATTTCTTGTTAATATAGTTACAATAAAACCATAATTAGTATTTATTATTATTGCATGAAGTAGACTTTCTGCTGTTTTTCTCTCCAGCTTCTCTATACAAATATGGACAATACATTTTCGTGGTACAGAGATTAATTTTCTATTCTGATAAAACTTTAAAAAAATTTTGATAGAATATGTCTCTATTTACAAATGCTGAATTTTTGCTCAGTGTGTTGTCTCCATACATTCAAACTCCCCCAACACACACACACACAAAAATACTGTTTGCTGCAGTTATTTTTTTTAGTAAAACATGTTTTGATTTTAATAAAATATCTCAGATCAACTTTTATGGAGTGAGGAGTTTCCAACTGTTGCTTTTAAATTGCTTCTTGTTTCAAAATGGAATTTATGTTAGAGGGGTTTTAAAAATAGAAGAAATGAAAACAAAATATTAGAAGTTGTTGACGTAAAACATTTGGTTCACAGTAATTAAAAACATTTTTGAAAACAAACACTTTAACTTTCCATCCTAATTTGGGACATATCTCCCTCCTTTTCTTCTTGTGAAATGCAGTGAAACTTTTATTGGAGAGAAAAAAAATCATTTATTGCTCTTCCTATCTTGCTTAAATGCTTATGAAGCCTAACTTTTCATTGTCACCTGTTCATAACAGACCTATTGACTCTTTTTTCCAATTGAGGATTCTTTGGTCCATTTTCTTCATTTTACTGATCTTTATGATTTCTCAGATTAGAAAAGAATAAAAATCACAGATTTACTATGATGAGTAAGACTCTAACAGACATTTTGAAAATAAACAGAATATTTTACAGAACTCTATGCTAAAATACCATCTCTGCCAATAAGAGAGTCTGGTCTGAGATGAAAATTTGAACAGAGAACAGGTGAACAACATAAACAAATTAAGAGAAGCAGTGAGACCAAAATAGGATCAGAATACCAGTGTATTATAGTGGAACCAGCGATTCTTGGTTCTATGGGTAGAATTGGAAGAGTGAGCAAAAGAAGGAGCAAAGACAGAGACCTTTGCCAAGAGAAACAGTGGCCAAAGTCTTCAAAAGAAATAGGATTTGGTATGAATTAGTTCTGTGCTGGAGGTTCTTTAAGGTGAAGCCACGTACTGTGTAAGAAGAAAACACAGAATCACAGGATGGCCCCTGGGTTGGAAGGGCCTTAAAGATCACCTTGTTCTAGCACCCTGCAGGGACACCTTCCCCTGGCCCAGGCTGCTCTGAGCCCCATCCAACCTGGCCTGGAACACTGCCAGGGA
>VZTB01006899.1:292597-432457 GCA_013397245.1 Thryothorus ludovicianus | reverse complement strand
CTCCATCCCTCTGCTCCCCTTGGTGTCCCTGCTCTGGACACCCCCAGGAGATCCGTGTGGGACTCTAGAGGAGGAATGCTTAGAAAGGAATGATGTCAACAAAATAATCCATAGATTTTCTGTGAGGCACCAATGGACAGATGCCTGTTCCTCACTCCAGAGAAGATTTCTGGTGGGAGGCAATACAAAGGAAATATCTGTCTTGCAGAAGAATAAGGCAAGAATGGAAAAATGTGCACTCCAGAAGTTCTGTGACAAAGGAGCCTTATGATGTCTGGGTTATTTCTAGAGCAGAAGAAATCCAATGGGCTAGAAAATGTGACAGAGCTTCTTTTGTGGTCACTGGAGAAAAATCCCACCCACTCCTTGTCCCCAGAGGACATTCTGGTTTCAAAGGCTGACAATCCATACGAACAGCATCTCTGAACAGCTCGTTTTCGTGACGAAAAGCCACCTGGCGTCCCTGGGGGTACTGGCAATGGGAGAATTCAGGCAAAGAGAAACAGGTGGATATGGGTGGTATTTGTGTATTTTCTCTGAAGAGCATCTCCTCCAGATACCCTAGGTTCTGTGTTATGGGATAATAGTAATGAAAATGGGAGCTGAAATTTGAAGGCCCCAAAGTGCAGTACTGGAGATTTGGACTTGGGAGTTTGAGGTGTCTGAGTGCACTGAGCTGACAAGTCTCTTTTGAACCTGCCAGTGTTGTATTACTTCCAGACCTTTGTAAACCAGAACTCAGGGTTCAGCTGACCAAACACACACAGGCCATGCCCAGCAGGACTGTCACTGTTAGTTTTCACCTCCTTTAAAATACTGAGCAAATAGCTCATTTCTTGAGCAAATAAGCAAACAGTTTTCTTTTGGCTGTTCCTCCTGCTGCCTGATGAAGCTCATCTGTGGGGAAATAAGTGTTAGACATAAATCCCAATAGAAGAAACCCACATCTTTTCTTAATAACATTGTACATTTAGTTGAATTATTTAAAAGATTCCAGATGCTTAATCTGTTGCTAATATGTTCAATATTATTTGGACATACATTAAATTTTTTTGTTTCTTAAGGAATGATTCTATCTTATTTTTCCCATGAATAGATAATCATAGTTCTGTAATAGGTTGTTGGGCACTTCTACAGACATGAGAATTTATGCATTTTAGGCAATGGGTAATGTAGGAGCTGATGTCTGAGACATCAGATATTTCCTTTATTTCCTCACCCATTGCCAGATAACAACATTTTGTGAGGTGCTGATTTGGATGGACTGTTGGGCCAATATCAGTAAGCCTGAACCTCTTGGCATTCAGGATTGTGTTTAGACCATGGAGCTCTGAGTGATCTGAACAATCCTTTCATTAGAGTGGTGTCTAAGCTGCAAGACTTTGTAGGGTTAACACCAATTTTGGCCCCTATACCAAGTGACATAATGTCTTTGGTCACTGATTTAGGATTTTGGCTTACTGGAAGACATATTTGCTTGTCTGTAAGGTCTGCAGGTCATCTCTTCTTGTTTTATACAGTACTCTTCTGCATGTCATCTCTCTGTTACTGGCCAAAGTTTTCCTCTGTAGTTTGTGTTCTGCAACTGCATTTCAAATTTTATAGCAAATTCAAATGTTAGAATATAAACTTAATTAATACTTTACAGCCAGTAATAAATGCTCTGGAGCCAGGGAAAGAATTTTACATAGCCACATCCCCCTTTTAATCCTTTCCTTGCTCCTCAAGCTTTTCATTACCAGCTTAAAAACATTGCTAAAATTTACACCGCTGAGCTCTCCTCCGGTGCTGGTGTGATCATTCACAGTTTGTGTAAGCTAAATTTGAAATTGCAACCCAAGGAAGCTGATAATCTGTTGCATGTCTTTGTCTCACGCTTTGTGGGGGGATAAGTGGCTTCACATGGAGTAAGACAATGGAGAATCATGTTGAAAGTGTGCAATGCCAGAGCCTTAGAGTGAAATTTTGCTGCGCTAGGTGCTCTGTGATGATTTCACAGCAGCAAGATGTTCACTCCGGATTCTTCCAGCTAGGACACTGACATAGAATTAGGCCAGGAAAGCTTCAAGGGAACATGGAAAGGACATTTTCTTCAGAGTCTAGCACTAAATGCAGCTCTTCCCAAACTGAAATAATAAGCTCAGCTGAATGTAAGTCAGAGAATTGCAATTTGTGCTTTGAAAATCGCAAAATTTCCAACTGCCTTAGTTCCACTGTGCCCAAATTGCTAATATGAAAGTATGAATATGAATATGAAAGTATTCATATGAATATGAATATACTGAGATTAAACAATTGATTTTAAAGATAAAATTCAGGTAAGTTTTGTAGCCTTGAAGCTACAAAAGATAACATAATTTTGCACGTTTTTATATTTTAAGAAGGGATACTGTTGGCAACTGATTGTGTAACCAATGGACTCAGAGCTGTTAGCCCTATGCTTAATAAACTTAAAGAGAGAAACTCTTAAATTAAATCACTGCCAGTAATTTAAATAGTGCTGAACTATGGGAACTACTAAAAGGTTAATTTTTTTTAAAGTTATGCTTGATAAATTGTTTTAAAACGGATTGTGTTTATTATTGCATTGGCTTCTCCATTAGAGGTTCACAGTTTACATATGAAAGTGTGAAACCAGATTGGGTATTATGGTAGTGGTGCTCTGGATTTCAGGATACTAAGTAGAGGCTGGAAATTCAGTGAACTCCAGGACAGTGAAATCCTTTCTTTTTTTTTTTTCCCTAAAGTCAGTCTTTGAGACTCACTTTGTTTTCCCTGATAGTTCCATGTCCACTCATCAAAGCATATTAAATTGATTTAATCATGCAAAGTAAAGTAGGCACATGTCTGGCTCCAAATCTGTCTTCCTTATGCTTGACTATATTTATTTAAGGGTATTTTAAAGCCACATGTGATATTTCATTACTTTCTTTGAGACTTTTTGGAAGATGCACTAAAAACCAAAAGCTGAACAGGTGACAGGGTGTCCCTTTATGCTCTGAGCTGAATTTATGACATTCCAGCACCACCTTCTCAGCTATGGCAGGCCTGGGTACCACTGTCAGTCAGGGGCTTTGGAAATCCCACCAGATGTATTTCTACAGCTGGCCCTTTGCCTTCTCAGGATCAGCCTCATTATGATTTATTAAGCATCTACAAAGAGCATTGACAAACAATGAATATTTATGACTACAGATGTAACCCTATTGTTTGTGCAAATTACAGTGTTTTCCTGGTAATATTCTGAACGGCTTCAAGTTGACATAAATAATTCATACTTGTAAAGCCATATGTTAAACTGTCATTGTAAAAGACTAAGTGCTGCCAGTTTTCACTTGAACCATATGTAAATATCAACTACTTGATATTAAACAGTGATATAAAGTCTAAGCACCTTAATGCCACTTACACAATAAAGATTGCAATATGCCACAATGCATTGAGTGCCAGTGTCAAAAGAAGTTTAACTGCAGCAAAGGAACAATTTTTATTCCTGAGTAAATTACAGCATATTAATTTAACCAAGTCTGGCTTTACAGATTGAAATTACAGTAAGAGCAGACCTCCAGCCCTTGTCATTATTACTGGGTAAAGGAAACAACATTAAATATTTCCATGAATCTACTGCAAGTCACTAGTTTTTATCAAGGTACTTGCTGCATGCATGTGACATACATTTACATACATTTAATGTGTGTACATATATGTGCATCAAATGCTGTGCAAAAGTAATAGAATCATGGAATAGCCTGGGTTGGAAGGCACCTTAAAAACCACCCAGTTCCAAGCCTCTCCCACGGGCAGGGACACCTTCTATTATCCCAGGTTCTCCAAGCCCCATCGAGCTTAGCCTTGGGCACTTCCCAAGGGATGGAGTGGCCACAGCTTCTCTAGGACTTTTTATTTTTCATTTGTAATTTCATAATGTAGTGTTAAGACTCATAAGGAGTAGAAATCACTTGGATTTGTGGATTCTTCCCTCCATTCTGCCAGCATCTCCCCTGACAGAGTTGAGGCTGGTGTATTCTGTTTCCTGCAGGCTCTGTGGCTGGAAGCACAACCCTCACCCACCACGTGAGGTATTTCTGTTCCTGTGGGAGGACTGTGAGTCTCCTCACATCCTTTCATGAGCTCTCTTATATGAAGGGCCAAACCAGTTGCCTGTGTCAGGGCTGTAGCCTGGTGGAGATTTTCTTCTGACCCCATTACAGGAGAAGAATTACAGCTGTGGGCTTGGTTGATCATTCCCATTCTGAGGGAGTGGTCTCAGCCAGTTTAAAAGCCAAGAGGTGGCCTGACCACAGTTCAGAAGAACCCAGGGCCAAACCCCAAAAGTCTGCCTGTAGATGCTCATAACTGACAAATTTGCAGCTAAATGCCAAGGCTGGAGGATGCAGATAGGCAAATTCAGCTTGGAAATAAGCCATACATTTTCAACATTTAAAGTAATTAGCAATTGGAATGACCTAATAAGGCTTGTAACTGACTGTTCATCACAGAAATGCTCAAGCTGTGATTAGAGGTTTTATAAAAAAATAATTAGTTAAATGACATTTATTATCTTTACAGCAAAAATCATCTCAAGGAAGTTGTGTAGCTACAAAGGAGACTAAGATTAGGTGGTTAAAAATAACATTGCTCAGCCTTAAAATCCATTAATTTCCATGATCCCAGCAGTGAGCCTTGCATACACTTCTCATAACTCTCTATTCTGCATTGCTTCCACAATTTAGATTTAAAGTGTGTCTACTAAGCTCCACTGAAAGCTAATGGTGTGTCTGTACTGCTCTGCATGTTTCAAAGACAGCAAAAATTTTTAATTAAAAATTTTGCAGTTCTTCATCTGTCTCCAAATCACTCTTGGCAGTTTATTTTCCATGTGCAGTCCTGAGACAAAATATTGCTCACAAAACACAACCACATTTACTGTTAGAATGCCATTGCTGCTTGAGTGAGAAGAATAGAAAATAAAGTTCTCTCTTTTGGTGTGTTTTAAAGCAAAAGCACTTTCTTTCACTTCTTTGGGAGTGTGAAAGTAGGACTAGATTCAGACAGGGATAGACACAAACATTGCAGATCTCAGCATTGAGCAGTTTTTTCTTTCCTCACAGAACTCTGAGAGCTAATACAATCCCTCAAAAAGCCAAATAAAGGCTGAACGAATCTCATAAACTTGGCCAAAGTTTCTTAATTGTAATGACCACCATGGCCACTGCAAGATCCCGGAATTGATGATGGTCCTTGATTGTGCCTCTTTTTGTATCATCACCCTGGAATCAATTGTTTTCCAAAACTACCCATTCTGCCGGCTTTTTCTGGCTCATAATTTCCAAATGGTTCTTAATGATCCTTTTTTCCTTGTCTTAAACTTATTTGAAGGCCAAAGTAAAATTATAGGGACCTCTTATTTCTGAAGCAGCTCATTTCATGCCTTGTCTTGAGCCTGCAGTGCACAGGCAGTGCTTTAGGTGTCACACAAACACAAAAGAGACGTGTTTGATACCACAACTCGTATTTCTAGATGCTCATTTGAACAGTGCTGTTTTTGCACAAATTAAAGCTTTTATATTGAAGTAGAAATTAAAGTAGAAACACTAAGAAATGTGCAGATATAAAAATGGCAATCAGTTTTTTGAAGCTTCCCAGGCATTCTTAGAGATGAATTTCTGGATTTTGTGATTGGAAATTTAATTTTGTAGCTTATTTTTGTTGCTAGCAATGTAAGACCTTAGAGAGAAGTCCCAGATTTTATTCTTCTCTGAGCATCTTTTACTAAATTCCAGTCAAGTATTGCAGCTCTGTGCAAGTCCAGTGAAATCATTGGGATTGCCCAGGTGCAACCACAGTGAAGACCCTGAATTTCAGCACTGGAGCTACAAAGCAGGATGGACAAGAGAGCAAACCTCTGACTGTACTCCCCAAGTGCAGGTTGAGCTGGCATTGCTTATGGTTAGAAACACCTGCTTGGAGGGGGTGTTGTCTTGAGGGAAAATATCAATTAATAACTGAAATACTTATGATCTGAGCAAAGTGACTGTGGTTAAATTCACAGGGAAACATAGAACTCTTTTCAAAAGCTGCCTGGTGCTGTCCAAGTACAGGGTACTTCCAGGTTTCCACAGCTCAGAGGCCACCCACCTGAGGATGCAGAGCTGGATCTTGGCCACATTAGGTAATTAATATGGAAATAAACTATCCAGAAAAATAAAGGAGGGGTTTAATTTTATTTTTCCTTCATTTTCTGAATATTTTTAAATTTAATTTTTTATTTTTTAATAGGAAAATAGTTGTGTCTCTTCAAGGAACACATTCAACACACCAGTAAACATTAAAACAGGAACACATCACTTCACACAGACCAAAACCCATTTTTTTCTCCACTAGAATTGCAAATCCATCACTGTATTGAAGGAAAACAAAAGTAAGATTTTTAAAGTAAATCTTTTAGCTTGCCTTTGGCACAAAACTAAACATTTCTATTGCAAGATTTTCTGTCTGCATATAAATATTCCCCTGCAACACAGTTCATCTTGGGGAATGTTCCCCAATGTAACATATCTGTCACTGAGATTGTACTTCAGATGATCCATTTCATCTTCTTGCGTCAATAAATGCTTACACATTTTGGGCTGCTCCAGAGGATCATCCAGCCCAGCTCCTGGCCCTGCCCAGACCCCCCAACAATGTCCCCCTGTGCATCCCTGAGAGCGCTGTCCAAACGCTCCTGCAGCTCTGGCAGCCTCGGGGCCGTGACCATTCCCTGGGGAGCCTGAGGCCCCAAGAGGGGGTAATGCTCTTCCCACAGAGTCTGAGGCACCACCACCATGGCAATGGGTGCCTGAACAAACTGCAGGTAGGATTGTGTCCTAGGTCTAATTCCACATCCTGGTTAGAAAATCCACAGCTGCATTTCTGCACTTATGTACTGCATTCCTAGTTCTGCTTTGGGGAAGCTTCTTTCAAAGGAACAAAGCTCCCAGATTTTTATGTTTATCCCAGGGCAATTGTGCCTTAGAAATGGTTTATTGGAAACCTTTGACCTGAGTTCTAATCTGATTTAAGTTCATTTAAATTCAGAATTCTGGGCTAACTCCAGTGTAAGGGTACTACTGGTCCATGGGGCAGCAGTGGTGCTTCACAGAAATACCAACAGCAGCTGGCTTTGTGTCCTTAGTTAATTTGATTATATAGTTTTAGTTTAACTTAAACAAAGGAGTGACCTTATTATTATTTTAAGAAACCTATTTTGAGAGGAAGGAATCATATTTCTCACATAAATCCA
Source organism: Thryothorus ludovicianus (assembly GCA_013397245.1). Lineage (NCBI taxonomy): Eukaryota > Metazoa > Chordata > Aves > Passeriformes > Certhiidae > Thryothorus > Thryothorus ludovicianus. The sequence goes on along the minus strand of VZTB01006899.1, from coordinate 425,175 downwards.
TCTTCAAATGTCTTCTTTAGATGTACATGCAGCTGGGGCTGGAGTTGAGTGTGTGTGGGGAGGGAAAAGCATACTGGATTTCACTGATCACAGTTGCTTTGAATTATGCAGGGAAGAGGGAGATGCTGTTTATGCATGAAGAAAACACGGTTGGCAGCAGAGATCAGAGGGGCCTTGCTTTTGTAGTTTCCCTCTGCTATGAAAGAAGTACCAGGGGAAGGCTTGGGGTGTCTTGTGAGAATTATCTGAAGGGTCACATTTGGTGCTTATGACCATTAGGAAAAAAAATCTGAGTTTGATTATAGTCAGCATTCTTATCATGGATTTTGTCTCAAGTGCTGCTCTTCTGTAGTTTTACAAGAAGCAATTCAGAATAAATGCTTGAAACTTGCTTTGCCTAAATGTAACTTAAGGTCAATCTCAGGGATTTCTCCTGATACGAACTTTAGTAAGAGCTGAATCCACGTTTTCAAAATCAGAGTTTCATAGGATATTTTCTGATTTTTGTAGACACTTTCTACACATCTTATTTACTCTTCCCTTCCTTTGTCTCAAATTAAAATCTAGTTTAAAATATCTATATTATGCTCTAAATCGCATAGTATATTTCAAAATCACAGCAGGGGAATTGAGAATGACTCTCAATAACCAATCCTATTACTTCTAACATTTCCTATTGTACAGTTCTGTCACAGCTGTTATTTTGTTTGTTTTGCCTACAGAATGAAAAGGAGAAGCTGACATGGAGTGACCGCATGCCTGGATATGCAGCAAACTTTGGATTGATTTTATTTATGGTAACATAATCTGCATTTCTGCTCATTTATTAGGTTTGAGAAACTTTGCCATGAACATCTAGAAGGTGAACTGATGTTCTCAAATATGTTAAAAATCTGTAGGTAAGGTCAGTTTGGGAGAAATACTAGGAAGGTTCATGGAGCTCAATGCCTGCCTCCAGCTTTATTCTCTTCTTCCAAAGGCTGTTTCTAGAAGGGCTGACTTGCTGTAATGCCAGCAGTTCATTACACAAATTCTGCCTCACCTCCAGGGTTTCTGCTCCATCTCTGTTATCCAGTGAAGGGATAACGGTGATGTTTAGTTATCATCACAGTATTGCATATGTTGGTCACAGTGACTTCTGGAAAGATTGAGCCTAGGGACAGGCAACATCCAGGTGAAATAAATCAGTTGCTGAGAAATATTTATCCAGGACACATTCAGAGATGGACTGTACAGGAGTTGAAGAAGATCATGGTGTACAGACCTCCCTTGGGAACAAGAATCAAATATACAGGTCGGCCTCTAAAGTGGGGACACCATTGTCCTAGTCAAAAGTCAAATTTCCAGCAAAACAAACACATCATGAAGCCAAACAGCAACAGGAAGGCCTGGACAACAAACCCTAAGTTACAAGGTAAAGGACCCCATTATCCCTCTGGTTTCAGTAATTACTGACTGAAAGCTTGTTTGTATCTACAGCCACTACAAAATGGCAATGAATTCGGCCTGTTTACACCATTGCAGCATCTGACTGGAGAAACTCACTGGGGGCCTAAATTACTTTAAGATACCTAAGTGTATTTCTAATTTACTCAAATTTGTATACACTGCACCAGATCTCCAGGGAAGATTTCATTTCTTTTGCTGACAATCAAATGCATTGAAATTAATATCTACACTCTTATAGATATATGTATTTATGAAAATGTATGCATTGCATATTCAAAATATTTTCTGTATATTTTAGATGTGTCACATATGGATGTACTTACAGCATTTTCAGTGAGTTTACCATCCTGAGGCCATACCCAGTATTTGCTTTTTAGACAGAACCTCTAAGTGGCATCAGTCATGACTTAGAGCAGACCACACTGAGTCTGACTAAGCACACAGACCTGATTTAGCTTTTACAACTCATTCTTTTGCAGACAAGATGCTTACATGTGCTCTTGACTTTCACCACATGTTTAAATCTCCCCTAAGCATGAGCTTAAAGTGCTTTCCTGACTCATAGCCTAGGTATTACCCTCCCTCCTTACTGTAACATCTCAGAGAGATTTATAAAGAGTTATTACCTACAGTTTGTGAGATGTAAAATGCAGAGCTCCAATTCTTCAACTTCTGTTCATGACTAGTAGAACTAGGCTGACTTTCACCATCTGGCAAAGTGGACACAATGATTTTATTTTTGCAATATTTTGAGCATTTTTTATATATAAGTGCCTACAGGAGACAGCTTGCAAACCATGCATGAAATTCAAGCCAACTCTTGATGAGGGAGAGCATGCTCTGCTATTCTACATGGATATTGCAATCTGCTCTGTACTCCATGGGATGTTTTCCTTTTTCCTGCTAGATTAGTTAAACAGGAATTGGAAAGATCAGACTGAAGTTTTGTTGTCAGTCTGTGAAATAGAATTGTACTGAGAAAACCTTACTGGTATTGTTAACCTCTATTATTATTATTATTATTATTACTATTCACACAGATTAATTATTCTAACTATAAGGCCTACATACAAAGTAAATAGTAAAATTTTGAATTTCTGTGTATATGCAGGGGTACAGGACTCAGACACAGACCTGCACATAAGTGCATAACAATTTCTAGTGCTGCAGAAGTGATTGTTGAATTTTTAATGCTACCTTTTCCAGGCCAAAAGGGTCTGGTGTTCCAAATCTATAGGTGTTTTCCATGAAGATTTCTACATTTCTATAGAGTGATGCTGTTTTGTTCTGTCCCTCATTCCTCGAGCTTTACATCCCATACATTCCCTGGGGATTCTTGGAGCTGGTAATGGTTTTCTAAGTGTAAAAGTATTCTATTTTATTTTTATTGTTTCCCTTAATTTCCATTCTTCCGTTGTGTACTTTACTTTTGTGAATCCTCTTTCAAGAATTGTGTCGTGGACTTTTCCTTTCTTTCTGGCTTTTCCTCTGTCTGTATTAAGCTAGGCATGCTGTTTGTTTTGTTCAAAATGCAGGTTGAAAAAAACATTGTATTCGCTCCTGTTGCCCAGTCTTACATCACCAAACAATTCCAAGGATTAATTCACACATCTATGGATGCTCTAAAATCTGATCACAGTCCTTTTGTTGTACACAAAGCCTCACTGGACTGAAGAGGGGGCAGAAGATCCGAGTCTGATTAAAGCTATGCATTTTGCAGGGGTTGTAGGACAGAAGTTCCCAAGTTTTATTTTTGCAGAATGGGATCAATGGGTAGCAGGAGTTCTGGGCTCAGCTGGGTATATAAGAGGTTTTTTTGAGTGTGATTGTCACAATTCATAAACCTCATATTTAGAAGGCACATGTTGTGGCAGAGATTTCTGAGTTGATGGTAAAGACACTGGTAGTGTTGAAAGAGAGCAGGGTGCCATGGAGCAAGGCATCACTGGGGCTTTTCTTTGTTTGGATCAGTCAGAGGAAGGAAGAAAATCAATTTGTGTCATGGCAGAAGAACTCAGCTTCTTCCACCCTCTTCTCACTCACATGGTGTAATACTTGACTCTAGAATAGCCCTACTGGGGAGCCAGAGAACTATCTGGACATTAAATTGTTATCCTACTTGGATGGAGGTAGCAGCCTAGCCCACGGGGTTTTATAGCTTCCTTCTCAGATCTACTTTGCTTTCCTGTTTGTCTTCATTCATACCAGGCTCAGTAGGTGACCTTTTCTGCAGCCAATTTTCACATCTGTTTCTAAGCAGTTCAGTCCTGGATGGACTAGTTCAGCTATTCAGGGAAGAAACTGCCATAACAGGGGGGAAGATGGCCAGAGGGAATGTTGGCAATGACAACAAACCCCACAGTGGGCACCTGAACAAATGGTGGCCTGTCTGATGAGGAATTTGGGCAGAAGAGGTATTTTCAGGAATGAGAGAAATGCTGTGAAGATACAGGAACCATTCCCCCTCAGTGACTGTCTGGGGAGTGAGAGCTATGCTCACAGACACTGTGCAGTCCTACAGGCCCTCCTCAATTTTCTCTTCTTGCTGGATGTACAGATAATGAAGACTCCTAAAGGAGTGTTTTTCCATCTGTGTCTAAGCAGATGTTTAAAAACAGCTGAGCAACTGAGAGTTTCTAAAAACCCTGGTGCTTTTGCAAAGCAAATATTTTTTTTGTTAAAACAAATAAAACAGTAACTTTGTATACCTTACTGTGGCATTGCATGGATTGAAAAGGTTGCTGCTCTCTCATCCTCCAGTAACATTCTCAGGGCAAGGATCCCTAAAATCTTTTGGTCAGGTTCAAGAGTCTGCTATTGAACTTTCATGATCTGAAATTTCCTCTTTATTTAGTGAGGACTGTCCTCAACTCTTCTTCCTGTACTGTTAAGATATCATTCCTAAGTGGGAATTCGTGATGGAGAGAGGAGTGTGTGGAAGCCCAGGGATCTCAACAGCTCCAGAAAAAGGCAAAATCCAATTGCTGGTTTTCCTTGTCCACCACCAGAGTGAAAAAATTGCAAAGAAAACCACAGGGGAAAGAAACAGGAAGAGAGTGTTAGGAAGATGATTAAGAAGAAGGAATCTATGACTCAGATTAAGAAAAAGAAAGGAGCTTAAGGTGTCTGTGGAGGTGGAAGGTGAAGTAAATTAATACCAGGTGGTGCTGTTTTGTTTTCTTCCTTTATTGGGGATTTTACTCTCTACTCTAGTGACTGTAATGGGGGAGCAAGAAAAAAGTTATGATCCTTGTGTTCCTGCACCCCTTTCTGTCACAGCAAAGCAGTTCAGCAGGAATGTGATTTTTTTTTTTGTCTGTTCATTTGGTAGGTAACTCAAAAGAAAAATAGATATGAGAACTAGAAATGTTTCCTTGACACAGTGAAAACTACAAAACCAAAGGAAATAATATTTTATGCAATTTGAACAGTTTTCATTTAAGCTGTTTTGAGTTCAGGCTTTTATCATTCACCTACATTTCATTTAAAATTAATGAAACAGTTCTTTAAAAAGTAAAATTAGATGTTTTACTAGGTCTAACATTTTATTACTATCTGCTGACAAAACATATTTGACAATTTCATCTGAAATCTCCAGGAATGTCTCCAAATAATTAATTTTTAGTATGCTTAGTAGTTCTACATAAAAGTAAAATGTGCCTAGTTTTCACCTTCAGCCTTTAATAATTTAACTCTGATTCTTGTTGTGGTTCTTTTGCAATAGCTCTTTTTAATGCAACAGCCTTCCTCTGCATACAGGAATTCAATAAACTACTGCTTGATCATTAAAATGAGCTGTTAAATTTCCTTAAACCCATGTTTGAATCTGGGCCTCTGGGCCCATTTTAATAATTGCAGTAGTCTAATCTTTCACATTGAGATAGTCTCTTTCATCTGAAGATCTCAAGATATTTTACCTAAAATAATGAATGTACTCTGGAATTCTTGCTAAAGGCAAAAATGAAAGGGAAAAATCTACCTTCTCCCCTTTTTGTGCTGTGATGATGAAAATTTGCTATTTTTTACTATTGCTTTATTGATTTTTTTTTTTCATTATGGATTGGTTTCGATTTTTTTTAAACCAGAATACCACAACCCTGTGAAATTCAAATTCTTCTTGTGGGAACTTGACCTTAAGTAGCAGGGCCAACTTTCTTCATCTCATGGGTCAAAGCCAGCCCATGAAGGATGCCAGGGATACCAAGTGATTTCTGGGACACAAATATAAAGTGAAGCCCTAATAACCCTGCTTAGGTCAGTCTTAAAGTAATAATAACAGGGGAAACTTTTTTATTTGTAAGTTGGTACTTCTGCTGTGCACAGTCCAAGCTCTCTGAATCTATTGCCAGGTAAAAGACCTTGCTTAACTCCTGCTTTTGAACTCAAAATGCCCAAACTTTACTGCATGAATGGTGTGTGTAGCTTTAATCAGAATGGACATGCCCTTCTGCAGGAAGTATAAAAGAATCAGATTGGTTTGGGATGAAAGGGACCTTAAAGTTTATCCAATTCTAATTCCCTGCTGAGCAGAGATGCCTCTCACAGGATCAGGACACTCAGGGCTCCATCCAACCTGGCCTGAAACACTTCCAGGGATGAGGCAGCCACAGCTTTTCTGGGCAGCCTGTGCCAGGGCCTCACCACCCCCATGGAAAGAATTTCATCCAAATTTCTAACAAAAATGTCCTCTTTTTGTTTAAAAGCATCCTCCTTTTTCCTACCACTACCTGTCCACATAAAAAGTCACTTTCCCTCTTTTTATAGGCCTCCTTTATATACTGAAAGATGGAATAAGATCCCCCTGGAGTCTTCTCTCTTCCAGGCTGGACAATCCCAACTCTCTCAGGTTGTCACAGGAAAGGTGCTGTGAAGCACGTGTGCATCCAGCCCTCTGAGCATCTTATGTCAGTTGACATAAATTGTTGTGCCAGTTTGGAGTTGTGCCTTCATTTCCTTATTTCTGATTTCTGTCCCTGTTTGTTGGAAAGCTCTGAATTCATGCCTTTTAATTCAATCACCTGCATATTATCATCTTGCACCGAGAAACAACCCCACGATGCCAGTTCATGGAACACACCCAACCTCCCAGCCAAAGCTGCTGTTTCCAAGCTGAGCTAACCCTTGTGTTCATTTGTTTGCAGGTCATGCTGACATTTTCAGCAGTGTTTGGTGTCATTGTGTACCGAATCACGACGGCAGCAGCCTTGTCCTTCAGCACAAACGAGACAACCAGGTCCAACGTGCGAGTGACCGTGACTGCCACCGCTGTCATCATTAACCTTGTGGTGGTCCTCATCCTCGATGAAATTTATGGAGCTGTGGCCAAATGGCTGACAGAAATTGGTAAAAGTGCCTCGCCACATTCCTCATTAATCCATGCATTGACATGAGGGGGTGCAAGGAGAGTCCCGGAGGAATATTTCCTCCTGGACAGAGCCAGGGAAAATATTCAGGCCTGTAAAGGTATCTCTTTACAGCTAAGAGCTGCAGAAAGTCAGTGTTTTGTTTAAAAAATATTGAGGGTTTTGACAAAGTTACACTGATGTTGTTTCCCTGTTGAAAATTTTAACAATTTCCATACTGCTCAAACAATTTTTTGTTCCATTTTAGGAATATGTCTGGACTGGACAATTTATTAGTGATTTCTATTGCAGTTAGTGGTTGGACTTAAAAAATTTGTTTTAAACATCAAAATATTGTTTCAAGCCTGGATATTTATTTCTTTTGAAGGGAAGTCATTCCTTTGACTACTATGGAGGTTTAGGCCCTAAGTATTGGTTTGTTATATACATTAGGCTAAAGATGTTTACTAATAGGGGTTTAGACTGGGGTTTTGTTTTATTATATAAATTAGACCAAGGATGTTGACTAATAGTGCCTTTACAAGATATTACTCTTAAGAATTTTGTTTCTTCTCAATTCCTCAGCATACTTTTAAATTCATAAATGAAAACATCTCTTTCCATCCTATTTTTAGAAGAACATTACAAACTACAGTTTTGCAATTGTTAGAGGTCTAATCCTGAATTTTGGAAGTATGGTCCTGTTAGTTTAGATTAAATTCTCAATGTATTTGAAAGACTCAATGTATTTGAAAGAAATGAAGATNTATTATATAAATTAGACCAAGGATATTGACTGATAGTGCCTTTACAAGAGATTACTCTTAAGAATTCTGTTTCTTCTCAATTCCTCAGAATACTTTTAAATTCACAAATGAAAATATCTCTTTCCATCCTATTTTTAGAAGAACATTACAAACTACAGTTTTGCAATTGTTAGAGGTCTAATCCTGAATTTTGGAAGTATGGTCCTGTTAGTTTAGATTAAATTCTCAATGTATTTGAAAGAAATAAAGACAAAGGAATTAATTTTCACAAATTTCCACTTTAGTGGGTTAAGTTGTTTGTTTATTTCTGTTTTGTGCCAGGCTTTGGGCAGATTGTAACAGGGTTACACAAATGGACTCAGTTCTAGAGGCATAAATGAGCTCAGGCTCGCTGTCCAGGTGAAAATTGTGCCCACATTTTCAGCTTTCACATAAGTGACAGTCTGCTGTGTGTGACCTGATCAATTCTGTTCACTGCACCTGCCCAGATATGAAAGGGCACAAATGTTAAGGGATGACACAGTTGTGTGGGAAGTGTAGGAAAAGAAGAAAATGAGACTTCTCCAGCAGCTTCTGGAGCAGGAGCTGGGAAGTGCTAGGCACTGCCATGACCTCTCTTTGGGAAGTACAGGAGGAAAATCTCTCCCTTTGAAATGTGCATCAGGCTGAACTGTGAAAGGAACAACAATTTCTTACTTGCTGATTATTGTCCCCCTGTCACTTTGCATTTCATTCTAATCCTATCTTTATTAGGTAGCATTCCTAATCAACCATCAGATGTTTTGTTTAAGAGGGATTCAGTCAGAATAATCTCTAGTGCTGCAAATCATGTGAGTTAGAAAGTTTACTCAGGCATCTTTCTCAAACATTAGGCTCAGTTGCCAAATGTAATCAAAATGTTTTAAAAAATTATAATTCATGCAGGCTGATAAATGTTGCTTAACTTGTGAACTCTCATTTTTCTGAGAGGAGAAAAATATACTCAGTTCTGCTGCACTTAATCCACAAGCTGAAGAACACACTTGTTGGGCTGAAGGAGTAGCTATTGATGGCAGAAGTTTCTATTTCAACCCCAGTACACTTGAATCTCTGTTCAGGTGAAAAATACATCTGTAAGCACAAGATTAGCACTGATAGCACTTGTGTTAATCATAGGATCACAGTCATGCATATGCCTCAATGCCTCCTCAGGCAGTGCCTGGAGCAAAAGAGCAGGAGTTTTGTTGTTACCAGTACAGAGAGCTCGTACAGGATGGAACAGGGCTCCTGTGGGCCCAGCAGAGTGGGGCACTGACTCCCCTCATCAGACATGAGACCAGCCAAAGTGCAGGTGGTATCCTGCTGTTCCCAGAGGATTTGATCATCTTCAGTAATCAGGTGGTGCCACTCACGATTTACAGCTGACTTGTAACTCAGAATCACAGAATGGTTTGGCTCGGAAGGGGCCTTAGATCTCACCTTGTTCCAACCCCGTGCCATGGGGCAGGGACACCATTCATTATCCCAGGTTGCTCAGAGCCCCATCCTGCCTGGCCTTGGACTCTGCCAGGGATGGGGCAGCCACAGCTGCTCTGGACAATCTGTGCCAGGGCCTCAGCATCCTCAAAGGGAGGAATTCACTGAGGCCAAGGAAGAACCAGTGAAACAGGGTCAAAATCAAAACTGCTCTTGTTCGTCCCTTGTGAAGGCAGCAGCTCCTTCAGAGAGCTAAGGCCCATTCCAACCTCAGCTCATCCTCCACCTGCAAAGTTCCAGCTGCCCAATTTTGGCATGACAACCTCCCAGTGAGCGTTTAATTTTTTTGGGATGAGGGAGTTTTCTCTGTTACTAATGCACCTCTTCTGGCTGAATGCATTTCTCATTCAGCACACCCGACGAGCTGGAGGACAAATTCTACACATGCCTCTACAGCTATGGTATAGGATGTCTGAGGGAGCTTCTGGGACCATATATGGTATGCAAATGTTCATCCAGAGGCTGAGCTCATCCCTGGGGGGGGTCTCTGTAAGGCAGAGTTTAGGGTTTTTCTCCCTCAAATGAAAAGCTGCATTGCTGTTGGTTGATATTCCTGCTGCCCTGAGTTTTTGTCTTGCAGATCTATTCAGTGTAGGGGATCACCTACAAGCTGTTTGAAGGTTTAATTAAGCTTTTTTATACACAGAGGAGCATTAGAGCTCCTCAGGTTGTGCACTGGTCTTTTACGAAAATGTGGTTGAAAGTATCACAAAGAAAGTGAGTCAGTGAGAGCTCGTTAGGATTTTCTATTCCTTTAGTGCTAAAAAAATCATGCTGCTTTTTTTAAGGAAAAAAATCCCCAAAACAACAGCAAAACAAGCAGAACACTCAAACTGTGTCCAAAACAAAACTTTACAAGTACAGCAGTATTTTTAATGAAGTCCTTCAGCCAGATCTCTGAATCTCCTTATTATTCTACATTTTTTGTGTCACAGAAGTTCAGCCAAGATCAATAAATTTAATCATAGAATTATCTTCTCTCACATTAGATACAGCTCAGGATGAGCAGAGAAACACAGGGTTTTCACCCATATAAAATCTTTTTAAAAAGGATCCTACAATCAGTATGAAAAGCTTCTATCTTATACCTGTGTTTTCTGCTGCCAGAAAGTTTCCACAGAAATTGAAAATCAATCTGGGAACAGAGTAATGAATACTGAAAATATTTAAACCAAGAAATTTTGAAATACAGAACATATATAGTGAATTGTTAGCAAACATATGCCTTTATTTTGCACTTGATTCACTTAATACCTTATTCAAAAATGCATTTAGAATCAAGCATATCAACAATCTCACCACTGAAACGAAGGCTTGTGGACTACAAGTTAAGGATGCTTTTATCCTCAATTTTTCTGGTTGAAAGACTTTGTACTAATTGAGGAATTGCTTTCAGCATTCCTCAATTGAGAATATGAATGTTTTGTTATTTTAATTGTGTAACTCTGTTACTGATAGACTTGTGTATGTTAATATCCATATATACAGCAAAGTAATTTATGCCACTTTGTGGCATGCAAGGGCAATGCAGACATTGTGGCTTTGGTCAAATTAGAGGTACAAAAGAAAAATTAATATAAGCCCACAGTTTGAAGTTTGGTTTGGTTTTTTTTTGTACGTGTTTGAGGATTTGGGGATTTTTTATATACTTACTGATTCAGTTCTCTGGTTTGCTATTTTTTTCCCCAGAAATACCAAAAACAGAGAAAACTTTTGAGGAAAGACTGATTTTGAAGGCATTCCTACTGAAGTTTGTGAATTCTTATGCATCAATTTTTTATGTTGCCTTTTTTAAAGGAAGGTAGGATAAATATTCTTTACATATATATATTTCTGTATATACATTTTTATTTATGTGTCTATATTAGTGGATCTGTGTTTAAAAATAGGCACAAAGGCCTGGGACTGGTCATCTTTCCTAGCTCTGAAAAAATATCATTGACAGGGTTATCTAAAGTTAATAATTCATTTTAGTTTTAGAAAAAGGTGTTGTTTTTATAATGATTGATGGTGCTTACAGGCCTTAACTTTCCACAGTTTAGCAAATTTTCCTTGAAGCATCATTCAGCAAAGCAAGGTCTTCCTGTTTCATTTAAAATTACAGAACTCTTTTTTCTATTACTTTCTCATTATTTTGCATTATCCTCCCGTAACAAATTAAGAAATAGTTACAGTCAACTGGCAAACGAAGTGATTGACCAAAAAAGCTAATTCAGCTGTCCTGCTAAATAAGTGTGACTTCCTATGGTCTCAGAATCCCTGTCTTTTGGGACCCAGTCATCCACATGCTTTTGAATGGGAAGCTTAAAATGATTCCTTGCTAAAACTTTAGCGAAAAAATGTTTAAAACATCCTCTGGATTCTGTTTCCTACCATTTTGCTCTTCCTTTTGGGGGCTGTAAAGTTTGTTAATCTCTTCTCTAATCCTATCCAGCACCTTTTATTTGAGGAATAATGATGCATTTTGCCAGCTGTTCCAAAGGTTGTAAGACACCAATGAAAAAAGGTCACCAAATCATCTCTTTTTTTTGCCCATATTTTTGTGTTGTATGGTTAAAATAAAGTGAATATCATTGTTTCTCCTAGTGCAGCCAGAAAAGTCTTGGTTGTGTATAGATGTGTAAATAATTACATTCAGGGCATTATTCACATGTAAGAGAATGTGAATTAGGATATGTATCCCCAGGTTTATTTGCCATCTCTAATCAAGTGAGGAGGTTTATTATTACATTGTTTTAGCACTGAAAAATATTTTATTAAAACTATTTTATCCAGATGTAGTAGAAAACCACTTGTAGAGGCCTACTACTTTGAAATAATCAAAGCTGAATAGGTGTTGAGTCCTTGAAAATTCATGTTGAAGAAGCTACTTCTGAAATACTTTGTCTAATACTAATGGATAATCTTGATTTCAAAGTTAATTCATTTTTGTGATTTTATATTAAATCGTGGTGTCAAATTTAGCTTATTTTTCTGGTTTTATACTGGTTTATACTTTATTATTGCTTTCAGGTTTGTAGGCCGTCCTGGTCGTTATGTGTATGTGTTTGAAGGTTATAGGATGGAAGAGGTAAGTATATCTGAAATCCAAATTACAAATAAAATCCTTTACATAAAGAAGTATGTATACAATGTTCAGTGAACTACAGACAACGGGGGAAAAATAGAAAACACATATTAAAACAAGAGGTTAAATCTTCAACTTGAATAGGCAAAACCCAGGGTTTCCATCTAAGGCAACTTTATATCCTTTCTTTCTGCGAATCTGAGTATTTCATGGTCTTTCTTAGGTGAAGCTTCACCATTTCTGTGCTACAACTGGACACTAAGGCACAAACATTCCATAATTGGGTTGAGGCCCTTGGGAAGTGTGAATCTCCATTCTGTAGATTGCTGGAAGCTTGGCAATTTTAATAGCTTAAAAACCTGGAGCTATTTTGTGCTAAACCTATAAATATTTTTTTTTTAATTCCCTCATGAAGAGGACTGCTGTGGGTATTCCCTTGAAAACTGAGACATGTACTTAAGATTTGACAATAAAGCTGACATAAAAGTCTTTGCAAGATTGAAGGTTTTCCTTCCCCCCTGGGAGATACTGTGTTGGAAGAGTATTGGTGATCCTGCATTATGTTATTACATTGATTATATAGTAAATATTTTTAAAGGAAATATAGGAGCCCCATGGCACGGTGAGTTGCTTCAGAGCTCTGCATATTTTCCATAATGCAGGTTTATGAGTGGAGATGAAATACCTTGTGAAGCACAGATTTGCAGTGATCGATGAGCTCCATGATCCCACACAAATTGGTGGCAGGGACAGTGGGCACATAGAGACACTGGGAGCTCTCCCAAGTGGGTATTTTAAAATTAATTCTCTTAATCCCTTCACACTCTCTGGTTTTGTTTAATTGCAGTGTGCTCCAGGAGGGTGTCTGATGGAACTCTGCATTCAGCTGAGCATCATCATGCTTGGAAAGCAACTGATTCAAAACAATCTCTTTGAAATTGGAATCCCGTATGTATCCCGACCTTTTCCATTATGTGATATTCCTAGGGCATAGTAAATTAAAGCCTGGATCCTTATTCAGCTAAATGGGACTTTTGCCTCTGTCTTCAGTGGGTTCTAATTGAATGTGATGATAAATCACGTTTTTAGTTGTGGTGAAATGATCTGGTTGTATTTTATGTTGAATAATTGGCTATATCTTCACTAAATGGCTTAAAGAAAATGATGGAATATATGAAATAATTGATTTAAATTAATTTTAGAAACGTGGGAAAACAGGCAAGATATGATAGATCTCCTGGGAAGCTTCAGAGAAGCTCTCAGGACAGCAGCATTGAATACAAATTAGCACAAAGTGGAGGGGAGATAGTGTGGGGGAAAGCAATAGCCCATAAAAGATGTTAAAATCTATTACTTGATCTATGGCTGTTTTATGGGTTTAGGGATGAAATCCACACATTTCCAAGGTGCCTTTATGTCATTCTGTGGTGATGCAGAAGCAAGCAGAGACACTGACAGCTCAGTGCCATTCTGCCATGAGCTGCTTCAGCGCTCAGTCCCCTGCTCCAAATACAGCAGGAAAACTCCCCCTGTCTCCCACCAGTGCCAAGGGGATTTCAGGCACTGGGAATCCACTGAGAAAGTCCTGCTCCTGCCTCTTGGGAGGTTTGCTTTGTGGTGGCAGTGGCCTGTGAAATGTTGGAGATAAAGAGTTGGTTTAGACATCTCAGCTCCACTGAAATGAGGCAGGATCTTCCAGCTCTGGAGTCAGCAGCTTTTAAGTCACATCCATAAGGCTGGGAAGATGGTAACTAGAAATCAAGAGGAGTGATTCTTGAAAGATATGAAATATATTTCAAATGAGCCCTTTTCCTCCCTCTTTTTCTCAGCAAGAAACTTTTTTTTTTTTTCTTACAAGGAATTTAAATAGAGAGAGAAATTATTCCCAAACAAATCAGATGTAGATTATGGATGGTTTCATTATTCTTGTGTCAAAGTTCAATAGGGAGGCCTGTTTTCTGTCTGCATCTCATTGAGTTTACATTTTATTTTGAGAAAAGGGTGGTAAATCATTCCAAAAATATCTGACATGTTGAAGACTTAAAGCTTTCTCAGTGTAAACCTGCTGTAATTTGTTTCTCGTCTTCCAAAAACTTACTGCTACTGGACTTTTTTAATGGGGATTTTATGATGTTACAAATACTGTATTTATTATTTTTGACTCATGAAAGCATAGGCTGATCCAGTCCAAACAGAAAGTCATGTCCAATTATTTTTCATTTCCCTCCCTTCGGTGCAAGAATGCAATAATTTCATCCCATTTTTCTCCCTCAGATCTGCTCCCCCACCCTTCAGCCAACAAACTGTGGTGGCCTCAATTTTCAAAACTGTTTAAAAACAAACATACTTTCATCCTCCCCTTCCTAGATAAATACCTCGTTTCAGTCACAGTGCTATCTTGTCATCCTGGAATAAACATATCTGCTTTTCCTTTGCTTGTCTGCATTCCCTGAAAAATTGTGTGTGTATCTGTAGGGCTCAGCCCTTCTCCCTGGACCTGCTTGCAGCAGAAGAATCACTGAGGTCTTAATTAAATCAGAGTTAGCCTTCTGTTCCTAATGGACCACTGTACTGGTTTGGGCTGGATCCTTAAGGGTACCAGCAGCTGCATTTTTCATCCCCCCTTGCCTCATGCCTCTTTGGGGGTCTAAGAACAATACAGATTCTCCTATTGGCTCCCTGCATTTTCACTGTGGGCAGAGTCCAGGTGCTGCCACCAACTTTCTCCATGTGGTGAGGCAGCAGGGGATAACAAAAATGGAGATTTGCTCCTCAGAATCTGGGGCTGTCCCCTGCACCTCTGTAACATGGAAGCAGCTCTCTGCTGAGTTATCTGATGGCACTCATCAAAAAAGTTTTTTCCTCATTGAAATCTCTGGATTTCAAGGTTGTTTTTTTTTCAGGACACCTTTTGGTTTCATTTACCAGAAAACTCAAGGTGTTTTAGTTGATTTTCAGAAATAAAAAATCCCATTTTCTTCTCTTTCTCCTCAAAAAATACTGCTAAGGAGATGATAGAGTAAGTTTGCAAGCAACAGTCATCCTTTATGTTCCTAGAACCCCAAACTGAAAAGAATTGGAAAGCATCTCTCCATGTCATCATTCTGCTTTATCCATGGTCAATACTGGGTGAAGAGGGAAACTTGGAATGGCAGCCCTGCATTTTTTGGGGTCACTGGGGACACATCCTTGCTTTTCCCTTCAATGTTTCTTTAGAAACTGTTGCCTCAGCTATGATAGATGAAATTGCTGGTCTCCTAAACCTTGTTCGATTTCTTTTTTTTTAATTTCTGCATCTAGCAATAGCAAACTGGCTAGGTAAATACAACAAGTTCTGAATTTTAAAAACCTTGGCCCTCTTGAACAGAAATGTGTGATCTGTGGGGCTGGAATTCACAAGTTTAACAGATGTAAATATGCCCCAGTTCACTCAGATGTGTCACATACCATCATTCTTTTACTGTTGCCACAGGAATTGACCCCAAAAGGCTGCAGGGCTTGAAAGCCTTAACCCAGAGTTCTTTTAAGACCCTTTTTATTCAGTTCTGTTTTTTTCTGAACTTCTTGAAAAAAAGAAAAATCCATGTGGTTATTTTATTACTCTCTGTCTTTGACCTTGGTGCTAAACCCTTAGGGTGAAATCCTGTCCCTATTGAATTGAACAGCAAAACTATTGAATTTAGTGAGGCCATGGTTGTGGCCCTTAATTCAGCATCAATTTCCATCACTTCCTTCAAAATATATTTAAATATGCTGGGTGAGAATACCAAGAGTTAATAAAATCCATTTGGAGACACTCCTTCATAGCTATTATCTCTTATATTGTTTTTCACCGTTACTAAATTACTCTTAATGAAAAGTTTGGGTGGTGGTTTTTTGCCTTTTTTTTCCTCTTTCCTGTTTCTTTATTGTTGTTGTTTCCTTCTGAGTGAGAAACCAGTAAACCCCAAACACAACTGAAACTCCTGTAGAATCCAGGATATCTGAGAGTGCCAAGGAAACATGGCTGTACCAAAAATTTGTGGAAGAACAAGAAATTTAGATACTTTTGTTCTCCCCCTGCCTCCTTCTTGTGCCTGTGAATGTGAGAAGGTGTTTCTTTATGTGAACAGACTGTAGGAACATGACTAAAGGAAAGCCTGGATCTTCAGTGTTCCTTCCCAAAAGCAGGAAAGAAAATTACAGATGAGGACACAAGAGCCTGGATCACTTCTCTTCCTTTTCTCCAGATTCAAGTGCCCCAGCTACTCAACTAGGAATATTTTCTATTTAGCTTTCTCCCTTCACTTTCTTCCATTATCCTACAGATCAATAGGCAACAACTGGAAGGAGAACCTTAAAAAACCCACCTGTTATAAATAATCCTTTGCCCCTGGCAGCTGGATTCTGGGGGCTTTCTGTCTTTTCCACATGCATCTCTGTTCTAGCAAGTATTCATGGAATCATAGAATCACAAAATGGTTTGAAAGGAACCTTAAAGACCTCCCAGTTCGAGGCTCCTGCCATGGTCAGGGACACCTTCCACCAGCCCAGGTTGCTCACAGCCCCATCCAGCCTGGCTTTGGACACTGCCAGGGATGGGGCAGCCACAGCTGCTCTGGGCACCCTGTGCCAGGGCCTCACCACCCTCACAGAAAGAAATTTCTTCCCAATATCCCATATAAACCTCCTCTCTGTCAGTGTGAAGCTATTCCCCCTTTCCTGCACTCCATCCCTCGTCAATATTCTCTCTCTAGCTTTCCCATAGGTTCCCTTCAGGCATTGGAAGGCTCAATTAAATCCCTTTAGAGCATTCTTTTCTCCAGGTTGAACAATCCCAATTGTACAGCCATTGAAGACACAGACACTTGTGCCAACAAAGTCATTTTCCTGCATCTGTCCTCTCTCAACCTGCCCTCCAGATGCCCCAACTCTTCAGCTTCTATCCATTCCACTCTGCCTCACTCCATAAATTTCTCATTTTTCCCAAGTCATCATCATTCTTTCTCCTAGATCCCTCAAATCCAGCTGCTCCTTCTTACTGTATCAATAGAGGAACTGTTGAATCATCTCTCTGATTTTTGAAAAGGAGCCTTCATCTAATCACTATGTGCTTACAGCCCAGCCAGGATCACTTGGAGCTTGATTTCTCTCTTTTCATCATGTTTTTTCTCAAAAGCTTGAGGGTGGTTAACAGGTGGGGCTGTAGTGATTTTATGCTCACTTCAGATGCTTGTTAATGTGCATAATGCAGTGCTTATTGGTTATACTGGGAATTACAATCAGCATAATTCAACCATGTTCCCACCTCTTACCTAGCACAATAATTTGGTGCCAATCCCCTGTGAGAAGCTGCAGTGTCATTTTTAACTGCTCTAGACACAGCCTGACAAAACCCTGATAATTTTCTTTCCCTCTCATCTTGCATTCATTCTTCTCACATGCTGTTCAGTCTCCTTAAGGATGCACCTTGCTTTTTGACATTCCCTGGCAAAAGGACCAGAAATAATGGCTGTTCTGCAGCTCTACAGTTTTCCCTCTTCGCCCAGATCTGTGTGGAGCCATGAAACTTTGCTGCATGAGCCTCTTCAGCACAAAGCTTCTGGGACACTCATCCTGAATGGGCAAACCTACCTCTTCCTCACTGTGGGGGCTGCCTGGCAGGAGCAAATCAGAAGCTAAAAGAACTCTTTTTCTGTCAATCTTCTTTGAGAAAAGGGATCTGGGTAATTAAGAAACAGGCTTCAGATGAAAGCATTTGTAAAGTATATTCAGTTTTAGCATCACAGTCATAAGTACAGATAAAGGGTTCTGCAAAACTCATTTTCATTGCCCTGTTGCTGTGTGGCTGGAGAACAACACCCTGCAAATCCCTCTTCTCTATTGCTTTAACTTTCTGACACATTTCTGCTTGGTCTCAAACTTCACATGCTTGGATCTGACACAAAGATACTTTTTTTTTTGTGGAAAATTTGAAATAATTAGTTTGGCTTGCTTTCAGTTGGTTGATCTTTCAAAAAAATACATAAAAAGAAGCATACAGACACTCTTCAAAGCTGAACTCCAAATGGTTAAAGGTGCTGTTCCTCATGCCTGGCTTAGAGATAACCAGATGAAAAATTAAAAATTATTTTGAGCAACTGAGTCCTGGATTTGATATATTCCCAAATAAACATTAAAAACAACAACAATTGTTTTAGTTACTGGGTTCTTGTGGGAGATGTGTGTATGCATTAAACTTCAGAACTGTATTCTTTGGTGCTGTAGCTGAAGGATTAGATCACATGTGCCCAGATTTCACATCTAAACACACCCAAATTTTATCTCAGCTGCTGCTGTGCCGTGACAACGAGATGATCTTCACTCATCTGCCCATGGAAGTGTGAGGGACAATTATAGCTCCTATCAGGTCATTGGAACAGAAATTAGCACTGTCTAAAACCTATTGCTCACCATCCTCTGAGAGTCCCTCATATTAGGAAATTAATTGGGATATGTTGGAAGAGCATGCAGGGAGTTCTGTGATTGTTTTAAATCCTGCCCCAGCCTCCTACCCTTTGAATGCTACATCACCCCTGCCATGGACAAGCTCCCTTGGCTGCCATAAAGGCAGAGGGAGAGAAGGGGGATTCCAGCGTCTTGAAATAGCTGAGTTTGCATCATGTAGGAGGTAAACGTCTTTGTAAGGATTCATCTAATTCTGTCTTGTGAAGCATTTTATATTTACCCCACCCTTTCATTAAAACTGTGTAATCTGAGTGTCCTGGGTACCAGTAATGCCAAAATACTGATGATGATGATGATGATGATGATGATGTTACCATCAGATTTGTGAGCTACATCTCCCACCTCAAACAAAAGTTGGAGTTGTCCTGTTGATTTTTGAAACTTTATGATCTAGGATCTGAGAGGGCTTGATGCAATCTAGAGCTGTTTAAAGAGAGTCTTCCAATCCCCAGTTCCTACATACTGATGATGAAATGGAATGGGTCCTGTAAACACTGGTAGGTGCAGAAATTCCTCAGTCACTGTGGGAACACAGTGATCCCATGGCTCAGCATAAATCTGGGAATGAAGCAATAAACCCACACAGCAAAGCCTTTATTGTGTCTGCCAGATTTTGTTCCTCAGCCTTGCCCTGCTACTGATGTCAGGGTCCGGGAAAGTGGTTCTGCTTCCCTGGAGGTCCAAAGGAAAACCCCTTCCCCCAAATATTCCTGTATCCAGGCCACACACCTACAGT
Organism: Thryothorus ludovicianus; assembly: GCA_013397245.1. NCBI lineage: Eukaryota > Metazoa > Chordata > Aves > Passeriformes > Certhiidae > Thryothorus > Thryothorus ludovicianus. Next base: position 405,813 of record VZTB01006899.1, on the reverse strand, counting down.
TCAAAGGGTTTATCACAAGCTGTGGGGGAAGAGTTTGTGGGAGAGCCCTGCTTACACTGCTGGCAAAACATCACTGGAATTAGTCTGGATTTCCACTCATGGCACGAATGTGAAGAACTGTAAAATAGTACAGTATGTTTCTGAGGAAGATAAATATCATCTGCAAAAGAAAGATATGCAATAAGAATAAATCTGACTATTTTATGCTAATTCAACAGTATCTTGTTGCCTTGATTTTGAAGAAATACCTCATTCTGGTGTGGTTTTCCATGGGAATTTCTCAGTGTGTGTAATAGCATGAACTTGATGATGCATATATATATATTTAAAATATCATTGGAGAGACATTGGGAAAACTTTACTCTTCATTTAGAAATTATCCATTTTACTCTAATTTATTTGTCAGCGTCATTAAATCTGTATCCCCATCTCAGTGAGACAGTGTTTGATACTGCTATTTCTACTGTCAGTAAATTCTTGTACCATCTTGATTTGGAAATATCCCATAATCACAAAATGGCCTGAGTTGGAAGAGACCTTGAAACTCATCCAGTTCCAACTCCCTGCCATCCCAGATTGCTCAGAGCCCCATCCAACCTGGCACTGAGCTTTCCCAGGGATGGGGCAGCCACAGCTTCTCTGAGTGACCTATGAATGTCTGGTCATTTTTTACCCTAAAATTCTGGAATTTGAATTACCCTAAAATTATACTGGAATTCCAAAATTTTTATAGTGAAATAAAAGTATGCCTGCAATATAAATGTGGAATGAAATAATTATATTTTATATTTTGTTAAAGGAGAAGTGCTCACTGTGTTGTTCTTGAGAGTACTAATTACTAATATTATTTAGGTCTAAGGATCTCCAGGAAGATCCCCTTGGAATATTTATCTAGAGAAAAAAATTATTATAAAGTATTGGATTCAACTCCATTATCCTGTACCTGCTAATAAACAGCATCAGAACTTCCCAGGGTGATGTAAACTCATCCTGTGATGCACCAAAGTAGCAGAAGATTAATTTTGTGTTGCTGTGCAAAGACTTGGGCCAAATCTTTTAGGGGGAAAAAACCCCAGACTTGGCTCAACCTGAACTTTTGTTTCTCAGGAAGCTCAAGAAGCTCATCAGGAAGCTGAAGGATGAAAGAACTGAGGTAAAGGAAATGGACACCAACCAATCAAAGGACCCTCAGCAATGGGATCTCGACTACATCTTGGAACCTTTCACTGGGCTGACTCCAGAATACATGGAAATGAGTAAGTTTTTGGAATTTCCCTTTCTGTAATAGCCATGGCTTTACATAGGACTGCAGGTCAGAAGCTGTCATGAGAAAGGGGGAAAAACACCCCAGCACTTGTAATTTGCAGAAATTCCATGTGTCAGCAGGGCTGTGAGACTACCAGAGTGGCAACAGAGAAATCATGATGAATTCCTGTTAATATCTGTTAAAACTGTCAGATTCCAGGGCTCCCAGCTGAGAAGAGTGCATAGAAACCATTTGGCCACAGAATCAATCGCTGTGGATAGGATGGATCTCTGGAGACCATCTGGTCCAGCTCCTGCTCAAAGGAGGGTCAGCTAGAGAATGTTGCTCAGAGCCTTGTCCAGTTGGGTTTTGAGTATTTCCAGGAATGGAGACTCAGCAACTTTTCCAGTATTTGATCACCCTTACACCAAGGATTTTTTAATGTTGAAGTTGCACTCCCTACATTTCCATTGGTGCCCTGTGCCTCTTGTCCTTTCACTGGGTGTCACTGAGAAGGTTTCAGCCCTGTCTTCTCCATCGGCCACATGGCTGAGTTCCTCTGAGCCTCCTTTTCCTGTGGTGCAGCAATCTCAGTGCTCTCAGCTCCTCCTTATTTGTTGGGTCCTTTGGTCCCTTCACCATCTTAATGGCTCCCAGGTGGATTCACTGCTGTGTCCATGGATTCCTTCTCCTGGGGAGCACAGCTCTGTAGCTGCCTCATGAGTAGACCCTGGAGAGGCAGAGAAGGAGAAAGCAGGAATGCTGTGGGTGGGAGAGTAGAAAGGAGAGAAATAATCCAGGCAAACCCAAGCTTTAGGACACACAAGATTTCAGGGAGAAGCACAATGGGCATGGTATCTAAAACCAGACATCTGTTAAATATTGAACGTGGTAACTCCTGTTTTAACAAGTCACTATTCTCAAAATATCTGAACAGGAACACATTTTATGACAAAAAAAAATAAATACCATATATGGTTTATCTCTGTATACAGAAAAAAATCTTGGTTAGTGGATATAATTTATAATCTAATTAAAAATGAATACATGGAAATTTATGGAATGGTAGAATTATGTAAATCTATAAATTGGTAAATGTATACAAGGTATTTTGCATGATGGCAGATTTGGGAATGTCTTATTATGTTTAAGACCCCAACCTTGCCCTCTCTAGTGCCATCAAGAATCCCTCACATCCCATTATCTCCCTCTCAATTGTTCCAGCTTACTTTAGGATTTTGTCTATGTTGCCACTTCTATTACCTTATCCCCTTCTGCACACAATGATACTTTGTTGAAAAATTGAGGACTGCAGCCCCAGATGATTTTTCTTCCTATAAACTTTAACCAAGCTTCTTATCAATTTTTGAAATTAAAGAATGGTAAAAAAAGATAAATATTTTTTACCCTGTAAAAAATTCTATTATCAGGAATAACTCAGAAATATCTGTGTTTTAACAACCCAAAATTCTTGATTAACTAGGTCTAAGGGCAAGGGCTTTTAGTTACCAGTAACAAATATTTACTGGTGTGATGTTTGCCAGCATTGCTTGGGTTTGCTGTCAGTGGCCTTGATTCTGCTGTGGGAAAAGTGATGCTCCAATGCTGCATTTGAACATAATTTCCAAAATGTCAGATTTGTTTTAAGGGTTCATTTAAGGCCACCTACTGAGAAAGGAAGCAGGTCAGTAGTCTGTCCTTCAACAAAGAGAAGCTACAGTGGAGTTTTCCTTACCTGTGTTTTGACTTCAGAGTACCCCTTGTGGCTCCCACATTTAGCCATTTGTTATGCTGTCCCTTAGGGAACGTCTGGGTTTTTTTAATTTTAGGAGCAAGTTCTAGAAATTGCCAAGATGAGTCAAATCATGGCCACTGAAATGAGTAGGTTCATATGTTTGTTTTTTTTAAAGAAAAAGAAATGCAGAGGTACCACCTCAGTCTGTTAAAGTTTAGAGGTTCCTGTTCCAGGGAAGTGGTCCCAGCCCCAAGCCTGCCAGAGTTTGGACAAAGCTCTCAGGAGCATGGTAGGATTCTGTGCAGGGCTAGGGGTCGGACTCTGATGGTTCCCTTCCAACTTGGGATATTCTGTGACTCCATTCCATGGTTCTCACCTGTAGTATCAGGGTTTAAGCTACAGATGTTATAAATGATTGGACACTGAGCCTGTAATTTAGATCAGTCCCTTGCGCCAGGATCATAAACCACGGCAAGCACCTCAGCCTGCAGCCACCCAGGGATGATTCAGGGAAAATGAACTCATGAATTATTGACCTAAACATTTGTTTACAACAGGAGGACGAGCTTCCCAAGAGGAGCAGCCTTGCAGTGTGCCAAGCTGTGCCCTGCCTGTGGGATTTGCAGACAAATGTGCAGCAGATGAAAGCCAAGCTGCACCTCCCCAGCCCCGGCTGCTGCCCTGGGTCCACATCCCTGCTCTCAGCTGTCAGATCCACTGCTCAGACCACCCACGCTGGCAGGAAGCACTTGGTGCAGCTCAGCTCTGAACCTGTCAGCTGGGATGGTTGTCAAGGGCATCATGCTGCACGAGGCAGCTCAGCAGATTATTTATCTATTTCTTTAATTTTGGGTTGGGGGCAAAGGGAAGGGAAGGCCAGAGGAGGAGTTTTTTTCCTCTCCAGTATTGCTTAAAAAGGCAGGGTTACTGGAATGTAAGGAGAGATATGATTTTAAGGAAAAGGGAGAAATCTGGCTGCTGTTTCAGAACTTCTTTCTTAGTTTTCACACCGATTTACTCAGGCAGCCTCCCTCAGGCATCAGTGACAATCTGGACTGAAGCAGCTAAAGGAGGAGCTGCAGATGGAGCTTGCTGCAGCCTTTGCCTTTCCCCATGCAGATGTGATGGGGTTTCACACATAAGCAGGTGGATTATGTATCCAAGTGTGAGTAGTCACTCCATCCAGGTTTGTCCTGCCAGGATGCTCCTACTTTGGGGATGGAAGACATCCTTAGCAAAGACTCTTGCCTCTAGCTCTATCATTCACAAGGCTATACCCTAATCACAGGCAATCCTTGCTTTTTTTATCCATATATCCACCCATACTTCTGTCAAAACCTGGAGTCTGGCCCACTCCCTACATGGCAAATCACACATTCTCTTTGCACTTTGTTATGAAGCAGATTAAGCCTGTTCAGGCAGCACTTCTCTGAGGGACAGTGTTTGGAACACTCTCAGCATGTGTTTTGCAGCATGATGTGCCACAGGTAAAGGAGTTTTTCATAATAACTACCTCATTTAAATTTTAGAATGCCTATTTTCAAGCTGCTTTCTTTTTTGTTCTTATTTCTTATTCTAACAATCTTGAACACTTAGACAGACTTCTCACTCTCCTGCCCCTGCCTTTACTTAAATCTAGGTGGGTTCATAGAAACAGCAAGATTAGCTGGTTATTTTTTAACCTCTATCTTCCCATTTGGGAAAGGTGACACTGTTGGCTGGAATTTGTTTCTGTAAAATATCAGTAACTCTAGTCCATGCCAACAAATGAGATTAGCTGTAGGAAGGAAAGTTTTTACGATGAGGATGGTGAAACATTGGCATAGGTTGCCTAGAGAGGTGGTGGATGCCCCATCCCTGGAAACATTCCAGGGCAGGTTGGATGAAGCTCTGAATAATAAGATCTAGTTAAAAATCCCTGCTCATTTCAGGGGTTTGGACTAGATAACATTTAAATGTGCCTTCCACCCCAAACAATTCTCTGGATAACAATATTAATTTTTTTAGGGTGAATGTCTTTGATTTCACCAGCAGACTGTGCTGAGCTTTTTTGTTCTGCAGGCTTGGTTGTCAATAGCAATAACATCTACACCAAGATCTGACTTTCCCCAGTGACATTTCTGATGACTGTTTGTTTAGATATTATTAACTGACATATTCCTGCATTTCTTAGTGGAGATACTCTTAAAACGCTTGAGTGATCAGAAAATTTTGCTCAAGTAATCCTGAAACATAAATTGTTACTGTCAACATGTGTCAAATTTGTCCTTAGCACTTCCTGATTCCAAAACTCAGCAAAGGCTTTTGACCCTGGCCAATATACCCTACCAAGTTAATTCCCAAAGTAGGTAGCATGTACAGCAATTTCCTCTTCCACATGGCAGCAAGTTTGCAATATGTGTAACTGGCCTGCAGTGATAGGAGTTGGCAAGAAATCTATGTTTAGAGTAGCAATAAATATTGCTAATGAAAGAAACTTTATTAAATTGGCTCCAAGAGCAAAATGATGCACATGATTGTCTGAAATTTATACCACTTGTGTTTACTCAAGAAGAAACTGAAATCAGCAATGATTTTCAGATTCCTATTTCATATGGTCCTCCCTTCTCTAGCCTAACCCCTCTAGGAGTCCAAGCTTCATGTGGCAATAGATTAAAAACATTTTTCCTCAAGGAGAAGTAATAATAAATGGTTTCATCATCCAACGTCTGTTTAAAAACAATGGCACAAGAAAATTATCAGATCCAATGTCTGTAGCTACTGACTACTATAGGGATTAATGTGAGAGGTTTGGAAGAATTTCCCCTAAAGCAGGAAAAGCTATCAAAAAGGCAATGTGTGAGGCAGAAAAAGAAAAAAATCCAAATCACTGAAGAGAAACCTACATTTTTCTATAATCTCTATAATGAGGATGGTTTTGAAAATACCATTGGTGGTTGTGTGTAGGCTTGTTGCATACATTATTACAGAAGAATTATAAATTACACCTTTTCCTTGGTTTTCCAGCCAAGCCTGGCTGTATATGGAAAAGCTTCTTCCTAGGATTTGTTAAGTTTCTTAGCACAGAAGTGATTTTTCCACTGTTTACTTCCAGTAACACATGATCTTATGAGAGATATTATTGATAAAGCAGAAAGAAAAAAAGCAACAGAATCATAAATAAATACCTTATCTTAGACAAGGCTTTGAGGTAAAAGATACTTGGGTTACTCACACTACTGAGCGTGTAAATCTTGTAAAACCACACCACAGAAGGTTTTGTGCTGGGGACTGATTCTGGATCCCTTACACAAGAACAGAAGCCACCACCCTTCAGATCCATAATTTAAAGGCTTTGATTAGTGCTCTTAGTCCCAGGTTGGAGGCCAGGCTTGGAGGGACAGGGGCTCAGGTTCTGCTCAAGCCATGCCCAGCTTCTGTGAAGAGTGGACTTCTGAGCAGGGCTGTGACCTGAGACCCTTCTTTGGATGCTGTTTGTCCTTCACAGTTTTTGTCTCGGGGCTGAGGCTGGGTGAGGTGCTGCAGATGTGGCATCAGGTGTCACAGAACTCAAGGGCTGGCTCTGAGCCCTTGGCCTCTTTCCTGCTGAACTCAGACAGTAAATGCATCACTAGTGTGTGCTTTGGGCTTTTGCCCTCATCAGGCTCTGTGTCAGTGACTGCACATCCAGGGTCCTGCTTGGATGCCCCAGGAGATGTTTCCCATGTCTCTGACTTTCCACTATACCCAGCTTTCAATTGTTTTATTTCCCAGCCTTTGCTATGAGCCTGGGGAAAGTTAATCTCTCTTTTTCAGGCTGGCCTACCAGGGGAGTAGGAAAACTCTGAAACAGGATGGATAGCCAGAAGTCCAGCTCCTGGCACAGGTCTCTTTAGACTTTTTCCTATACATGAACCTGTAAAGAGCTTTGTATGGAGACCTTGTGAACATAAAAAGGATATTTAAGGGTTGCCATCAAGTTTTCCAGTCAAAAAAGGATGTCTTGGTATCAACTGTCCTTGATGGAAGCATATGAGTGTCCTAAAATTATTGTAAATAATTCCAGTGTGACCAGACAGGCATCCACAGAACTCCAGGATGAGATGAGATTCCTTCTGGGATCTGGACTGAGATTCTCTTCTTTGTATTCTATTCAGGTTTGTTTCTAGAAACACTGATCACAATCAACAAGTACCTGTGAATTGCTGAGGCTGTTCAAAGACTCCTCCATTAAATGCTTGTTTGCTAGTTTGTTATACAAGGCCGTCTAAATTCTGGATTTGACTCGGGGATTGCTTTTTTTGCCTGCTTTTTACATTATTTACACTTTCACAAGATGGAATTGAGAAGGTTGAAGAGTTTTCAAGATGGCCACACAAACACTTCTGGCACAGAGTTTTTTATGAAGACATATTTACAAAATTATCCAGAAGTCCTTTGCATACCTTGAACATTTTTTCATGAACTTGAAAAAAAATTAAACTGCATTTTACCAGACAATGAAAGGGCTACAAACAACATCAAAGCAAATGTGCGTGTGGTTTATTCTTAAAGCATTGCAAATACTTCTCCTTTTTCCTTTTTATTTTATTTTATTTTTTTTTTACAGAAACCTCCCAGCTGTATTCCTGCTAAATTCACTTAGAATCAAATAAGACATATTTTGGGGCTATGTATTTTTTTCTGAGCATTTAACAATTTTTGGGGGACATTCCTTAACATCTGGTTTTATTTCCTTGTCAATTCCTTTTCCTGACTCTGAAATAGTCAGGAAACTATGATTTCAAGGGTAGGATGTTTGTGTGCTTTGAAAAAGCTTCATCTTAGTGTATACACTTTATCTCAGATCAAAACAATAATGAAACTCTAAAGGCCATATAATTGATATACAGTGATTTTACTTTCGTGTTCAAATATATTATTCCTGAGATGAGAAAGGGGAAATATCAGAGGACTTGCAACCTAGACACAAAAAAAGGTGAATGTCAGAGAAGGTGCTGGGGAAAACTTTTTCAAGAGTTAGTTGTAGGTTGTGACAATGGTGCTGGAGGAAAATATTTTAAAATATAATATTGTGCTATGTACACAGAATATTGTGCTATTTTCACAGAAAAGTGCAATTCCTCCCTCAGTGGAGAGAGGACTTACACAGGGATTTGCCAAAAAATAGGCTGCAGATAACATGGCATTTAAACACACCAAAACTTTCTCTATGCTAATATTTTATAACTCTGACATGTGGATCACAGTCATATTTATTAGTTTTATATATATATATTTTAATTGTATAGAGGTTGCCTTTGTTCAGATTTGAAGAGGAGTATTTCTAAACTTGGGGATATCAGTGACAAAAGGAGGGATGAAAGTGCTGCACAACACCACTGGCTCCTGCATCCACAGAGACACTTCTGTTCTTGCTTTTCACAGGCTGCCACCAAATTTTTCAAAGAAAGCTGGGAAGAAATAGTGGCACCTGGTAGATTTTCTCCTTTTGCTTGAGTGTCTATCATTTTTCTTACAGGGAAGAGGACAGGAAAGAAACAGCACGGACTAATCAGTTAATTATGTATAAATGCAGAAAAATAGACTCTGAACCCTTTGTCCTTTATTAAATTTATTGTTTCCTTTGGCTTGTGCTTCTGCTAGCAACTTGAAGCTTTATAGGATACATTTATAAAGTATAGTGACAAACTTTTGTCTCTTCATAGCCCAACTCTTGGATATTTATTCCTGGGACCAAACTGGGAAGTGAAATTTCATGGGGTTGGTAATGCACAAAGCTCATCAACAGTTTGCTGCTCCCTCCAGAAGCTATCAAAAACGTTGTTTTTCTGTTTTTTTTTCCCCAGTTATCCAGTTTGGCTTTGTCACACTCTTTGTTGCCTCCTTCCCTCTGGCCCCTGTCTTTGCTCTTCTGAACAACATCATCGAGGTTCGTCTTGATGCAAAAAAATTTATTACTGAGCTGAGGAGGCCAGACACAGTGAGAGAAAAAGATATAGGTGAGTAATGAAAGAGCATTGCAGTGAAGATAGGACCAAAAATACAATAAAAAAAATAGTAAAATTCATAATGATCCCATTAATGAGTTTTTTTTTTTTCTTTCACTTACAGGTATTTGGTATAACATCTTGAGTGTTATTGGAAAGCTTTCAGTGATCATTAATGTAAGTGGTTACATCAGTTTCTAACCATGATCTTGGGAGCTTATACTGTTCCTTCAATGTAATTTAAAATTCTTTATCATGTATTGTTTATAATTGTTTATATTTTATTATTCTTTCAATATGATTTAAAAGTGGCATTTAATTTTCTCAACTGCTCAAATACAACTGAATACAGATACAATATGTTTATTTTTCCATATGTACTCCCTGAGTAAAATTTTCCTGTATATGCTTTAAGATAAAAAATCTCATGCCCTAGGACTTTAATCCTGTTTCTACTGTGTTTTTAACCTATAGTTCATAGTCATAGAATCATTTATGTTGGAAAATACCTTTAAGGTCATGGAATAATACCAGAGATTTTAAAGATATCAAAGTCCTTTAGAAAGGGGGGTGATTTTCACTACTGAAGGGAGAACTTGTGGAGAGGTGTTATGGCATTTCTTTGATATAATAGCTCCCAGCACAACAGCACAACACTCAAATGCCTCCATAGGGGCAGCCTTGTTCGACTCGAGTGGAACACTGTTCACTCATGGCTCTCCAGTTTCCAGGATTTAAGGCAGGAAATCTGTGGAACCCTGCACATCCCCATAATCTCACTGTCAGACACAGATTTCAGCTGTCCAGCACTGAGCTGTGCTGGAGAAGAAAAAATTTGTAGCCTCTTGTTTTACCCTGAATACACTTTGCAGATTTATGATCTTTGATTATTTCCTGTGTTGATCAAACTCTGGAAAAGTTTATTTCCTGGAGATGGCATTAGAGTATGAGTTAGATACCTTTTCTTGACTTTCAAGAAATATAAGTATGTGCATACCTGTTTGAAAAAAAAAAATACTGAATGCCCAATTCTGCTTCTCCATCTGAATAATGTAAATATTCTGTACCAATTCTGGCCATATAACTATCCTTTCACCACTCTAAATTTACCTGAATTTGAAAATTTTCCCCTGAATTAATTAACCTGGAGACACAGATTCAGAACGGTATTGTTTGTTTGTTTGTTTGTTTGTTTTTGTTTGTGTTTTGGTTTTTTTTCCATCTCCCAGGCTTTTGTCATTGCTGTCACCTCCGATTTCATCCCACGCCTCATGTATCAATATGCATTCAGCCAGAATGGAAGCATGCATGGCTTCATCAATCACACCCTCTCATACTTCAATGTCAGCCAGCTCAAGGCTGGGACACAGCCAGAAAACTCCCAGTTTGCACAGGAGGTTTCATTCTGCAGGTAAAGTACTTGTAAGGGCAGTTTGCACAGTTGAGGGAATTTCCTTGGCTCTTGCATCATTTTTCAAAGTGGGAATTGATAAAATTCACTTATATGGTAACATATTTATCAATATTCATGTGCCTTTGAAAATGTGGTTTTGGAAGTGCAGCTTTTAGAGTATTCTCTCTGTGTTACAAGGTTTTCAAAAGGGTTTTTTTTTCAGGGCATTAAAAGGCAAACTGAACAATTTAGACAGACTTGATCCAAATAAAAAAGCTAACTAACACTTTCTTTACTGAAAGATATATCTTTAATTAAAAATAATATTTTTTTCAAGTGGACACCCAGTAATTAGAACCAGGCTTTCTCTGTATTGAATTCAGTCCTTACTCATTGAGATATGAATTTTCAATATATTATCCCTATCTTTAAAACCTGCACCAGTCACCATCTACATGCCTTCTGTTTCAGGTTCATCTTTTCAGATTGGTGAAACAGGGCTTAAATCCCTTTAAAATATGTCCCAATTACCAGGAGTAATTCCAGTTTGCATGAGAAATCACTAATGTGGCTCCAGCTTTCCAGCTTTGTATTTTTATAATAATATGCAGAAATTCAAAGAGCTGGTTTAATCTGGTTTTAATCTCAGCTGTTCAAAACTGAGCTTCCTTGGGTCAGTTTTATATTCAACAGCCTGTCTCACCTTCCTTTTTGACTGCCTTGATATCACCCTGTGCTTGGTCTCTGCAATGGCACAAAATAATTATAAAAGTTCCCCTTCCATTTATTTAAGGAGTGCCTTAATGCAGAGTGGTTTTCCCTCCCTTGCTTTGATGTGCAATATATTTCACACTGATTTTAAGTGTGAAATAAATATATCTTGCCCAACTATAACCCACAAAAATGACAGATCCCAGTTTCTACACCAGAAGCAGGGTAAACAGGGAGAGAAATCTGTCCCTCTCACTCTGGCAGTGCTGTTGGGGTTGCCTTTGGGGGGAACCTGCCTTCTCACCTTGACTACAGCACAGGATAGATGAGTGCACTCCTAACTTCTAAGCAACTTATAAACATGTGAGCTCTGCTATTCCCCATTTCTGCTGCTGGGAGTTGTTTGTTAGCAAAATATTCCCTGTTAGAGTATGCAGCATCTCTGGACTTTCAGATTTGTAAGTCTGTGAAATGCTTTTCCACCCTCAGTTCCTAGCACTTTTTAATTTTTTATCCTTAAATTTGCCCATATTTTCCTTCAACAATCATCTTTATCCACTTCACTGTGATTCTGCTACTTTCACTATGCTGCTTTTTACCTTGTGTCAGCCACTGGCCTCCGTTTATAGGCGTTTAAGTGTTGGTGTGTTTGGAAATATGTGCATTAACAACAGGGGTGAAAGGCACTCCTCACATCAGTGTGGTCATACACAGCCAAATACTCAACAGAGCCCAAATAAAGGGAGGAGGGAATTGTCTACACTGGGTACAAACGTGGTCCCTGCAAGATGACACCATCTAAGAGAGTGAGAAGAAAAAAAATTAATATTTGATCATGTGTTAGTCTGAGTGAGAACTATGGGAATATTTCTCTCCTGTTATCAGGAGGCAATTGGGAAAAAAAGCCAGCATCCACAAGCATTGTTTCTCATTATCATCTGCCTCATTTGTATCTTATCAAAATCTCAGCTTTGGACCCAGCTATCACTGTCATAAAGTATGGGGTCCCTAACTTGTGTCCCAAGAGACTGGCAACCAAACACTGCCCCTCAGGCTGGAAATAAAATCTGTATTTCTGTTTCTGGCAAATGCATTGGGAACAAGCTGACCTCTCTTATTCTTAGATTTCTGTGACCTCTGGAGATAAATGTGGTTGCAATGAGGTTGTATTTTGCTCCTTACGTGCATTGCCAGGGATTAAGGTATCTTAAAAATAACTGTAAGGAGCCAGAAACAACTCTGCTCTTGAACATACAGAATACATTCTTCAAATATTTAGAGCAGCATTTTCTGCAGTGCTGTGAACTCTTTGGCACTGCTGCCATATAAAGGGTGCTGTAAAGCTGTTCTGATGACAGTATTTGTTGTAATATTATTTTTTTTCAGGGGAAAATGGCATTTGTATAGCAGAAGGCAAATTAGAAGCAAATCTTGCTAAGATATGGGATGTTTTTATTGTATTTTCTCTTTTAGACCTTGTAGCCTTGTATGATAGTGGAATACATCCAAACCTGCTGATCACACTGAAAAAAGAAAGCAGCATATATAGAGTCTTTAAAGGGACTTTTCCTTTAACATGGGTTTGCTCCAACATTCAGCTACATTATAAAGTGTCTTTGAATTTATTTTCTTAATTCATGGAATTCATTGCATCTATTCCTAATGATCAGTGGTGGATGCTAACATTTTCCCCTGACTAATTTCTATATACTCCTGCACTTCTGATTCTGTGGTTCTGGATGTTTTTGCCACTTTTTTCTCAAAGAACAGCTGAAGAAGGAAATTAAACATATTAGCTTTTTTTGGATTGATTTGAAGTCCCACCTACAGACATAGTTTGATTTTTTTTTACCAGTCTTTTTTTCCCCCACTCAATATACTTCTGAAATACATTAATATCTTTGTCTTAGCTCTGGCTTCAGTTCACATTTGTCCAAGTGTTGTGTGGTTCTCTCCATCCAGCTTCCCTTCTCCTACAATTCTCTACTTTCAATGTACTATTTCAATTCTTCTATTCTTCTATATAACTTTTCTGTGCTCCATTCTTCCACCACCTTGACCACTTCATATTGTCCTTTTTCACTGGAGTTACAGTTGCTTGCTATTTTGCAAACACAATAGTCTTTGCAGCACTGGTTGGTTGCTGTTCCTACCACACCTGATGAATTAAATATTTTAAGAGTGAAGCATTGAAGAAGTGAGGGAACCAGAGAGTCATAGAATATCTGAGTTGGAAGGGAACCACAAGGATCATCAAATCCTGACCCTGCACAGATAACCCCAAAAATCACAACTGAGGATATTGTCCGAATGCTTCTAGAGCTGAAAAGATGGTCTTTGTAAAAAAGAAATTACCTGTAGAATCTAGAGGTTAGAAAAGGCCCTTTGGAGTCCCATGGGCCAGAGAATAATTAAAAAAGGAGGTGGGAAGGAGGCTCAGCTACCTCATCTATAGCTCTGGCAACATTTTCCTTCACCATAAATCATTTGCTTGTGTTCTGTTGAGTGTAGGTTCAGACATCACAAGCAGTGTGATTCCCAGCTGAGCCAGGTGAAATTTCCAAGGGGTCTGATGTCCTGCAACACTTACATAGTTTGTGAAGCTCAGAATGTATTAAATGGAAAACCCACCACAGTTGGTGACCCTTCCAGGTGAACTTGGGCTCCATTTCAAGACTGGGATTGATTTATAGTGGTCAGCAAAGTCCACAAGAAACTCAGTGGTTTTCCTTGGCTTTCATGTTCAAGCAGATTAATTTCAAGGAAACTTTGGTCCTTGATGGAGCACTCGTACAGATTTGAGCAACATGTGGGAGTCCACAATATCCAGAAAAGCACCAGAGGGGGGATCTGGCAGTGCAGGAGCAGCACAAGAATCCTAAAACAGGACCTGTGCATGCAGTGCTGAACAAAACCGCCCAGGGGCTAACACAGCCCAGGGAGTTCTTCCCTAAATTACCACAGCCCCCAGTTTAAAGTGGTTTTCTCCTCCCCGTGGGCTGTACCTCGTGTCCTTTGTCTCCAGAAGCTGCAGCATAGAATCACATCCAGCATTCCAGACTCAGTTTCTTGGGGGTGGGGAGCGGCAGGATGTAGGGGATGTGTGGATTGCAAATGTGTAATTTAACATGCAAAACCATGTGGGTAGAACCTGAAGGTAATTTTGGCAAACGCACCTGCAAACTGAAGCTGACAGATTTTATATATGAACCTTCTCCATTATCCCCCAACGGAGGCTTTTGCACAGTCTAATGAATCTTACTGTCAGGACGGGTTTTGTGGTATTCAAAACAGATTTTCCCTTTCTTCATTTCATCCCATTACTCCTAGTCAAACACTGGGAACAGCACTAAATTATCCCTTTCAGTCCTGAGGGCACAATTTGCGCATGGTTATCATGTCCAACTGTGGCTGTTACTTACCAAAGAGAAGCAATACATGTGCTGCTCTTTAATCTTCCTGATGAGTCAGTCTCTTCAGCCCCTGTACTGTTCTCCTGAACTGCCTTCAATTTGTCCCTATCTTTTTCTTTGGTTTCTTTTTTTTTTTCTTTCTTTTTTTTCCCTTTCTTTTTTCTTCCCCCCTCCTCTGGAATCTTCACAGCTGAATGCAGCATTCCAGGTGTGGATTTACCTGGGCTGTTCAGAGGAAGGCTAATTCTGCCTCCCCAGCACCATTGTGACCTTTGCTGATACACCCACAAGTCACACATTGTCCTGCTGCCATATTTCAAACTTGTGCTAACTTGCTGGCCACTGCAGGCTCCAGGCTATTTCCACTTTCAAATGCTATCCCTTCAAAGATCCTTCAAGTGTTTTATTTTTAATTATTTTCCATTTCCCCATATAATTCTCATTGCGTTTCCTGTCTCCATTTCTTATTGCTTTCTGTGTTTCCTGCTATTTGCAAAACTTTCCAATTTAGGAGCATCTGTGATTTTTATTAGCCTGTTGTTTACTTCCAAATGATTGATGGTAATACTAAAAGCAAGTCTTTACACCAAACCACTAAGGCTCTGTTTTATCCTGTCCAAGGCTAGACAGTTAATTTAGGAAGTGCCTTTCCCATGGCTCCCCCTTTCGTTAATGCAAAGACAGGAATCACCAAAGCATGAGTCACATTTTATGTGGGCTGAATTATTCCCTAAATTAATCAAGTTTTAGGTGAGATGAATGCAGGTTTATCTCCTTCAGTCTGAAAATCCCCTGCACTATCTCTCTACTTTCATTTCAGCATTTTATTCCCTGTACATTGATGTCAATTTACATTAACAAAATAAAGGGGACTTCTGTAATTTCTCTAAAATCTGGACATTTCCAACGTTAAAACAATGTTTTGATTTTGGTTACAACTGTGAAAATCGGACTAAGAGTGTTAAATTCAGTGGAGGTAATCCAGCTCTAATTCTGAAGTTGTGTTTTATAGTAAGAGTTGAAGTAAGAACATCTGGAGGATTTGATTCTTTAAGTTTTGTGATTGGAAAGTCACATTAATCACAGCAATTGGTGCTGGAGGAAATTGCTGGAACTGTGTTAACTGAGCTGTCTCCATCTCCAGGTTCAAAGACTACAGAGAACCGCCTTGGTCCCCACACCAGTACGAGTTCTCTAAGCAGTACTGGGCCGTCCTATCCGCCCGCTTGGCTTTTGTGATTCTATTTCAGGTAAGTCTGCTGAGTTGCTTCATTTTCAGTCACAGAAATATCATCATAAATGGATCCAAATGCGTGTTCCTAAGCAACCCATGCCAATAGACATGGAAGGCAAGACCCACAGCTTCCTTTAGCCCTTGGCACTAGCAGTGATCCCCAAAATACCCCAGGCTTTTGAATGTTCAAGTGGACTCTGTCAACTTTTATACTTTCAGAGGCATCACTTGTAAAAAGCACACAAATGATGTGTAGGCTTGTTAACTGCTGTTCTTTACTGAAAGCAAGAAATAAACAGAAGTAATAAATTGTCCAAGGATTTTTGCTACTTTCTTGAATTGAGCATAGTAAATTGTCCCCAGTGTGAGGATCTCATTAGCAGGGTATTTGCTATCATGGCTTGCCTTTTGAATGGCTTCCTTCTGCTCTTCTCCATGATCTGGGACCCTTCCACAGCCAAATTTGGCCCATCTCTCTTTTTCAAACCTGCATTTCTTTTCTCCTCACCTGCCAAGAGTTCCCAAGTGTTTCTGTGAATCTTGCCTGGTTTGTATTGCCCTCTTCTGCTTCTTTGCCATGCCTTCAGTAATTTTCCACCACTGGCTGCAAAGCAGTTGAAAGCGACTGGTTCTGCTGGACTTCAAACCCTCTGCCTGCTCTGCCAGAGAACATTCCCTGGTTAATTAGCTCCATTTTCTTGGATGGGGACAGAGAGTTCATGCTAGCAGCCCTGTCAGCAGACTGTTCTCACACGTTTCCAGGCATTACACAACACAGCACATCTCAAAGCATTATCATGACAATACAACCCCCCAAAGCACAAATTATCTATAGATTTCACAAGCAAGCAAAACCTTTTGCCCAGTCTGCTTCTTGCTCCATGTTATGAACACCACCTGTAATCACCTTGACACCTTAGGTTTGGGGTTTTGGCTTGCACACTGTGGCAGTGTGAAAACAATCCTGCTTGTCAGCAGACAGAAGGATTTGAGGGCAGAATGGCCATAAAATTGTCAGCTGTGTGCTGAGGCCACACTAGAAACACATGGGTATCTTTGCCTTGTGTTATAGGATTTTTGATGGTATTGGAGAATGTCCTTATATTAATGGATTCTGAACTCAGTATCAAGGAATTGGATGTTGAGAACTGGGCACCTTTGGATCCTGTAAAGAATAATGCTGGTTTAGCTACTAAGGCCATGGATTATTTGATGGTTCCATGTCCTTTCTTATTTCAAACCTAACTGAAGCATCTGTTTAATTCAGCCTCTTCAGTGTGGGGTAGCTGTGCACAAACCTGAGCTGTTTCTTGAAATAAAGCCTTAATCAACTGCTTACTGCCACACACCACCAGTAAAATGTGTTTGACATCTGTCTCACAGCTATAACAATGGTTTGGTTTTGCTCTAGTGTGGGTATCTTGGATTTTTCGTGCTCGCTTCACGTCTGTTGCTGTGCTTGCAGAACCTGGTGATGTTCCTCAGTGTTCTGGTTGACTGGATGATCCCTGACATCCCCAAGGACATCAGTGAACAGATCAAAAAGGAGAAGGCCATGCTTGTTGACTTCTTCCTGAAGGAAGAGCACGAAAAGCTGAAGCTGATAGAAAGTTTTATCGCACGTGACAAGCAGAAACGCAGGAGCAGGACCAAAAGCAAACGGACCAGGGCTGCCAGCTTCTCCCAGTGTCACCACAGCCCCAAGGGCAGCTTCACCTCCTTCAGCTCACAGCACACCGTGGTGTGACTGCTGGGGCAACAGCCTGTGCTTTCCTCTGCTTACTGCATGATGCGATTCTGAGCCTGGAACAAGGGAGGGAGAGACAAGGGACAGGGAGCAAAAGGAGGCTCCTATGCTTCCTTGGAATCTCCAGTTGTGAGGGTCTCTGTTACAATTTAAATGCCCTCTGGGCTGCAGCATTTGCAGATTTCTTTGCGAGATAAGGGCTATACTGGGGCTCTAGCTGGTTCCTGTGGTGATGATTCGTGCGAGTTGGGGAGGCATGCAGGAAATCTCCCAGCAGGAATTCTCCTGGCAACCATTCCTCCCCCTGCAGATGCCTGTGGGGCACAGGGACACTCCTGGTTTAGTCTCTATCCTTGTGCAGGTTGGCCTGACTGTGAGGAAGGACTGACCTTGGAGAAGTACTAACCCTGGAGAAGTGCACACACCTCATGGTCTCATTGGCTGTAGCTGCCAGCAGAGAGTTTGCAAACATGTGGAGTCTCAAGGAGTCTTTGTGCCTTCCTAACCTACACTGCCACATGGTGCCACCTTTGGAGGGCACTCAGGGGTCTGGGAACAGAAGGAATATAAATCACTGGGCACTTGCATCTATGGATTCTTTGTGCTTTGCTTAGCAGGAGCTAGAATGCGTGTGCTGGTGAGCAGGGAGGCCATCAGAAGCTGCCAGAACCAGGCAAGCTCCTTGGCACTCAATGTTCCCAACAAAAAACTAAAAACCAAACCTTGCATGTTTGATTCTCCTCTCGCTTAGACTTGGAATTCAGCCAGTGTCAAGAGGAATCACGGCACTGAACCACCAGTGCAAAGCTGAGGAGTGAGAATGGAATCAAGCCCTGTAAATCATGTGGCATCTCCGTGTACACTGCACGTAAAGTAACAAAAATTGCTGCTGTTGTGATATACTGTAAAGTAAAATATTTTGCAGAACTGCATTTCATTGGAAGATAAATATATTCACTAACCAAGCTTTCACCTACAAGCATTTAAGGAATAACTATTCTGTCATGAATGAAAATTAAATTTTCTTTAAAAATCTTTTTCTTTTCCTGTAGATTTCATATCTAACCCAGCTTGAAATTCAGAGTCTGGACAAAAGGTTTTCTTCTCATTTTTTCTTCTCAACAATACTTTCAAAACCAAAAGAAAACCCAAAACATACAAACACAAAGAAGCACTTCAGTTTCGGGCATTCTATTCAGGATTGATCTTTCACATAACAATCATATTTTATATAATTCTAAAGCTAAAGATTTTACTAATGTCTTAGATCAAAAGCTTTTTCTCTGTGACAACTTCGGTAACGTAGTGGGAGATGCGAAAATAATTTCTCTTTTCATTCAGTGCCCAATCTAAGGCATATCAAAATAGGAGAAATGCTTCAGGGTAGGCTGAAATGGAAAAAAAAAAAGTAATTTTGGGGTTTCATTTTTTAAATTGACTTTTGGGTTATTTATTCTTTCTATATAGAAGTGGAATTTGAAAAGATAATGTTGTCTTGAATAAAACTGTAAATGTTTAACTTTGTTGAAAAGAAAGTCACTCCTCTCCAAATTTTTTCCTCCTTTTCCCTGTCAAAATTCATGGTTTTTGTTTTGTTTTAATTTTGTTAGGTGGTTGAATGATTTCTTTTTTGTTTGTTTGCCTTTTAAGACTTTGGCTCCCTCATGGAAATCTGTGACAGGCCTAAGATATAACCTTTGATTTCCCCTCTCTAGGATCAACATTTGAATGAGGGAATGGTATCTCCTCGAAAACAAATTGTCTCATTTTACTTTCAAAAGGCCAACAAAGTCCTGTTGGGGATTACATGGTCTAGTATATTAAGATAGTCAATACTAATAACATCTATTCCCCCTTTTACACCAAGAGGATGCTGTGCTGGTGGACCTGGGGATTTGAAACTGTTGGGGCTTTGGAATTATTTGTGTTTGTTTTTTGCAACTCTAGTTTGTTTAAATTCAATCAATTCTCTTCACTCCAAACAGCCTCTGATGGGGAGAAAATATGTTTCTAAACAGTAGAAATAACAATCTTGTTTGTCACAAACAAAGAGTTTGTCAAAACTCTTTGTCTCCTTTTTCTAGGAATGTGGGAGGGTGTGCAGAAATGAATTTAGAAAAGGATTGCACGCAGGTTGCACAGCACCCTCTTTGCCAGTGGCTGGTTTGATGAAGGATATTCAGAATTAAGGGTTTCCTTAAAATAGCACCATTTTGTACATTTTGTACACCCTCCCTCCACCCAGGAAATACCTTTTTAAGAACTGTGAGTCACTCCAAAGCAGTCAGAAAAATGTTATCCCAAAGTCGAGTGCATTAGGCTGTTGTTACACAGGATTTCCATAACAAGCAACTGAAATGTTGCCATGGTCCAAAAATGATAAAGTTTTTCTAGATTTCCTAGCACAAGGAACTAGAGAAGCCAGCAGATGTACACTGATGCTCTGCAAGTCCTCCTGAGGTTTATTTATTTCACCCAAACAAGGCTGGGAAAGAGGCACGGCAGCAATCCCGGCTGATGTCCAGATGGGATCTCCCTGATATCACAAACAGCATGGACAGCTCAATTATCTTTATCTCTGATACGCTTGCTGTTTCCCCCTTAAACTTGAGAGTTTCATTCACTGAGGATTCCTGCACGTTTGGTACCTGGCTCAGGTGCACTCCCTGAGGATTTCACCCTTTGTTGCATTTCTATGGCAACCTCTGGATTCTCCCGACAGCGCTTCCCATCAGCTGCTGTAATTGTAGATCACTGATCAGGTATTCCAACATTCTCAGGTTCCAGCTTATCTTTTTTGGACAAAGCCAGGCTTTATCTGTCCCCTTTTTATCAGCAGGATAATTGTAAGTCTACCCACAGAGCTCTCCCTTGCCATAAGTTGTGTCTCAGAAGTAGAGAATGGCTGCTCCAGGAGAGCTCTCCATGGGGACCAAGGGAATAGGGATGCAAGTGAAGGCACAAAGGTAACAAAACCTGAGGGCTATTGTCACTCCTTGCTTTAGCAATGAAAACCAGCTAAAATCTCTGCAGGGGAAAGGGGAAAAAACTAAGCAGAGAAGGAATTGCATGCAAATTTAGTGCAGCTGGAAATGGATGTGGCCATGTCAGGTCAGGCAATGTGAGGTGTGTTCACCTTCTGTCCACTGAAACTCCACAGAGTTTGCTGCTCCATTTGCTGCTCCCTGAGAATGGTGGTGCAGGGTGGTTTCAAACAACTTTCAGGAGTTACTCAGGAGAAGAAATGGACCCAGATGGAAGGAGCTCCCTGCTCCAGAGTCACTCCATGCTCAAGTGCCATCTGTCAGAGGATCTGTCCGATCCACACAGCCGTGTGAACCTCTCACTCTGCTTATCTCTAGTTTTTAAGGGGCCTTGCAGGAACTGAGTGAAGCTGTGGGAATGTTGGCCTTTTCTGCCATGTCTCCTTCATGCAGACATGTCCACTTTTTTAATCATCAGCCCTAGATACCTTTTTTTGTGATGAGTATCACTGGCTTTTCAATCCTCATCTCAGGATATAGAAAATTTTGCTATCTAGACTTCTCCTGCAACTTCAATATTCATGACACTCAAACCCTTCCTTTTTCCAAGAAGAAAAGGGTGACCTCTGTGGAAGTCTGCCTGTTAAATAATTGGTTGGAAATACCCAGTCCACCATGCACAATATTCACCACTGTTAGCAATAAACTCCTCTGACTACAGCAATATAACATCTGTTGCTGCTCTGCAGTCTCACCCTTTAATTAACCACAGATGGTCTCTCTGTTCCCCGTCTGGTCTAATTATTTTGCTTTTGAAAAGAAAATACAAACCAGTTTTGTTTGTGAGCTGCTCTTTGCAGGTAAATTCCTGCACACCTTGTGCTGCATAAGATGTCCTGTGTGTCCAGGAACACAAAATTTCGGATACAACAGCAGAATTGCACTTAAAGGTAGAGAGAGGAGGAGGATTTACACCTGAACTCCCAGTTCTTACCTTGCAAGGGCCATCAGTCCATGGTTCATCTGAAAGGTCCACAGACAATGGAGGATGAAGAATATTTTTAGCAAAAAATGAGTACAGAATCTCTGTGCAATACATGCATTTTTTCAAGGAAAGGTCTGCACAAGTTGGTTTTTTTTTCCTAAATGTGTTTTAATCTGTCCTAAATCCCTCAGTACTATCAAAACTCTGAATATTCCCTGCAGTTCCCATCCTTTACCCATCATCTGCAAATGTACTCAATTATTAATTGATTTTTCAATTATTAATGGCTGCATTAATTAACAGGGTGCCTTGCTGCCTCTTTCCCACCCCAGTGGAATAGTTAAAATCAACCAGATTCCGCAACAACTCCCAGGACAGACAGATAATACTCTTTGTTAATGCATAATGATCTAATGAAATATTTTTATTTATGTGTATTTTCAGTTGCTTCTTGACACAATCCTGCAGCTTTATTTTTCTTGATTCTTAGGACTCTCACTAGAAACATCTCCTCTACTCACAGTGTTTCCAAGCCACTCCTGGTTCCACAGACACAGATTTAATGAGCAAAATTATTACTATCAAAGGATTATATGTGTCTCTAATGCAGCCACCTGGGGCAAGGCAGAGTCAAACCTTCCTGGAAATCTTTCTTTTGGCTTCAGTATCCCCTTGAGCTGAGTTGTTTTGTTTTTTTTTTTTCTCTGTGCAATTCTGTGTGCAGCTTTTAACCAGTTAGGTAGAGAAGTTGGGATAGCAGCTGAAAAATGTGCATCCCCAGCAAACTTCCATTGCTGTGGCATTTGGTGAGTCCCACTGTGGAAAATGTGCACTTCCAGCAGCTTGGGATTTGACCCTGCATTTTCCAGAGATGGGATCACCCTCCAAAACTGACTGGCTGGTTTTGTCTGAATTCATCCTGGTGTTAGGGCTGGCTTTGGGGAACTTGATTTTCAGAACTTTGCTTCCACGTGGGAAGGACTTAAGGCAGACACAACTGTGAGTCACTTTTGAAAGCAATGATCCTTGAATTTAAATATATGAAGAATATTGATCCGCCATCTGGTTAAATCCATGCAGTTTATGTCACAGATAGCAATCCTTGTGACAGGCTCCCTGTTGTCTAACATTGTAGGGTCTGATTTCAGTAAGTTCAGGGATGCAATTTGCAGGGAAGCAAAGTAATCCTTCAGGTCAGAAAGGCTACTGCAGCCCTCCAACTGAACCAAACATTTCTGGGAAAGACAATGGAAGCTGTGCCTTTAAAACCAGAAGGAAGCTAGATGGGAAGGTGGAAATGGGACAAGGACAGGAGCCCCATGAAGCTGAGGGGGTAATGAGGGGCTGTGAACAATTTTTGCTGGTCTGTCAGAGCATCTCAGTGCCAATATTCCAGTCCACAGCCTCATTCTTTGCTGGAGAAAGCTGTTCTCTGCCTAAAGGGAAATCACAGGAAGAAGTCACAGGAAGAAATCACAGCCCTGCCTGAATCTGCCCCACAAGTCCTTGCCTGGAGTGACTCCTGACTTCTCTGATGCACTTTAAGCACAAAACACAGCAGAAATCCAAGCAAAAAGCTGTGGAGATTTTAGCAGCACAAATACACAGAGATCTTCTAACATTTTCTACCCAGCACTTATACAGAGAGCCCTTCCTAATGAGCTAATTCCTAAGAGGGTTATTTTCCCAGAGCTTTTCCAGTAGCTACTTTAAAAAAGGGACAAACAAACATGACAATAATCTTACATTCAGTCTTACAGGTGTGGTTTAAGCTTTCCCCTGGCATCTAGTTGTTTAGTTCCTCTTCCATTGGTTACAAAGTTTTTTTTTTCAACTGATCATTATTTTTAACAAGACAGCTATAGATGACTTGTGCAACTCAAATCTCAACTAAATTCAACAAAACATCCTCTGTAGATGCTGGGAGAGGGTTTTGACTTGTTTTTGTTGTTGTTTTGCTACATCTAATCTTTTGAGATATAACAACATATTTTCATAAGATTTGGAAACACAGAGGGTCAGTAAGGACACGGCCCTGTGAGGATATTTAGATCTAGAATAGTATTCTTACTGCCAGGACTGATTAACAGCCTGAAAAAAGGGGAAGATTTAGTTTACAAAATGTGGACTTAGCTATAAAACTAAAATAAATCAACAGTAGAGACTGGATTAAGGAGTTTTTGGTTTTTTTTTGTGTCTTTTTTTTCTGACAAGAATAAATAAATATACCCCCGACATGTTTAGTTCATTCCAATGCCATGTAGAACTGGTTCCAGTAGATGGAGCAAGAAAGCAGAAGGAAAGCAATGCCACATACCCAGGGTACTCAATCAGAGGAGGTGGGTACTGAGCCATCGAGTGGTTGAGGGTGGAAAAGACTTTGAAAATCATCACATCCAACGTGCTCGTGGGGCAGGACACGAACTGCACCCAGGTTCCAGAACAAGCTACAGAGCAGCAGAGGAGAAAGCACTCTGAAAGCTTCTGCATGGCTTCAAGTTCAGTCAGGAACACTCTTCACATAACTGACTCTGACAGGAGTTTTTCCTTGGAATTGGTTTAGTAGCTGAAGAAAAATAACTTGGGATTTTCTCCAAAGCCAAGAAAATAGATTAATTATAACTGGCTTGTTATTCTCTTGGCTTTAGTGGAGATTAGGGCAGCTTAATCCTTCAGCAAAAGCTAATGCTGTGAAGAAGTATTAAAAGAGACAAGCTTTACATCTCCCATATGATCTCCAGCCTCTTATTTCTCACTCCAACGTGCTCGTGACTCTGCATGTGCTGCATGTTGTATTGTTTATTATCAGTTTGTGTGTCATGGCAGGGATCACGTGCCTTGCACAGGCACAAATCAGCTGAGCCCCAGCACCTGGGGAGCCAAAATAAGGCCAAGCTCTTCATTTGGGATGAAACAACTTTTTTCATTATTATTATTTTTTATTTTCCCTTTTGCTCAAGTTAACATCTTGCAAAAAAGTTAACATCTTCTGAAAACCCCAAAAAAAACCAGCACCAAAACAAGCTCCCCTTGTTTTGGTGGAAATGAATGAGAAGAGGTCATGCTGAAATCAGTGATTATTTTTTTTTCACCGGACCTATTTATCACAGAAGCCTCCGGCAGACGAGCAGCAACATCCGCGAGGTCTGCGTCCCGTCATCGTCCCAGGAAATCTGTGACACCCAGCTGAAGGGAAAAGGGAACATCTGGGAGCACGGCTCCTTCCTCTGCTCACACTTCCAGGCTCAGGGGAAGTCAGATATTTTCTTCTGGCTTCTTCCCTCACTCCCAAAGCTGAGGCTCAGCCCTGTGGGACCGTCTCCAAGCCCTGTGTGGTCACTCCCACTGGCAGGTATTTTACAGGCAATCTCCACAGGAGTTTTCTGACAGCAATGGTCTGCTTGGCTTCCCTTCCCAGCTTCATTCTCTTAGTGATTTCCTGAGTTTCTTTGCCAAAATTAGGCTGACCAAGCTATTCTGAAAATGTGGTCAATTTCCTTTAAAAATCATATAGAAAAAACCACCCAAGCCCCGAGAAAACTATTGCAAAGATGCTAAACTCCTTTAGAGCTGCCTGCTTTTTAAAAGGCATTTTTGACAGAGGCTGTGTGTCTGTGTTACCGTGTGTTACCCTGACTGGGATGAGATGCTGGTGCTGGCATTTGCCTGGAGCTGTGGCTGGGCAGACTCTGATCAGTGATTCAGGTGGGGCACACACATTGTGGAAATCATGGAATCCTGGATGGGTCAGGATGGAAGGGACCTAAAGATCATCTCATTGCAACCCCCTGATGGGGTTATAGTGAGTCCTTCCAGTGCCTGAAGGGACCCTCCAGGAAAGATAGAGAGAGATAGAGAGAGAGAGAGAGAAAGAGAGAGAGAGACTCTTGACAGGAGTGGGACCTAAAGGGGCAATGGTTTCACACTGGCAGAGAGCAGGGTTAGATTGGGTATAGATTGGGTATCAGGAAGGAATTGTTCCCTGTGAGGGTGCTGAGGCACAGGAGCCATAGAACTCTCTGTGCTGTGGCTGCCCCATCCCTGAAGTGTTCCAGGCCAGGCTGGATGGGGCTCTGAGCATCCTGGGATAATGGAAGGTAAAGGTGGTTCCTGTGCTGAGGTTCCCATCTCAGGGCCAGCAGCTAATCCATGTCAGTGTTGTTGTCATTCTTCTATTCCCCTCCTTTCTGTGACACATTTCTGGGGCTGCCTAAACTTTAGGGTGCCTGTTTATGTCTGGACATAAACATTTTCCATTCCAAGCTGTCACAGGGTTGCCCATGTCATCCACTCAGGCATCACTGCCCTGCACAGCAAACCCTTGCAGAGATGGTGCACCTCAAAGAAGCACAGGGGCAAAGAATTCTGCTCTGAATGTCTGGAAATAGTTTTTAATTAACACCAACTTGGGGGGAAAAAAAGAGAAGTGTTTTGCCTGTAGATGCTTTGTGATGGGAAAGGATGGGATTTGTTAAATAAATAATTCCTTTTGAATTAGTCAGCAGGTCTAATTAAGAGATACCAAAGGGACAAGGAATCAGAAGAGCAAGTTTAAAAGAATATCTAGCTAAAACATAAGATAAAAGTAGTATTTTAAAATATCAAAATAAACAGCGTGTGTGAGTGTTTTTCTTGGGATGAGCCAAGGGAAATCTTTTCCTGGGGTTTGGCCCATACAATATGCAACAGATGAAACCAATCTGGTTGTTCTTTTGAATGAATTACACAATTAGAGGATAAAGGGAGATCTAGTGGATGCTCAAGCAAAGCCTGTGTGTCATTTGAGCAGCATTACCCTCTAAATCCTGATGTTTGGGTCCTGCCTTATTCTACAATTTACTTCCTTTGTTGGTGTGGCTCCTTTGACTCCGAGGGGCTGATTTCACCTGTATGAAAGAGGACACATCTCTTTGATTCCTGGCAAAAATTTTAGATGTTTCAGCTCTACTGGCAAGAAGTCTGCACTTGCTGGGGGATTTTGCTGTTCCTTTTAAACAGAGATACAATCAACATCTCTAACCTGATCCCGGGAAAATCTATTAGTCACAGTGAAACCATCCAGGCAGCCCAGGGGATCCTCTGCCCTTGCAGTGCTGCTGCCAAGGGTTTCCTAAAGCCTGCTGGGTTTTCATTCCAGCAGCTACACGTGGGTTCTCAGCACAGCAATGTGGATTTGGAGAGCAGACATCCCCCTTTGAGCAGCTACCTGCTGTGCCCTCTCAGACTCTGGCACAAATCACCGGAGCAGAGGTGGGAGCTGACCCTTCAAGATCCTTCAGTAAGAAATTCCAAACCCCGTGCTGTCACTGCTGAGGCACACTCCCCATCCCATCTGCTCCTGCTCCCTTTCTGTGCAGAACCCAAGGAAACTTCAGGAAGCTCTGACAGACAACTCCAGCTCTGGAGATGAGACACAACACACAAAAGGTGAGATTCAAATGCCTGCTGTGGCACATGCTGAGCACTAAATGCAGAAGAGGCTTTGATACACCTGCACAACCCTGTGCACAAGTTTCTATTAAAGTACCAAATTTGCCTCTCTCCACAGTAAAATTTGCTAGTAAGTGTAAATCTGAATTTCCCAACACTCTTCAGGAAGGATGCTGTTTTAGTATGTGCTTGTGTGTATCCCTGGTTTGTGTGATTCCCCGACTCAGAGCTACGTGGAGCTGGGAGGAGCTTTGGGGGCCTCTATCAGCAACGGATGAACAAAAATTGTCATAAACCCACTGTAACAACCAAAAGCCATGCATTAAAAAAAAATAAAGAAAAGATGTTGAAGCCCAAATAATGAAACAGTGATAAAATAGCTACTAACACTTTGTGAGAGCTCTGTTTCTGCCTCTGCCAATGAAGACAAAGCTCAAAGGATCATTTGTGTCCAGCCTTTCCCAGCTGAGGCAGAAACCAAGCTATCCTGCATTACAAAGATGATGGAAGTGCAAAAACGGGAAGGTAAAAAAAGATCTTTTATCCTTCTCCTTTGCACATCTGCATTGTGTTATTCCTGGAATCCTGAAGTCAGTGCATCTGAGGGAAGGATTTGGGGAGTGGTACCTGCTCAGCAGAACTGGGTATTTGCAGGTGGGCTGGCAGGGCTTTTGTAGGTGGCACTGGGGGACAGCACAAGGTGAATTCTTCCATCTCCAAAACTAAATACAGGCTATCAGAGAGAAATACTAAAAGTTGATTGTTCCCTTCTGTGCCTTAAAACTTTCTCTGTAATGTGTTGGGTATCCTCCCACAAAAAAATGATTCAGAAATGATGCTGGGTATTGCAGTGGGATAAGGAAGCATTATTGAAGCTAGTCCTTGTGCTGGCTTGGGATCCCCTTACAATATCAACACGGCTTGCTACAGAAATTGGGACAAACTCTGCCATGGGTGGTACTACTCAAATGAGTAAAAGTGAATCTACATTCATCTCAGCTTTCAGGAATAGGTCTTTTAATCATGACTAAATGCAAGGCAGATATGTGATATGACATGGTAATGGTCAGGGGGAAATGTGGTACCTTTAAAGGGATAGAATAGTTTATTTCTTTGTTTATTTATTTAATTGTTTTTTTACATACCACAGTTACCAGATGCATTCAAACATTTTTATGTTCTTTTTTACATTTCCCATCCCTGCCATCTTTAGAATGGTTTTCCCAGGATTTTAAGTAAATAGATAAGAGAAACAGGTTAAGCTTTTGCACTGTTGGTATAAACCCTTCTTCACCTGCCAATTGCTCTGGGAATGTTATTTATGGCCATAATTGATCCTATTGAAATGAAATACCAGGAGACCTTGTGTCTGGCTGCTGGAGTATGACAGGTAGCTCACTTTCCTCCTTTTCATTTTAAAAAAAGGCTCTCCTTGGGCCACATGTCTATCCCACAGAAATATGGCAGAGCTGGATTCCCAGATGTGAGTGTGCTGCCTCCCTCCTGTCCCTGCTGACATTCAGCACTGGTTATCCAAGCTTTCATCTCTTCATCTTTAAAACACTGCCATCTGTTGTTTCCAGACGGTTCAGTCTGCTGTTTAT
This sequence comes from Thryothorus ludovicianus, assembly GCA_013397245.1. Lineage (NCBI taxonomy): Eukaryota > Metazoa > Chordata > Aves > Passeriformes > Certhiidae > Thryothorus > Thryothorus ludovicianus. The sequence goes on along the minus strand of VZTB01006899.1, from coordinate 377,362 downwards.
CCAAAACTTTGTTCCAGGCCATATGGAAAAAATATCTATTTTCAATTAACCATCATATTTTCTTAAAATGTACTACAGCAATGAGAAAAAAATAGGCCTTGCTTACGCAGAGCTGCTCGTGAAGGGGATGACATTTTATTACGCACTGGAGTTTCAAGATTTTGACCATGTGGCCATACAGAACATTCAGATACCACAGGAGCTGCCAATTTTGCAATAACACAAACATGCCTGAATAATTTGAAAGCTGTTATCATTCATATATATATATATATAATTGATATTAGCATATTAATCAAGTAATTTCCATAGAACACTTTTCTAAATAGGCCATTTTTAGCATTTTCCTTCTTCAGTCAGAAACTCCTCATAGAATCATAGAATGGTTTGGGTTGGAAGGGAACTTGAAGATCATCTTGTTCCAAACCCCTGCCATAGACGCCTTCCACTTTTCAGGTTGCTCAGAGTTCCATCCTGGCTCTTCCAGGTTGGTTCCCTCCCCAAATTCTCCTGTACTTGTGAAAATAAGAGAAAGGGAGGACATTGCCTTCAACTCAGGGCAGGAATGAAGGAGGTAAACAAAAGTCAGTAGAGGTACTCATCCAGGAATTCATCTCAATGAGATCAATTCCATCTTTTCTTTCCAGAACCTGAGTTTCTGACAGAATAATATTCAATGCTATAAAAAGTGAAGAGGATACCAAGCTTGGGCAGAAATAGATTTCTTCGGGACTAAAAAAGAAATAAATATAAAAGGATGTTATTTTTAGGAACAGACTATGCTTATCATTCCTCAGTTCAAAGGAATATTTAAAATGAGAAGTTGAGTTTCCATTCAAAGCCATCCTCTTTGAAGCAGGATAAAGGCCTGGCCTTCCATCCTTCAAACAACTGCAAGATTTTCTCCTCCTGAGTTCCAGTCTTGTCCTCCCAGCCGCCCACAGGCAGCAGCCTCCCCCAGATGCAGGCAGATTATGGCTCTGTAAAGTGACCCAAGTTGAAACTAAGGAGGGAAACAGGTGCCAGGTGGCCAGCCCAGACTGGAACAGAACTGCCTGGGTCTCTCGAGCTGCTCCTCACTTCCAATTTCGCAGCTCTCAGTGTAGCCAGGGAGAAAAGGGAAACAAAAGGCAGTGGTGCAGATCCTGCAGGTGGGAAATCCTGTAGGCAAGATCAAAATCTAACTGCATGCTAAGTGTACAGGCAATATTAATGTGTGTTACATTTAATTAATCAGAGAATTAGCAAGCCCTAGATGAACACTGGTTCCTTTCTGGTGGATAATTACAGGCTGCTTCTCAGCTTGAAACAGTGCCAGATATATTTTTTTGCCCATTACTTGTAGCATTTCATCCATTTTTTGTCCACTTGAGAGTGCTTAACTGCATTCATCAGAGTTCCAGAAAGGAAAATTGTGCAAAATGTGCTATCTTAGATGTAAGGCATGGACAACTCACTATCATTTGTTGCTATTTTATATTTTCTTTTTTTAATGATCTAAAGAGTACCTGGCCAGGTAGACAGTTAGAATGATCTTCTTGGATTTGTATTTTCCAGAAGCTTGTAAACTTAACACCCTTTTATAAAGATCATCTCTACAGAACATCGTGCTTTTTATCAGCTCATTGTACCTGTCAGGAGCTCCTTCAGCCTTTTCCAAAACTACTTGTTTTAAAAGTCTTCAGTGTTTACATCTTAGTGCCAGTGAAGTGTATACTCCCACTTTTGGATCCACTTTTCACTTTTTCTCTGGCAGCAGAGATCTCTAGCTAGGAGTGTGTTGCTCTCATAAGCAAACAAAGTCCTTGCATGAATTTACAGCCAAGAAGCTTTTGGGATTAATGAAAAAGAAAATAGAGTTGTTTTTTTCCCTTATAGGAAATTGTAGGTACAAGAATATGGTGCAGTCCTGGGTGCAAGAATCCCAGCCAGCTCCAAATGCAAGCACACAGATACTGGGAACAACAAATAATTTCAGCTCAGTGTTTATTTGGGAACAGCAAAGGGAAACAGGCTGAGGCAGGGGCACGAACTATGTTAGGAAAGCAGTCCTCTAGTGTCAGTCACACTTTGCACTGGAGCACCAGCAGTGTGCTTCTTTAATGCAATAAGAATATATTTCCCCTAGCTCCAGTGACTAGAAAGAAGCATGACAGAATCAGCCTGTGATCTGTCCTCCCTGTTTTACCCCTGGCAATGTGAAAAATGGCATATCGTGCTTGGGCTGCTGATTTTTGGATAGTCTCTTCCTGTGGAGGAGAGAATTATTCTCCAAAATGAATATCCAGCCCCAGAGTGACCACTGGACATTGAGGGGTCTGTGGATGGACACATTTTCCTCATGGCTCTGAGATGACAGAAACACCCTGCTCCCTGATGTCATTGATGTCCCAGGTGCCTCTAGATGGGTAATGGGGGCTTTCAGTGGTTTCACAGGCAGGAAAGCTGAAAATGTGGGAGCCATCCACTGCCAGGGTTCATGTTCACATTCAGAAAAGCCTTGTAAGAGAGATTCTAGCTGTGTCTGCAGCTGGGCAGGGCTAACATCAGGCAGAACTTCTGATTCTGAAAATGTGCTGTCTGGAGGCCAGGAAACACAGTGAGGTCTGTGTCACCTTCAGTCCTCTGGAGATTTAATGCATTAAATACTTGCCAGTCTCTTGGTACAGACAGTTCATGAACACATGCAAGATTGCTGAAAGACCTGCACTGCCCCTGGGCCCTGTTCCTATTCCAATACATAAATTATTAATTCCCCCTTTGTCCTCACGTATTCTTTCATGTACTTTCGTGACACAGCTTTGGTGACTACTACCAATCTTTTTACCTTGGCCCATCCCGGTTGGTGGTTGAGTCACTCAATTTCCATTGTCTATGAGCCACAAAGAAACAAAGAATCTCTTTGAAAGGAGTCTTTCTCCAGGGCTCCTGCTGTGCTCTGTGGTTTATATCTGAGACATTGACATGGCAAGCACAGGCTCACACCTTACTGTTATAGGTGAGGAGAATCATCTGAGGGTCATTTTACCCATCCCCAGACAAACAAGTCCTGCTGCCAGAGATGTTCTGGGCTGTTGGAAAGATCCTCATGGGTCTGTCTGATTTGTCCTGTGGGAGACCTGTGCCTTTCTGTGGGGACAGCTGGGAGTGAGCTCAGCTCTACATGGTGAGCACAAATGGACAGAGACAAATACACAAGGCAACAGAATTGTTGTTGGTCTCTCCTTTCTCCCCAGCTGTGCTTTAAATGGCATTTTTCAGTTTGAGTCAGCTGAGAACTTCTTGGCAATGCTGCCCCAAGCTGAATTTTACTGCCTTGCAGTAAATGCAGAATGGCTGCTTCTGCCACAGGAAGAGAGAGAAAGGAAGATGAGGGAGGTGGGAGAAAGCAAAAAGAAGAAAAGCCCTGGAAAACTGGGGATTTGAGACCTCACAAAACAGGGGATGTGAAGTATATGGGAATGGTGAGCACTGTTTCTTTGTGTGGTTGATTCTCCTGCAGCAAATCCAGCTTCACAGCAGAGGTGGAAGGAGGAGTTTTAAATCTCCTTAGGAAACAGTCTAGGCATCTAAATATTTTTTTGCACTTAATAGTCATTATCTCTAAGTACTGCTGTGGTCACAAAGTAACTGAACAAATATGACATCTCCACAGATGTCTTAACCCAAGAGGTAAAAATTGGGCTTTGACACATCCGAAGGAACAGACTCTCAGCATCTTTGTGGCTATGGGAGCCCATATGGGCAAAGGAAAGAAAAAAAATGTTGAGTTTTGGGGAAATTTGAGAACCTGGCAATGAGAACTGGCACTGCTGAAGGTGGGACTGGTCCTGATCTTCTGCCCATCTTGAGAGAAGTATCAAAGCCAAGGTGGTAAAATGTCAATCCCATTCTGATACTGGCAACATAAAAATAATTCCTGGACTTGTCTTAGACCTTTGTTGCTATTAACAGTGTGTTGAAACACCTACTGGTGAGTAAAATCCCTTCACATGAAGTACTTCATGTCCTGTACTAATTTAAGATTCCTTTTTTCCTATTTGAATGTCTATGATGAGTGGAATTCGTTGGTCAAGGATGTTGTTGAGGAAAATAAAATGTTAGTGGAAGACAGAAAAGCACCACATTGAACTGAACAAGGTTTTTTTCTGACTGGTGCATCCTTGGTAGAATTTTTAGCTTAGTTACAGGACAAACCATAACCATTCTTCATGGCAGTCTGAATGATGCTGCATCAGACATTGCAAAAGGCCAGTGTGAGGAGAAAAGTTTGCAAACATGCAAGTCTCTTCTTTCCTTTCAAGGTAAAACTCATCCAAATACCTCAGATGTCAAAATCTGAATAGGTTTCTGTTTCATTATCTAAAATGTAACAAAGGGAAAAACAAGGATAAGTTTATGGTAATACACATGTCCTATCTCGGCTGCCACCTCAACATGCTGGTTAGTTATATTTACCTAAATATATGAATTTGTGCTGAGGATGATAAGCTGTTTGGACATAAAATGCACAAGCAGGACTGGAAGTTGAGTAGAACCTATTTTTTTGCTGTAAGCGCAATACATATCTGTGTGTGAGACAGAGGGATTGGCTGGGGCTTGGAGACAGGCAGTGATCTCAGAATACAGGAGCACTGTTCAGCAGAATGAACCATTCCTCTGAGGCATTTCTCTGTGTCCTGTGACAAAAGGGTGCATTTGGGTATGGCCACTTCCCAGTGCTATCCCCAAAGAGGCAGAACCTTGTCTGCGGCAGGATCAGCCCAGAGCCAGCAGGAGACACGGGCAGCCTTGTTCATCACCACTCTGCTGAGTAACCTTGTGGCCTCATCCTCATCACCCCGTGTCACTCCCTTACCCTGCCTCCTGCTTTATCCCCTGGCCCTTTGTCCTGGCTGCAATTAGGGTGTCAGCCTCTCGGGCACTGACCACATCCCCTTATCTCTGTGGAGGCTTTTGTGACCTTAGCAGAGACGGATGGGAGACAATGACCTCTCTCATATCATTGCTTTGAATGATTTTGGTGATGGCTCCCTTCTCATCCAGAGCACATTTAATCATGTAATACTTGGACTTCCATCTGGTTTGCATATCCTGAAAAAGCTGCTGAAATGGAATGGTTTTATTCTCAGCTGCATTCCATGCAAAGGTTTTGCATACTTTGATAGACTGATCAAACTGGATCTCTCCCCTCTCCATTAGGGTGAGATCCAGTGGAATTTGCCTTGGATGAAACCAATAAACTTCAACACTGACTCCTTTATACTAAAGCAAAGTTGAGCCCAGCAGAGAGGCGTGGGAGGGGAAGGTTTTATTCCTGGTCTGATCTCCTCTGTGACCTTGAGGAAGTTGCCTCCTGCAGCAGCTCCCATCCTATCTATGCTTTTTGTATCCTGGCTGTTGAGGCTGGAAGTGCCTTTCAGGGGAAGGATTGTTTCTGCATGCTTATGAAGTGGCTCACCAGCCATCATCCTGATGGGCATCTTAAAGCTCTTTTGTGACATCCCTAAAATAAGATTTCCTGACAGGAGAAACAGCTTCTACTGACAAGAGAAGTAAGTTCTAATATAGATGTGGGAGTGAAGGGACATGCAGAAAAACAGCAAAGCTGAGAGGCAGAGCCTACTGGTTGCCATAAGTGGTCATTTGGCAAAAGTTATAAAAGTTTCACAGTCTCTGCACAAGCAATTTAGCTTGTAATTAGACTCTGCATTAAAAAAAAAAATCCCTAAACAACAAACACATACTCAAAACCTCAAACCAGAATGCTCCCTTATTTTGGTAAATATTTTTCTTTTATTTTTTTTACTGCACTGGTGAAATTAATGTATTGGTCAGTGCTGATAAGAAATCTAACTAAATATTGGCAAATTTTATTTTTTCAGACATTTCTGTCATACACAGCCATTATAGTTGGGATGGAGGAGGTGAAAATTCTCAGAAGACTTATTTTATCAGGCTCCTCAGGGTGCTTTTAATGCTTGGATCTTGCAGCTGATTGCAAAGGCAAAAATTAGTAGGGATCTGTACTCCTAATAGGATTTTCACCAGCTGTGAGCTGAGGGCCTCAGGGCAGAGCCATCAGCCAAGCCTGCTTAAACAGAGGTGGGGATCCCTCTGCCTAACAGCCACGCAGCCAGAAAACATCTGTATTTTCAACTGAGCATCTAAAGCTGCTTGCCTGCCTTTTCAGAAACAGCCTCTAATCCTATTTATGACCCCGTGACTGACAAGCATCTGCATTCCAGAGGAAGTACAGAAGAGTTCTCAATTACAGGAAATATGTAGAAAGTTGCAGCAGGTTATTGGCTCATTAGACGTCCCCCTCAGTGACTGTGGGAGTGCAAGGCATGTTGGTAAACCCTCCTGCTGCCCATCATTTGTCTGTCATAATGTGATCAGCCATTCATTCCTGATGAAAAGCTAATGCCTCGAGAGAATCCAAAGGTTGGAGTTCAGAGTGGCCTCTTAGGAAGATAAAAGGGGCAGAGCTAATTCTGAACGGATGTCATTTGTGTTTCCATGTGGCTAAACCTGCTTTTATCTTTTTTTTTTTTAAACCTGTCCAGAGCTGCAGTCCCTCTGAGTGTCAGGATTTTCAGTGTCACTGAATTGTCTGATAAAGGGAAGCAGGAGTTTCTTGTCTCTCCTGATATCTTCTTTTGGGGAGGGGGAGAAATGGTTTCCAAAGGATCAGCTGATGCTGGTGCCAGGCTCTGTCCTCAGCAGCCATGGCCAGATCTGCCACAGCTCTTCTCAACTGCACATCATCATCCTCTTCCCACTTCATGGGTGGGAAACTGAGACAAGAGGTGAAACATGACTGGGAATAGTTCATCCATCTTGTCACTGCTCTATCAGAAATCCACTCCCCTGTTTCCCACTTTGGTGCTTTTTTTTACTGCTGTTTTTCCCCTCTTGAAGGCATGAGCTAGAAGTAGTAATTTGGGGTATTTCCACTACAGTTTCTAGGGGAAAAATAATGAAGTTTGTTTCCCTGTGCTGGGAAGAATGAGGCCTCAGTGCACTGCTTTGGCCAGGATTTTAAGAGGATTCATTATTGTCTCTTCCAGGTGGTCAGAGATTCATATTCAGCCTTTACAAGAAACTGAAGTTTGATTGCCTTGACTTTTTCTATGCCACACCAGCTTATGCCAGGGTCAATTCTCTGATCCTGCTGATTGCCCCAGGATCCACTGAGGTGACCATTATTATATTTAAAGTGTGCTGTTCTGGAGCTTCAACGTAGATGGATCTGTGTGCATCCTCAGGCCAGAGGCTGCTCTGACTGCTTAATGCTGCAGTAAAAATACAGAACATTTCTGATCCCTAGACAGGTCCAGGAGGTTGGATAGTTCACTTGAGGGAGCAATGGACAGTTCCCAAGAACAACCTGAAAGATGCAGAGAATTCAGGGTAAATTGGAGATCATCCCAAGCAGTGGTGAGATCCTCCATGATTTTTTACACATGATTGAGAGCTCAGTGATGTTTTCAGCCTAAGTTATTTGCCCACCCCAAAGCCTCATGTCCAAAGGATCCAAGTTAATTCCAGGAAAATGTGTGCCCATTTCATACATGAAAGACTCAAGGGAGGCACGACAGAGAGGAGCTGTGTGAGTGCATGTGCAAATAATAAGTGTCCCTTTCTCTGCCCCCTCCCAGCACCCACTGCTCTGGAAGGCTCTGGGCACCTTGACAAAATTTAACTCAAACAATCTTTTCTAATTGGTCAGCATGTCCTTAAGTAAACCTTAAAACCACCACAGAGTTAGGCAAGAGAGGAAATAGCAAATCCTGACATCTCCACACGCAATGCCCGGAGCAACACACGGAGGAGAATTAGGAAGAAACAAAAACATCTTGAATTTCTCCTTGAAAGTGTTTGCCACAGCTGGGCTTTGGCATGGGATAGAGGAGGTTATCAGCATGACAGGCTACTGTAGACGGAACTGTCCCTTTATTGAATAATTGAAGATCTTTGACCTTAGCAAACAATACAGTAATAATACCATTAACTTTTAATAGAAATCTTCAAATTATGCAATTCCATAATCCCTGAAATTTCAGCAGATTCAGGCACAGAGACTCAGGATCAGAGTCTAATCATTCTAATAAAACTTGGCTTGAAAAGCAGGGCAAGTAAAGGATGAGAGGAAAAATTCAAATACATTTTGCTGAAGGGAAGCTGCCACAATGTGTTTAACACCTAGGGCATTTGATTTTAAAAAAATCATAAGATTCTCTGCTTCAGGAGATATTCCCCACCTGTATCTCTCAGGTATCCTGTGCAGGGTCAAGACTTGAAATTCAAGGATCCTTGTTGGTCCCTTCCAGCACAGTGCATTTTATGACACTGTGAAAAATGTCACTCTCTGTGGCTCACAACATTGTTTTATTAATTACTGTTTAATAAGTAACTGTTCTTCTGAATATTTATACAGAATTAAGAAGAGCAACACCATTTCCCCTTCACTGCCTCCTCTCCTTGTTGTTCTGACTCTATTGCATGTGGCCCTTCCAGTGAGATGCTTTTGGGGTGGGAAGAGGAGTAAAGAACAGGAGAGGAGTAAGGAATCCTTTCTTCACATTCTGATTGAAGCCTATACATACTTCATGAGTTACTGGATGGAAATGAAAACTCCCTCAAGTAGTTTTATTATAAATTAAATAATAAATATGTTTGATTTTTGCCTCAGTGAGATCTTACACAATGAGTTTCATAATTAAATGAATTGGTGTAGAAATATTTAATTACTTTGCTGCCACCTTAAGTCTTTTCCATTTAATAAATCAAAGTTTTATGTTTGTGGAGTGCCTCCTACCCTGGATTTTAGTTTAGACTCTGAGGTTTAAGGTGCTACTACTGAACAGGAGAGAAGCATTGTGTATTCCATGAGTTTACAGCCTGTCTGGCTGTCCCTGTGATGACTTTCCTAACTGAGGATCAACAACTCATGAGGCTGTACCCAGCTCATTTGAGATGTGGAATTGCAAAGGTTGTCCCTCAGGATGCCTGGGGCTATTTGATGACAAATGTAGGTGATGTGACCTTGGTAAATCAGATGTGCCCAAAAGTATTCTAGGGACATACACATGAAAATGTCTCATGGAGTACAACTGCTTCTCCATGGTCAGTTAAAACAGCTCCATGTGGCATGAAACTTAAGTAAAATTGAATTACTTCTTGTCTCTTGACCTGAACATATCAGAGCTTCAGATAACTATATATAGGCGATGGAAAAATTCATTGCCTATAACGAACATTGTTTACAAAATTCTCTAAATAGGGCTGTTTTCCATGGCCAAATATAGACTCTTGAAGCAGGAAAGCCAAAAGGCCTGCAGAGCTGCCTTTATCTTTTCTGAAGGCAGGAATTGTCAGGGCAATCCTTTGTGCTCCTCCTTGGCTTGCACCTTCACCTCTACCTTACCAAGGCCAGGGAGAGTTTTTCCATTGATTTCCAAGCTGCCTGGAATTGTCCTGGTCATCCAAGATTTGCACACTCATTTTTTTGCTTTTCAGCCTAAAATATTTGACTCCCAAAAGGCAGAAAGCAAAGGACATTAAGCAGAACTCTGATTGAAAGCCTTGACAGAGTAACCTCACCTTAAAATTGAGGCATCTATGGATGCTTAGGATCTGTGTTACTTTGGAATGATTTTGGCAGTTCTGAGCACAATCAGAAGGATCTGAACACTCACTCTGTGCTGAACAAATACATCTGTCCACAGGGAGCCATCCCAGTTACACTGTTAGCATCCACCAAAACCACGTCATGCCTCGGAAACAGAGGTATCCAAAAGCAATGGTCATGTGTGATTGTGGTCATGGTTGTTTTATAAATCCCTGGGGAATGGGGAAAAGGATTCAAACCAGAGTGCTGAGAGTTGGAGTAGGCAAAGTGGGAATGCATCTTCTGTTCTGGTAAGTGTGCGCATGGTAGTGAGGCAGAAAAGTAATGCCAGGCATATCTAAATTTATATAATTAATTAAATAAATCCCAGGTGAACTCCTAGTCCCCCTTACAATAAACATCAAGCTTCCATGGATTTCCATCTTTAAAGAAAGCATAAATCCTTTTGTCTCATATTTGAAAAAAATCCTTTTCACAGATATGAACAAGACTGAGCAAAAAGGAGATATAAAATAGACACAAAATGGTAACTTAGAAAAAAGTAGAACGAATTTCACACATCTCCATTTCACAGAAAGGTATAATACTTGTGAAAATAAGTTGATTGTTATTTATTGATTGTCTTTTATAAAAAAATGTCTTCCACTCATTATGGGGGCTATAGGATTCCTCCCAAAATTATGTATTTAATTTAGGAGAGAAACTACTGACAAGGGCTGTGAGTCACAAGGTAAGAGGGAATGGTTACAAATTGACAGAGAGTGAGTTTGAATTATATTTAGGAAGAAATTGTTCCCTGTGAGGGTGCTGAGGCCCTGGCACAGATTGTCCAGGGAAGCTGAGGCTGCCCCATCCCTGGCAGTGTCCCAGGCCAGGCTGGATGGGGCTCTGAGCACCCTGGGACAGTGGAATGTGTCCTTGCCCATTGCAAAGGGTTGGAACAAGATGATCCTTAAGGTCTCATCCAATCCAAATCATTCTGTTATGATTCTATATGATTTTTATGGGAGTATAAAATTATTTTTATTTCATTATATTTATGTTATTTTTAACATGTGAAGAAATTCCATTTCAAGTAGAAAATGAGAGGCTGAACTCTACCAAATCTTCAGATATCATTTCAAACCCATGAACAGTGTTGCCACACATTGGTTTTGCACTGTGAGAAGCCAAACACTTGCCTAAGACTTCTTACAAGTACAACCTTAGAATCTTGGTTCAAATGATTCTTGTTTTTTTTTCACCTCTGTTCTTGAAATCATACCTTAATTTTGGATTAAATAAAATACATGATCCCAGTCCATTTAGGTAATAATGAAACTATTCTGGTATATTTTTTGTTGTTGCACATGCCTTTCCTAATTTATTTAAAACATATGAGAGATAAAATGTTTGAGTCACTCTAAAACTGGGACTATTTGTCAACTAAGACCTGACAGCAGGGAGGCTGGTGCCAAATTGGCAAACCAATGTCCAGCCTTCAACTGGCCTTGAATTTTCCTAATTGCATGTGTTCCTGGCAGCTGACAAATAAGAACATATCCAGCAGTGCATAAGCTCAGTGCCATTCATTAATTTGCTCTCATGAGCCAGTGTGTGCCCACAGAGACTTTTCCCTTCTATCAGATCATTGTAAGGGATGGATTTAAAATGCAGATATCAGGGAACTTTGATGTATGCCCTTGAAGGAAAACTTTTTCTTATGGAATAAAATGCTAGAGACTGATGTTTTCTTGTCCCTCAACCTCTTCCTTCCTCCAATCAAACATCAGGTGCATCATACAAGTGGCCAAGCTGCTTGTGGGGAGCTGCTGCTTCTCCACTTGGTGCTTTCTTCCTTTTTCCCAGCATTTGTAGATGTGGGGCTGTGAGATCAGCCCTGCACACCTGAGAGCAGGGCTTTCCCTTTGGTCTCTGCAGCTGGACTGAGTTCATCTCTTGCTGGACCTCTTGGGCTGTGGCTGAGCAGCCAGTCCATGGTGCCCTGCCATGCAGGAGGGAGCCAGGAGTTCCCCCTGCACAGAGCTCAGAATTCCCAGGTCTGTTAGTGCAAGTGGCTGTGCTGGAATGGACACTGCCTTATCTAACTGATTGCACTTGGAATGGCTTCGTGCTGTGCAGATGCTTTTTTGAGAGAGTTTAAGCAAAAGACAGCTACCAGAGGATAAGCTGTTTCTGAAGATATTTGGCTCTTGCAGCAAATTCACTTGCCAAAGAAAACTCTGTGTTCCATTTCTATGAGAACCCCTGGAAACACTTCTCCTGCTGTTGTCTGCTCCTCTCTGCTTTCTCAAGCAAGTGACTATTGTCTTCACTAGACAGGAAATCTCTTCCTTGGCCTCTTTTTTCCTCCATCAGGGCTGCTTCTTTTGCTTCCTTGCTTTTCCTTTTGCAAATATTACAACTTTCTGCTGCCAGCTACTCTATCTCCTTCCTTATCATACTGCTTTTCAGCCAACAGCCTCTGGAAATCAGTAAAGGGGAATTTCACATCATCTAGACCAGCCACCAGATAACTGTATGCTGAAGAGAACTTCCATTGTGTGCAGAGCCTTGTTGGACACATCCCTGGCTGCAGGAAGTTGCACATCAGAGATCATTATTGTGGGGGGTGTACAAGCACCTAATGTGGCATAGGACAGCATTTGCCTCAGAAAAAAAAAAGAATTTTTAAGCTCCAGTGCAGTAAAAAACCCAAATTAATATGCTTAGACATATTCAAGGGAGCACAAATCCAGATTTTACACTATTGAACCAAAATTTAAAGCTGGCTATAAAGAGACTTGTTCTATTAAAGCATCTTAATCTGCCCTCATGTCCAGGGATACACACACTGTGAGTTGCTTCATGTTAAAGCAATGAAGAAAACTATTTTAAAACCTTTTCCCTTTTCAGCCAATAAATCTTTTGGTACCTAATTTTTTAAGGAGTGTGTCTGTGGAAAAGGCAGTCTGGCTCAGAAAGCAAAAGGTTTCAAACTCTCAGAAGTTCCATAGCCTTGTTTATCTGCTACCTCACCCAGAGATATTTAAAACAATCACTGGAACATTTCCTGTCTGATTTTCTTATCCCTGCATGGTAAATTCTTCCCACCTGTACTAATGCCTCACAAGGAACATTTGTTTTAATGGCGGAGTATAAAGAAATTCCCTTAAGTGATTGCTTTTGAATCTATAATATTAAGAAGCTTTGAGATAATAAACTTAGTCCCAGTTAACTGATTGCAGAGTCCATGAATGCTTACCCTCTTAGTAATGCTAGAAATGCATAATATTAAATGCAGAATTCAGGTTCCAGATGCCACATGTTCAACATCCATCACTCCACCTGATTTTCCTCATGATTGTTCTTGGGTGTAGGATTCAGCCCATGGATCCCCTCCAATCTCACTCCAGCATTGCTGCTGCTCCAGTGTGAATGTAGCATAAGAAAAATCAGACTCAGGCCCAGATATTCGTTAAGAATCCAAGGTTAAGTTACATCTGGCAAGCTTCATGGCGTGTCAATAGCATGCAATCAGTCATGCTAATGACACACTGTACAAAAGCTACAGCCCACACCACGGAGTGGGAACTACTTCCACTCAGCAGGGGGAGCTGGGCTCTGGTGTCACCCTCGCTGAGATTACTGGCACAGAACAAATTCGTGCTGTGAGCAGGAGCAGAATGGGTCTCATGACATTTTCAGGACATTTCAATTAATGCGGAAAAAACCTCACTATGATTCCTGAAGCATCCTGCAGCAGATGAAACCTGCAGGGCAATTCCTCTGGTGCCAAGATGTTTGAGAGGGTCATAGCCCCTGTCTCTGGAGGCAATCAAAGATGAGTGGTTTATGGGTTGTGTGTAAGTCTGAGGTATTGCATAAACAGGACTTTATTTGTGATATGAATTTAATGAAGTTTTACAAATTAAAATATCTCCAATATTGACCCTAATGTTGATCTCACATTTGTGGAAACACAAGCAGAGCATAGAGTAAACTCAGTGTCAGGAGGGAAATGATGGCACTGGGAAAACAGATAAGATTAGCTTCTAAACAAAGGGGGAAATATGTAAAAACCTACAGGGTTTCAATTCTTTCAGCATTTACCTAGTTACATGATCCAATATGAGCAAATAAATCCCATCAGCAACACCATAACTTTATGTTTTTCCAGGAAGGTTGGAACAAGAGGATCTTTAAGGTCTCTTCCAACCAAAACCACTCCATGATTTTATGATCCTATGAGTCTATGGTTCTGTGATTCTAAGGTTCTATGATGCAGAAGAGCTGCTTCAGACCAAGCCTGAGCCCAAATGTGTTGCCTATTCATATCCCATAACTGCAGGAATCCCCTCCTGACTGTCCCAAAATCATGGTGTTACCGCTCATGACTGAAAAAGATCATCATAGGTATCGTTCTGGGGCCCTTTGTGGTTGACAAAGGCTTGGACACCCAGAGAGGCTCAAGTTATCCTATGCAGCCATGCTGTGACAATCTTGGGCAGCAAAGCTAAGGGGTAATTATCTTTTGAAACCCACTGATATTGATTTTGTCAAAATCTCCTGTGTCCTGGGGGTGTTTCTGCTCTCACTGTAAAATATTTGACACTATAATTCAGTCTTAGAGAAGAGGGGAGCTATAAATCTGTAATTTGGGCTATTTTCACTTGTTTTGAGCAGTTCAAAGTGCTTTGGAATTGTTTCCATTAGATGGGCATCTATTATGGGTATCATGCTGAAAAAACAAACTAGAAATATCAGAGTGAATGCATGAGCAATGTTTGTTGCAACAACTTGGATTTATTTTGGTTATTTTATTTTCTTTCCTTTCTGGATGCCTGGAATGTATCTTAGCACTCTTCAGTGGTCAAAGATCATCAGTGATGGCACCTCACTCCTTCAGTGATGGAGCTGTCACAAGCACTCTGCTGGAGCATCTCCTCCCTGGGTAACTTGGTGTAAATAGAGTCCTGCAGGCTTGTGCAGGGCTGAAGTCCACAGCAGTTCTCAACTCTTAAAGTTAAGGACACACTTCAATATTTCCAGGACCGGGGCCTGCCTTCTCCCAGGGGGGAATTGTGATCTTCCAGAGGCTTTTGCCCCAGTGTTCTTGTGGAAATCTGTCCCTTTAAGTCTTGCAGAGCTGAGCTGCTCTAGTCTTCCTGTAGCCATTTTGCAAGTGCTGACTGCTGGGTGCCTGTTCTTGTTAGTACCTGTCCTGCTTTTCCACATGCTTCTCCTTCCACCTCTGCAGCTCACATGTGTGATGACCCCAGAAGGCTCACCCAGAGGTAAGGCTGGCTTTTCTTTTTTGTTTGATCACGGTGAAAATGCTGTAACACATCGTTTGTGCTACGAATGTCCACAGCTTTGAAAAATTGTCTCTGTTCTCTAACACTGAAGAGCAGGATCTGTTCCAGGATGCAGCACTTTGCCAGATTACACTCATTAAGCAGACTTCTGAAGGTTCTTTCTCTTGCAATCTGAAAGAGTATTTTTGTTTTTCTCTCTAGCTCAGACAGCTTCACTGCCAGTGGTAAATGCCTTAAACAGGTGCCAGACAGGTGCCCTGTTTATTGCACAAATAAAGTTCATTTTGCAGTGGTTTTGGATTTGAAAATAAAAGGCAGAGGTAGCAGCTGAAGGTAGTAAGAGCCATGGTAGTTAAAGGTAATGTGTCAAGCAAATGTCAATTCTCAGACCTCTGTCATTCACTGAGTCAGTAAACAGCAGCAGTGAATGTTGCCACCCTTGATACATCCCATATTATGTCAGCTAAAAATCTGGATGCCACTGAATGGTTTAAAAGTAGTTCCTAAAGAGTAATACATAAT
Source organism: Thryothorus ludovicianus (assembly GCA_013397245.1). Classification (NCBI taxonomy): domain Eukaryota; kingdom Metazoa; phylum Chordata; class Aves; order Passeriformes; family Certhiidae; genus Thryothorus; species Thryothorus ludovicianus. Next base: position 361,906 of record VZTB01006899.1, on the reverse strand, counting down.
AATACTGTGATAATTAGGATACTGGAATAATAAATTTGGAATAATAAAGAGTAGCATTTGCAAGAAAAGGAAGTAAATTTGGAAGCTTGATTTCCATCACAAACTAAAAGTTTTAATTGAAAGAGCTGACAGGCTTGCCTACAAAATAATATAACAGCAGGGGATCTACAGTGTATTTCTCTATGAATGTGGTTAGCCTGCAGGAAATTCATAAGTAAGCTCAGGAATCTACCCTTTTCTTCCGGAATGCCAACAGCTTATCCCAGGGAAAATTGTGAGTAATGGCTATTACATCATAAAGCAGTCAGTTACACTGTAAGATGACAGTCTTTTTCTGCTTTGTGTCTCTTCCAAGCTTTGCAGGGGATTTAGGAAGAGCTGTTAAAACTATAAGACAGAAAACTGCAGAAGTTGTCCATGTTCTGCATTTGTCATGTACCACAGTCTGAATTAAAAAAAAAAATCTAAAATCTGTCATGGCGGAGAACAGCGAGCTGGAAGAAAGGAGAGTGCAGGGATGTGTGGTTGCCTGTGTCCTGTGCTGCTACCAAATGTGATGCTTGGAAAGTGCTGAGAGTGTTTTCAGCTCCTGAGCCTGGATCTTGTGACCTGTACTTCTGTGGTGGCTTGAGTGCTTTTAGAGCTTACTCTCAAGCAGAGGTGCTGCTGACAGATGAGTGTTTAACCCCTTGTAGCAGCTGTGGCAACATCTTGCCTGCCTTGCATGACTTGTTCTTCTGAACTGACATAGAGGAGAGCGCTGCAATCCTGAGTTGTAGCACACTTCAGTCTGTGCTCTGCCTCAGGTCAGCCACTGCCCACATGGAACCACAGAATCCCAGGATGGGTCAGTTTGGAAGGGACCACAGTGGGTCACTGGTCCCACCTCCCTGCTCCAGCAGGCCCAGCCCAGAGCACAGGGCACAGGATTGTGCCCAGCTGGCTCTGGAATATCCCCAGTGAGGAGACTCCAGAGCCTCTCTGCACAATCTGCTCAGGGCTGGGCACTGCCCAGGGCAGAAGTTGTGCCTCCTGCCCAGGTGGAAGTTGCTGGGCTCAGTCCCTGCCCTGGCTCTGGGGTTTGTGAATCACTTCAAACACCATCAGCAACAGAGGCTACTTTCTCAGCTTCCTGCTTTTGGTGCAGGTGCCATAGGAAGATTTTTCCGTGGACTTGCAGCCCAAATGTTGCTTTTCCAGGCAGTAGAAAGCACTGCCTGCTGCAGAAGAGATGTCTGTTCCCGAGTGCGTGCAAACGTGTTTTGATGTGCTGCCTTCCTGCTCCTTGGCTTGTGTTATGGGAACAACATCAATATAGTAGGAAATCCTTTTAAAACGTCTAATATTTCATTGTTACTTTGAAGACTGCTGCCCTGGCCTGTGGGACAGAGCTGTGCTGCCATCTCAGAGGAATGTGACCCTGCCTTTCTCCACACGTAGCCATCCTGGCTGAGGGCCTGTCTTGATCAAGCAGATGATGTCTTTCCATTCAACCACCTTTCACTCAACCACCAAGGAGAACTTTGTTCTGCCGTGCTGTCCAGCTGTTATTTTACAACTCTGTGTTCCCAGATTAAGGAACTGGTTATATTTTTAACTCCCAAAATGTCTTTCCCATTAGCGCTTTCCCACTTGATCTGCGTGGGTGGCCTTCAGCTCCTTGGCCCCAACTAACACTTAACCTCAGCCAGTCTGCCAGGGCTGGTTGATCCTGTCACCTGCCCAGCCTAGCAATGATCATTGTCTTGCACCTAATTCATCATCTTTATTGTAAATTGCACATTTGAGGATTGGCATTTTGTCTCCACTGCCCAATGTCCAAAGGAGTTGTCTCTTCCCCTCTCCTTGCTCTCTCCCCTCTGTCATCTGAAGCCATTTGTCCTGGGATTTCCATCTCTATCCTATGAACCCTTTCATTTTTGGTCAGTGTTGACAGCTTTAACTTCATTTTCAGAGCTCATGCTTGTCCTGAAAACATCTGGGACTTCCCCTTGGGAAGTTGCTGGGCTTTGAAATTGCTGTAATTTGAAATGCCAGGATTTGTAGGTAACCCACAGCAGAGTCAAGTCTTCCAGCCCCTGGGAGGCTTCTGGAATTACAGACTAGGTCTATTAAAAAAAAAAAGTAAAACTCACATGGGGTAAAAGGGAATAAATGACTATAAAAATGTATATTTATCTGTGATGAGAAATTCTAATTTTTATTATTTTAAGGAAAAACTAACTTTGTTAAGGGTAGATTCATGTTTTCTGAGCAGTTCACTCCGACAGTCCCAAAAATCTCTCTCATTCAGCCCATCCCCCTTTCTCCTCATAGGCAGTTCCTGCTTTAGCCTGTCAGTGCATGTTGGACAAGGAGACAAACAAAGTGGTCTGCAAATAAGGTTGTGATCCTGACAGAAAATGAGTCTATATCCTCATTTTGTCCTTCTTTTAAGTCTGATGGGATTCACTGCTCCCTAAGGCAGGGGTGCCCAGCCTGCAGCATTACAAGCTGTTTCCAGCTGGCCAAAAAATAATCTCACACTCTGATTTTAGCCACCTTTCCTTATAGCCCCCCACATCTGAGAGACAGATTAATAAATTCATCTGGAGAACTAATGAGGACAGAACAAGACATTAGCTGGGAGGGAAGAGAAATGTGAAAGCAAGTTTGCCAGCTGCAGTGACAGATACTGGTCCTTTTCTTTTAACACCTCTGGATCTCCACAGTGAAGGATCTCACCTACCCTCACATTGAGGATGACACTAAACAGCATTTAAGTCTGTGTGTTTGCTCTAAATATTCCATAAATTTTTGGAGCTATCTAGCAAGGACTTGGAAAGGTTAGGATTTTATTGTAGCAACTTGCTTAAGTCTTTCATGGAGTATATGGATGGCAGGGGGGATAAATTCAGAGAAATGCTTTCTTTGAGCATGTCACTAAAATATTCACCTACAGTTGTAGCAGCCTTCAAGGAGATACTGGAATAAGAGGTACAAGGCAAGGGGGAAGTAATTTCTTATGGCTACCTAAAAGATTTTCTCTTTCCTCAGTGCCCTTTAGAAAGAGCTGCTGTCACTCCTCATTTAAAAGGAAGTGTCCAATTTGCCTTCAGACATTGAGGGGAGCACCTCAGTCACTGAAGTGACCTCAATAACTTCCCCCTAGGTCTAAAGCTGTTCCCACAGTCATCCACAGAGTGACTTTCCCCCTGGCATTCCCAGTTATCTCTGCATGTGACTGACTTCCCTCTCCCCAGCACCCCGTGCAGGCATTGTGAATTGCATTCACATCCAAGTCCATTTGAATGACTTTTTCAGGGAAGAATTTGTGAATGGCTGCCAAACACTTTACTGCTAATTTTGTGCTTTGATTTCTAAAAACAATGAATGATCAATTTTATTTGGTGTGCTCTTTTCATTGCCCTATAAATCCATGGTGTTTTATTGACCATGGTTCAATTATCAAGCACATAACTCAGGACTCACTAGAAATTTTTTGAAGCTTTTTGAAAAACTTCCATGGTCTTTGGATCAAGTCTTAAATGCTGACAGATTATCTTTTGTACTTCTTTTTCCCTGGAATTTTAAAGCAAAATTTATAGGATGGGAACTAAAAGGTTTGATCATATTATTGGTCCATTTGGGGTTTTTTTAGTGAACAACTGTAAGTTCCAGGAATAAAATCACTAATGAACCTTATTATTACCCTGATCCCTAAAAACATTTGAGCATGTGTTGAGCTTTAAGCACGGGGTTAATCTTACCAACTTCTTGACAGCTCTTTTTCCTTTAAAACTGGACATGAACTCAAAGGCTGTTTTGGATCAAGACATATGTATTTAGAGTGAATTAAATCCATGTAAATGGAGACCAAGCAATGGAACTGGCTCTCAGTAAATTCTGATTATGGTTATGGCTGTGTTTTTTGGGTTTTTTTGAGAATGAGTCTATAAACCACTCCTACAGACAATATTAGCAGAGACCCACTAAATGCCTTAAGCAGGAAAATCTCCCGGACTGCAGAATTTCAGCTCAAGTTATAATATTTTCTTTTGTTGGGAAACAAATATATTTTGCAAAGTGGAGGGGAATGAAGCCTGTGGGAGGAAAACCCTCAATTACTGCTATTATTAAAGGTCAGCTGATTTTTTTTCCCTAAGTTTGCAATCTTTAGGATTTTGGTTTTCCTCATTTTCTGCTTTTGCCTCCTAAAGTTGTTTTTTTGTTGTTGGTTTTGATTTTCTATGAAGCTCCAGTTCTGACTTTCCAGTGAATTTCTTGATATCAGCTTTTGTGTTTCTTTCTGTATTCACACCTCCTGAGCTGTAGCTCGTCACTCATGGAGCCTGCACTGTTCCCACTGAGCAAACCATTGCTTGGGGCAATGGAATATTTAGTAAACACTTCATGGGAGAATGGATGACCTCAGGGCTGACAGAAGTGGGCACTTCAGATTATGTTTAGGCACTGTAAAATCTCTGGTATTCATGAAGATTTTATGGAAAAGCAGATGAGGAGAATCTCAAGGAAATTTTCCTAGGCACGAAGTCAAGCTGCATTTGCAAACAGAGTCATTATTGAGTAAAGCCTTCAAAATTCAGGATGTGAAGCTTAACCAGGATCAGTCATTTCATTTTATCTCAAGTTGTAGTTCTGGAATGTTTCTAATGCTGTAAAAGTTATCATCATATTTATGCTCAATAATACCTACTGAAAAATGCCTGGGAAAACCAAACCATAAAGAGTCAGGTGAACTAAGGAGAAACTTGCTTGGCCACCACTGTTAGCAGGACTGGGATCTTTTTGCTCCAAATAAACTGCTGTTGCCTAAAGCAATTTTGTTTCTGAACAAGAGCACCTTCACTGAGGCTGCAGGGTGCATGTGCTACCTCCATCTCCCAGATTTCTTGTGCCAGCAGCAGTTACAGTTCCCAGAATTTATTTCTGAATGCCAGTACCTGCACTACTTTGATTTCTCATCATTTCTTCAAACAACACCAAGCCACTGAAGTTCCAAATGAGGCAAAAATCAGAGTTGATTTTGAATTCTCTGCGTTGTGGTTCTCAGGGAAGATTGCTTAGCTGGTGGCACAGAAAACCTCTGGCTTTTGCCTGGTGAGCAGCGTTGAATCAGCCTGAGAGCTGTCAACAATATCCCTCCGAGCAGGGCAGAGATAATTTAAAGCATGGAAGTGTAGGTCCCCATAATCTATCACATTAAATAATTCCATCAGCATCCATCACAGAGCTGCACGGGCAGCAGCTACACAGCACACAGAAATTGAGAGTCTGAGCTCACACAGAGCCCACCACCTGCTTTCAGATGTCACGGATGTAATTCCAAGCTTTATTGTATCAATGAAACCTGGGACTAATCCCACTGAAGTCAGACATTAAACCTGCATGAGATCAGAATAAAGCTCAGTATTTATTAGTTGTATGTGTGAGTTAGACATTTTCCACTATTCACATAATTTTTTTCCTGTACATTCTGGATTCAAATAAACTGATCAGCAGCAAATACTGCAAAAAAATCCCACCAGATTTTGCCTTTCATTTTGTGTGGATCAAGTCCAGACCATTGCAGCATTGCCTTGATATTTCTTGAAGTTGGTTTATGAAATGGCATTATAAATCCTTCTCTTAGAGATCCCGTGGAGGAGGATGAAAGGCATGTCCTGGATCAGCTTCTGCAATGATGGAGTTGTCCTTGTGCTGCCTTTGCCTGACTGTTGTAAATGGAGAAGTGTGTTCTGCAGCTATTCTGTCACTGCTGTCCCTTTTTGTGCCACTGACACCCTCGAATCTCCCTGGGCATTCAGGAAAAGAGAGGAAGGAGCCACAGGGATTGCTGAGCTCCTCTCCTCAATCCAGTCTCGGTACTGAGGTGCTTTTCATTGTCACTCACATTCTCCCTGCATCAGGGTCTCCATCAGGAAACATCACCACGTAACTTTGTAGTGAAGGGAAAATAAATCTCTGAAAAATTCTACTAAATAAGAATTTTCCTCTTTCTGTCTAAGTTGTATTCTCCAGTGCCCTCATATCCCTCTGAGAAAACTACAAGCAGCAGGCCCTTTCTCAGAAACCCGTATCTTCCATTTATGCAGAAAAATAAAAAAAAAAGTCATGGGAGTTTGAGACAAAACTGTTCCCATGAGAACTCCCTCTTGCATAATTGCTGTTATCTGATTATGGTGGGAGAAGGGGTTTTTTTCACCTTTACCCCCGCCTAGGACAAGTACTATGTCCCGATGCCAAGTCTCAGGATTCCAAGATTATTGACCTAGGGAATAAGTGCCTCTGAGTCAGATCCTGGGATCAGGAGGATCCTGAGGGCTGCATTTTATGTGTTTGAGGGATCTAGTTTTCAAGGAGGCCATGTAATAATGAATTACCCCATCCATCTCCCACTTCTTCTTCCCATCAGCTCTCTAGCTGACCAGATTCTTCCTCCTAAAGTCTTCTAGCATGTGATAGCATGGCATAGACACTGTGAATGTGGCAGCTGAGCTCTCTCTGCAGGAAAAAAAATTCCTTCCCGGTAGTTTTATCCTTAGGACATAAACTCAGGGATCATGCTCTGACCTGAGATTTGGCTCATCTGATGGGGTTATTCTGAATGCTCTGTCAGCAGTGTGGAAATGAGCAAATTTCTGTTTTCTGAACTTAATGGGAATCACATTGAGTAGATTTGTGCAATAACAAAGATTACAAAAATTATGCTCCATGTGAGCAGTGGGCTGTGTCACATACAAATCTGACTCGAGATATTTGTAATAACTTGAAAAAAGCTGTCATTTGATATTTTAAAACATATTTAATCTCTGAGCCTGAGAAACTGATTTTGTCATTTTCGCACGTTTGTTTTCACTCTCTGCTGTACAAGCATGGGACTTGCAACTCTTATATTGCTCAGCAGCTTTAGAGCCATGTTTCTGCTTCATTATCCACAAAGATTGCACACCACAAACCTCTACAAGCAGTAAGTTGAGGTGGTTATTTTACAAAATGTGGTGTGTAAAAGAAAACCAAGATTTATATTAAAATTCCTCTCTGAGACACTGAGAACATAAATAAGAATCAACAGAGGTTATTTGCAGTGCTAGACACTGTTTTCCTGCATACTTCCATTTACAGGGTTCTTTTCTTTGGTAAATTGCTGCTAAATATATATGTACTGGTCATACCAGACAGTTCAAAACTTATTTTAAAACCTAAATCCCTGGAACTAGACAAAGTAATGAGCAATTTTTATGAACTCATGCTAAAAACTTGGCTTGTTTTGTGTGGTGGATAATGCTTCCAACGTGGGCTCTCCCTCGTGCATTCAGTGTGGATTTAGTACCTTCTGAGCCAAATTTTGCCCTCACTTAACAGCTTTATAGTCCTGAGCTGCAAACAGGGGCTGCACAGGGTGACTGAGAGCAAGGCTTCGTCATTTGTGCTCAGCGAGTGTGGTTAATTCCTCATCAACACAGGGGGATTAACCCCAATTAATAGAGGTTCATTTTGCTTTTGAATTACTGCTGCGGATGATCTAATGGTATTTATTTAACCCTTATCATAGCAGGAAAGAGCCTTTCATCTGATGTTACAGTTGAACATCTGAATTCTCCCTCGCTTTCCAAAATCTTGGCAAGATGTTTGCCACCCAACATCTCCAACTCCCTGCATTTTTCAGTGCTTCCTTTGCTTTCCTCACACCCTCCACAGGAATATTTTTGCTCAGAGGAATGGACCATGCTATCTGCCTCCTTAGCAGCTTCCCCAGGATGAATTAGTCTATCAATAACCCTGTCTGCTCCCTGTGACACAGGTGAAGAGTGACAATGTGCTGTGTTTTGGAGAGGGCCAATGCTGCAACCACGGCAGCCTTTTACTGAAGATACACCCAGATTCACGCAAGGCATGTTTATGTGAACAGAGAAATTGTCCTGCTGCCAAAGATTATCCTTGGAAGTGCTCAAGGATAGGTTGGATGTGGCTCTGAGAAACCTGGTCAAGTGGAAGGTGTCCTTGCCCATGGTAAGGGGCTTAGAATGAGACCATCTTTAAGGTCATTCCCAAATTATAGGATATCCTGGGCATTTGAAACCTTGGACATGCAGAAAGCAAACCTTGATCACCAGCCCTTGATCTTGCAACTCAAGACTGAAATCTGAGAGGAGATGTGTGAAGGTGGATGCAAAGATGGCACAGGGCTGCCTCACTCTCTCTTTGCTCCTTGGTTGTTGTGTACACAGCCACTTCTCGATCAGCCTGGTCATGATCTCCCCTATTGTGTGGGTAAGAGCTCCAAAATAGGACCCTGTGATCAAAATGTCCGGAAATAGGAGGTCATGACATCAAAAGGCCAGCTCCATGGTGAAAGTATGGCTTTCAGGTGCCGCTGGCTTCAAAGCTCAGCCCTAAAACAAAGGAGAAATCTATATTTGGGGACATTCATGGAAAGCATTACCGCTCATTGCTCATCAGAGGTGACAAAGCAGCTAGAGATTACAAAAAACAAACAAACAAACAACAAAAAAAACCTTCAAAGGGACAAGAAGAAAAAGGAAAATAAAGAAAATTTTCCAGCTCATGAATGTAATGAGCTTCAGGAAAAAAAATACTCTTTCTTTTCTTTTTTTCCACAGAGATTAGCTGAATCATTAAACTAGGGATGTCATTGCTGAACTCTGCAGTCACCTGCCCAGAACTGCAGGGACCCACAGTGGTAGTGAGTGGACAACTTTCCCGGGAAAGTTTTTTGTTATCCTCATATTGCTTGGTTTTTTTACACCACATCTGTGCTTCCTTCGTCATTCTGCCATCTGCTGTAACAAAATACAGACAAAGCATTTCAGAGAACAACCCCTCCACACTTTAAAATGCTCCAGGCCGGAGCACAGCCCTTTACTTCTCACAAGCTGTAGTGTTTATTATCCTATCCTACTCCTCCTCCTCTTCCTCCTCCTCCTCCTGCCCCTCATCCATGATGAATTACACACGCTTAGCAAGCATGGAGAGTGCAGAATCCCATTGCTTTTGCCACAATGTTTCTATTAAATGAAACGAATGTTCCTGTGCTTGACTTCACTGCACAAATGCGTTCGCCGAGAGGTCAGAGATAGCAGGTCGTTATCATGAAATTTTTAATTTTGAAACTCCCAATCAGGCTCGTTTCCTGTTTGGTATTGTCTGCAGATACACAATGCAAAAGCCTTGGGTTGCTAAAGAATCGAAATAACAGAGAATGAGCAGAGTGGTTTTGAGCACACACTCTGTAAAGTCCAGTCAAAGTTTCTTCCTGGTGCAGCCGCACAAATCTCTTGGTAGCAGTAAACTCTCTGCACAGACTTCATTCCTGAACACATGTTCAAAGGTGATAAAATAAATGCAGATGGTTTTCCAAAACCTCAGTGGAGCATTTTTTGCTGTTACTAAATGGACTGGAAAAAAAACTAGGGGGAAAAAGCGGAGAAAATACAGTTTGACACAGACAGGCAATTTCAGAATAGCATTTGGTCATTTGGGAGAAAATCTAAATAAAATGTGTGTTTATAATGATCTATTGGCAAAACAATATTGACAGAGCATCTGAGCTGCCTAATGGAAGTGATTTTTAGAATGCTTAAATTAAACTGGCGTTGAGAGCTGAATATTTTGTTTAATTACTTAACACAAACAAGAAAAGAGTTGGATAGGAATTTTGAATTCATTGTGCCATGACCAAAGTCGACAATAAAACCATCCCTGGCTACAGTGAAAAGAGAATTAGACCTTAACAAATTTATTACAGGCTTTGTTTACAAACTTGTTACAAAATTATACAGCATCTTATGCGTACACAGGATTTACAGGAACGCGTTACTGATGTATGGGATTGCTTTGCTCTCTGGTCGAGATCTGCAGGTTTTTCTTCATTTGGGGCCTGATCCAGCTTTCACCAGAGAAGGTGAGATTTTTGCTTTTTTCCCATTGACTTTAGTGGAAGCTGGAGCAGATCCAGGGGGTAACACTTCCGCTCATTGTTTTCCTGGGGTGGGAAAGAGGCAGCCGGTCTAATAACCGTACACACCACGCTCCGTTCTCATCTCATGTGTTTCAGATGACAGGCATATTTACTCTGGGACATTTTTTTGCCGGCTGCTTGTAAAACATTTGTTAAAGTCAAGAGTCAAAGACCAGTTCCTGTTACTGGATTTACAGTGGAAAATGACAAATGGCTTTCTTTGAACCTTTAAAGAATGAACCTCCCTTGATTTTCAATGAGCAGAAATAAAGGCATAAGAATCAACTCCGATGTTGTTTACATTGTTATAAAGCTACGTTTTTTTCTTCCCTGTCTTCAACAGATTTTCTCTGGAATTACAGTGATGTAAACAAAAGTGACATCCACATTGCAGGAACAAGGTAGTTTCTGATTAATAGGATTCCACCAAGCTAAATTGGTTTTCTTACCTCCTCTTCTCACATGGACATAGACCTATGTGACGCAGTGAAACAAAGAGATTTCTAAAGTTAATGATCCATAACTATAGCAGCTCTCAGTTGCTCCCAGCATCTGCAAATGATCTTTATTTGGGAACTCAGGGTTTAAAATCAAGCTTTTAATTTACAAAAAAATCTGGTGGGGCAGAACTCTGAAAAATATGCTTATTCCCCCAAGCCAAAATGGTTAGTTAAACTTTCCTACTAGGCAAAGTAGCAAAAGCTCTGTGGGGTTGAGTTTTTTTTCTTTTTAAAATTTTTGTCAATAAATGAGAAATATTCTAATCAAATCTATCAGGTACTGAGTTGTTGTTGCATTACATCCTCACATTTTAATGACTGCCTTGGTGTTGAACCTCTGAAGTTGTTATTGCTTGAAGCATAGTTGGGATTTAGGGCTGTAAGGTGATGATATTTCCTGTGGGGCAAAAACCCTGGCCTCTTGCTGAAAATTGTTCTCAAAAGCTTTGCTTCTGACCTCCCCTGAAGAAAATACCCACGTGCTCTAACCTGGCTTTCCAAGACAGGACTGTTCCAGTGCTTGGCCTCAGGGCAACCTGTCCAGCTCCCTGGTGGTTTTATGGTGTGCAGCACTCTCTGTAAGGGATTAGGGGAGACCGCCCAGTTTGCTGCCTTTCATGGCCTGTGTGAACCTGGTTTTCCAGGAGTGAAAGCTCTATGAGCAAAGGTATCCTGCAACCTTGTGTTTGAGGGCTCTGATCTCCTTTCCATTTGTGATGCTGAACACGCTGTAGCAGCAAAAGCTGTAAAACTCTCAAAAGGAAATGAGAATAAATTTTCTGAATAATTGGTGTTTCCCAGCCCTGGCTCTGTGTTAGATCTATCTGGACACGAATAACGTGCAGCCCAATCTGAATTCTGTTCCTAGCCATGAACTCTCATTTTCTTCCTTGGAGTGGGATCCCATCCAGGGCATTGCACAGCTAGTGTGTAATGGGACATCTCTTCAAGTAGTGTCATTATTCCTGTCCCCAGTGGAGCTACATGACAATCCAGAGAAGAGTCTGAGCACATTTGTCTGTCCTAAGCAACAACTCATATATTTAATTGTGGAACTTTGGTATAACTACAGACTTCCTGGATTTTAGCCACCATCCATTTCACTTTCCTGTGAAAGGTACCAGGTTTCTCGGGCAGTTCAACACATTTTTTCCCCTTTGAAAGATGGAGAATGGATTGCTGAGGAGAAGGAAACCTTCATACGGACATGTGGCTTTGATATCCACGCCAGGATATCTTATCTTTCTTTACTACAATTTGCAAACCAAGGGCTCTTTTAAGGTTAAGACACCACCAGCTTTGTTTCTAATTTAAAAACTCAGACAGAGAGGAATTATCCAACAACACAAGCAGAAGATAATTGATTGATGTGAGGAGGAAGAGACTGATCACAACAAATCATCTTTTCTGTATTATATTAATGGTCCATTTAGATCACTTCTTGGCTTCACCAAGTTTCAGCTACAAATATTTCAGATTTTTTTCATATTTTTTCAATGATGCACTGGCAGCATTAGAAACAGTTGCAAAACAAATGTGCTTCCAAAACACAAATGGATGTTCCTGGTTTACTAGCAGCCATTCTGAAATGCTAACAGAGGGGAAATGGTAATTTCACTGAAAAACTGGCATAATACACAGAAACTTTATTTTAGGGCTACCTGATGCCTGTGAATTTGACATCATCTGCAGGCTACAGCACGTATTTTGGTCCTTTTTTTTTTCTTCTTTTTTGGTAGTGAGGAATCAACACTGCAGATCCAATTCAATATGAATGTATAGAGCAGGGAATATAAATATGTACACAACTCTTGGCATTGATCTGATTTTTAACAAGTTTACTAAATGACAGTCACTGGTTTGACAATACTGAATGAAAAATACTGATTTTACAGATTGTACAGGAAGGTTAAGGTATGCTGCCAACAAGCAGTGTCACAAACATAGTCTAAAAAAACCCCAGAGTTGGCCACGGCAGAGGCACACACCCTTTGCTCTTGTTTATTGAGAGAGAAAGCTTATATACTGTAGATTTGCTGAAGTTTAATAAATAAGGTCAACTTATAATATATATAAAACAATATAAACATTTATATGCTACATGCATATCATATAATTTAAAGTAATAATTTATATAGCAAAGAGATGCAGATCTATGTTCTTCCTATTTTCCTGGACAAGGCGCACACGCAGGAGGTGTCTATCCTTATCCACCTCCAGCCCACCAGTTTGTTGTTTTCTGAAGTCAGTGCTCTGACATAAGTTTGGGATGTCTTGCATTGGGAGTTCCAGTGCTTGTCATCGATGCCGCGGCAGCCGTTTTTTACAGGCTTGGCCTCTTTGCACCTCGTTTCGTAAAAGTATTGCTTAACCGGAGAGTTGCCTGTTTTAATTTCTCCCAGAACTGTCACCTGGTGTCCCCTAATGTCGATGGCGGAGGATTTGTCCGTGACCCACAAACTTTCACTGTCACAAACGGAGTATTCCCCGCGGTGGCCCCGGTGCTCCGCGTACCTCTTCCGCCGGGAGGTTCTGTTCAGCACCACGGAATTCCCGATGTAATCCTCCATGAGGTACAGCGGCGGCGGCTCCAGCGGCGTGTTGTCACTCAGGAGGACTCGGGGCGAGTTGTAGCGTCTCTGCTGCCTCAAGAGATCTGTATCCACTGAGATAACTGGCTGGAAGTCTGATTTCACATTTTCCTCCCCATCCGCGTCTTGCTGAGTGTCTGTTTTCTGCACTGTGTTTTGATAGTTTTCCTTAATGTCTACCATCTGCTTAGAAAGCTTGTTTTTTAAAATGTCTGCCTGGATGAGTTTAATAATGAGGGAATTTATCGAATCTTCTGGCAAACTCCTTTGATCCATGTTGGAAGACTGGATTCCACGAAGGTAAGCGAGAAATATCACATAAAACAAGATGGACATCACCTTGTTCACCTGTAAGATCTGCAAAGAAACAGAGTCAACGTTAAAACAGTCCAAGAGGGAGGTTTGCTAGAGGCTGTAAACATGAACATTGGGATTTTTTTTAGTAACATCTGTGTCTTTAAAGATACATATATGGAGACATAGAAACATACGTTGTGCATTTCTTTGAAGATGCTGTTTGTTATATTTTATAATGAGTGCAACTCCCTTCTAAATTTTTTTTTCAGTATCTCATCTATATTTTAGGCCTTGTTTTTCCCCTTTCCTTGCATAGTGGCATGTTTATCAGTTAAGCCTTTCTCTACAGAGGTAGGTAGTTCTTGGGATAGTATGGCCAGGGTGTGGCACAGAGAGAGGCCAAGTTACTTCCACAGAGTTTATTCCACTGAGAAATTTACTTTCAAAATTGCGGGATCATGCAGAGTAGAAAACTGAATCACTGTGTAAAATGAAAAAATTCTGACTTGGCTATCTGTTGTCAATTGTGTTGGCTAACTGCTGAGATCTCTCAGACCCATCTAATTCATATTTATCAAATGGCTTCTGTTTAATGTTACCATAAGAAGGAAATAAATCCTGTGTTTTCAATAGTGCTTTTTGTTCTCTTTCTCTCTCTGGTAAGGGAAAAGGTTCTTGAGGGAAAATGATGCAGTCAAGTCAGAAAGTGTTGGTTAGGTCTCTATAATATGAATGGGGAATTCAAATGGACCCACTGACCATTTTGTAGGAATGGTTTTCAGGATTGGGGATTTTTTTCGTGGCTTTAAAGACGTTATTCATTACATTTATATAAGGTGAAACAGAACTGACATCAATTAAAAATATTCAAGGAGAGATTGAGGACATCCTTCTTCCACCATGTCCTAAAATGCAAAAATCTAGTTCAAAGATTCAGTATTTTGAAAACCATTCCTAAAAGTGTGCTGCTTCTTGGTACTTTGCCACACACTGCTCTGTGTAGATTCCTGTGGTCTCCTTCTAATTCTACCTTCTGTTCATATTCTAGAAGCTCATTTGTCACTTCTTTTTAAGCCTCTCTGTCATCTTGTTTGTGTAGCTGAGAGCCAGGAGCAACTGACCAGGGAGGTGGTTTTTCTCCTTGTATTTGGGTCACCTGTATATTTGGTATTTGTATTAATATTTAAATGAAATCAATTTTCTATGTAAAATCCTAAGTCATGGATGTGAACCATTCACTTCAGAGCACATCTGTTTATAAATTTGCTGCACAAGTAGCGGATTGAAGGAGAAAATACAAAACTCATCTTAGAGCATCCTCATAGTCTCGTAGTTTAGTGATAAACCCTGACTATAGTACTTTTTCAAGTGATTCAGAAAAGCTTTGATTTTGATTTTCCTGCTCTGCAAACACATCCACCATGTGTCAGAGACTTCTGGAACTCTGGGGTGAAGGCACAGAGTCACAGACCATGGGACAGATGGAGTTGGAAGGATCCTCAAGGTATCACCTAGGCCAATCTCACTGCTCACAGGAGTATCAGCCAGGGCAGCTTGCAGAGCTGTGCCTGCTCAGGTTTGCTGCCTTTCATGGGATGGAGACTCCACAACCCTCTAGACAATCTGTTCCAGTGTTTCACCACCCTTAACTTTAAAAAACAGACATTTCATGTGTCAGCAGTGTTTCCTATATCTCAGTTTTTTCGCATTACCTCTTGTGCTTTCATGGACAGACCTGAGTAAAGCCTGGCTCCATCTTAACTAATCCCTCCTGTGAGGTATTTCTACACTTCTGTAAAATCCCCCTGGGACTTCTCTTCTGCAGCATGAACAGCCCCAGCTCTCTCAGCCTCTCCTCCTGGTATGGTTGTCCTAATCCTTAGAATTTTCATGGATTTGCTCCTGTACTAAGGAGCCCAGGACTGGACACATCACTCCAGATGTGCCTCACCAGTGCTGGGATGAGGGGAAGGATCTCCTGAACAGAAAATTTTCCACTTAATAAAACAAACAAACAACAACAACAAAAAATGAACCCCCCACCTTCTGTTTAAGAGGGTGAACCATTTTGTTTCAGAAGACAAAGGAAAAAATGAAGAAAAAAATCTGTACAACCTTCTATCCAATCTAAACAAAACTTCTTTTTTGCAAGATTGTGTCCCCACTTCACAGTTTGGAACTGCAGCAAAATCAGAGCTACCCTCTGTGGATGTGTGAGCTGTCCTTTTATGGACAAGAAATGTGTTTTCTCCATTCTCAGTTTGTCACAGTATGAGTTCACCTAAATCTAGACTGTTGCTTGCAGCAGTGTTTTGCTTTTGGGGGGTGGTGGAAATCGAAGATGTTCAGTTACCATACAATTACTGTCATACCTGAATAAATACTAACTTAATGTAGATGGATCTCAGAGCCCAGACCTTTCTGGATAAAAAATTGCCGTGCAATTTCGCCTTCCCTCACAGTAGGATTTGCTTTTAAAAACAGTAAAAATATTATTAAACAGATGTCATTGAGCAGCCTTCTCGCAGCGCCCAGAATCCACACACGGGGTGACACACGAGCCCACAGGATGGTGAGCAAAGCTCTGACAAGGCTCAGCCCAAAAGCCAGAAGCATTATTCATGCCAACATGCAGCTGCATGCAATCACTGCTCTGTTCAGTCTCAAAACTAAGTGGCACTAGCAAAATACACAAGTTGGAGCAGGTGATGAGGTGGGAAAAGTAAGGCTGGAGTTCCTGCAGGCTCTCTTTAATGTCACGCTGCATACAGAAAGGAAGGGCTGGGGACTTGAGAGTTGGAGAAGCCAAAATGAGATATTTTTCTTCTCCATGGAGGAACCCCATTGATGGGAGAAATGCTGAAAAGCATTTTCCTGAATTTCATGTGAAATGTCTTATGGATTTGGTGGGAAAGATGTTAGCTTTGAAATCCAACCTATAGTTTGATTTATGCTTTACAAATTATTTGCTGCAAAGTAAAAAGGTTTCAGGACAAATCTTTATATTTTTGGGGGTACAAAACTGACAGAAAACACAAAGATTGGTGAGATTACAATTTTCAGGGTATTCCTCTAACCTAGGAGGTTCATAAATGCTTTTCAGAAGTTCTAGTCCATGACCAAAAATTGTCAGGCTGTCCATAAAGCCCAGCACCTCAGAGTACGTCTAAAGCACTATTCTAGATAGGAGAAATGGCTCTGATTGGAAAACTGCAGCTGGTTTATGGCCTTGGCTGTAATCTGGTTACAAGACACATTAAAAGTATATTTGTTTGCAGGTCTGGGGAGTATTGCAGTTGATGAATGGCTCCTTGCCCAAAATGGAACATTGTGCCTGTCTGAACTGCAGATAATTTGAAATTTATTTGGCATGTGTGTTGTTAAATCCGTAAAAAGGAGGGAATAAGGTAAAACATTAAAATGTTTATCTTTTCATATTTTCAAAGCAAATAATTCCAGTGTTTCTGGCCATGCCTTCAGAAGTTCCACAATGCAATTCACAAAGCAGAACAAGTGTTTACTCAGTGCAGACCAGTGAGTAAATTATCTATAGAGATAAAATTATCTTCGATTGGAGGCAGGATTTCAGCATATGTGTCCTGTCTGAGAGAATACTGACTCAAATTCTGGGTTCCTGGGGGGCACAGGATTCCGTGGACCTCAACAGAAGCTACTTCAGCACAAGCAGCTCTTTCATTGGCATTTTGAAGTATGGTATAAAAATCTCCCAAGAATTCAATTTTTCACATGACTTTTTATGCTTGTTCATTTTTATTTTTTTTATTTTTCAATTCAGATTATTCATTTCAGGTGGAAAGATTTTGCCCAAGCTAAATTTTCCTTGGTCAGCTGATGTTAGTGAAGTATTTTTTTGTTCTTCATGGTTCTTCTTGGAATTTTCCACATGTAAATTCCTGACAAAAGTTCATTTTGGCTGTGTCTGTGGCCAGTTTACACTAAGCAAATTTGACTTGGAGATTGCTGACATTTGTGGTTCAGAGGGGAAAAGCAAACAGCACAGAAAAGAAAAGCTCATGCATTGCAAAGCTGATTGATCTCCCAACTGTGGCTTAGCTTTACTCTGTTTTAATGGTTTGTATTCCTGCCTATCACTGCAGTTTTAACAGGGTATTAATGCTGTCTGAGCTAGGTGGCTCAGGGAAGGTCTAAATTTAGGAGAAGTAAATAAGCTTACCTCTTCCTTCCATCGATAAATTCAATCCCTAATAAACTCTGGCAAACCACTTTCTGCTCTTTTCAGACGCACCACTTTATGTAGTAGTGAAAAATTTATTTTAATTTTGTTTGTGGTGATTGGTGTGTGTATAGCTTTTTTGGGTCAGTCTCTGAACATTCCACACAGGGAAAGAGAGAAACATCATTTAAAACGTTCTGCAGAAAGCATGAAATCCTAGCACTGTGAGAGACTGCCCGAGAATTTACTTGCAAGTCATTGCTAAGAGGAACTGAAATAGAAGGAAAAGTGACTGGTGAGTTTTACATTCAGCATTGTAATACCCTACATGATTTATGTAAGCCAGCTTGAAGTGCTTGGCACTTTCTAAAAAAATTTAGGAGCAGCTTCTGTTCTTCAGACCAGAACAACTAATGATCCTTTATGGTGGCTGACAGCTTTCCCAGCTTTTTACCAAAGAGGAAAGTGTAATTATTGTCATTGTTTACCAAGTACTGCTTCCACAACCTCCCAAGTCATGGATTGCCCTGTTGATTCCCTCTTCCCAATAACTATGTTGGGAAGAAATGCATCCCTCTCCCTCTGTGCTTCGGGGAACATAGGGAATGTACAGAACAAGAAAAGCATTCTGAATGTTAAAAAAGGTGGGAATTTGAAATAACTGTGTCTGAAAATTTTCACTGTGTTTCAGAATAGTAATCAACTGTTTGTACAATGCAGCTTTATGAAGGTAGATTGCTGCAGAGTGCTGAATGTCCCTGCAGACACCCTCCTGAACGCTTCCACTTCCCAGGATATGGAAATTTCAACACAAACAGATTGAAAATAAAGCTTTCACAAGAGCCAGGCCCTCTAAGAAGCCAAAGAATTCAGAGACAAAATCAAGTGATGGCAGCCCTAAGTGTTAACCCTCTCATCAAGAGGGGCAGCCAGACTGGAACACAGAGTGAGGGGATTTGAAACGAATCCATTCCTCTGGCACAGTGGCAGAGGAGCACAGTGACACATCTGAGGGGGAGCCCACCAAAGCTTCTTTATCTCTGTAGCAGCTCAGAGGTGTATTAATTAATTTACTCAAGGCCACTTATAAAAGAGAAGACACATCTGAGCACTGAGCCTCAGCAGCCTCCAGTGAATATACCTAATTTCTTATGGAAATGGAGTTTAGCCCACGGAGTCACTGATATTTCCTTTTCCTCTTCAAACAACTGGCTGAGCAAAGCACAGCAGGACAGCTGCTCACCCGAGCATGTAAAGCTCCTCTGCACTTTGAAGCTGCCCACAATGCTGTGAGGGTGACCATGACCCTACTGGTCACTGGGAAAAGCTTTCCCAACCAGTGACATCTTCCTGAGGGCCAGTTTTGTGGGAACACCTCTGCTGCACGGAGCAGTCTGTGCTCTGAACTGGCAGATGAGCTGTGTAGAGTCACGCAGGTGATTGCAATGGCAGGTGTGTGTCTACATTTGATCCTTCCACAGATACATCTGTATTTTTTGGAGATCAAGAGGAGGCTGCTGTACACATACCTGCCTGATTCCAAGGGAAAGATCAGGAGCAGTTCCTGTGTGCTTACCTCCCTCTTTGGAACAGCTGCTACTTCTCACACCTTGTGCACAGTTAATTCTTGTCGGCTTTTGGCCCTGCCCCTCCCTCCCCCTCCACTGTCACCAGGGCACTTGAGAGCTCCCTGGAGGCATTTGGCACTCCCCAGCATCCTCTCACAATCCCACTGGGGACTGCACTGTTAATAATGTCCGGTGTGGTATCAGCCATCCCAGCTACATCCTCAGGTCTATAATCAGCTATAGGAGCAGGCAGCCTTTTCTCAGTCACAACCAGGTCCTTTCCCATCCCAACCCCACTCCTCACTGACACTTCTGTGACACATTTACCTCTTTACATCTGTCTGTCTATGCCTCGGTATCATTTTGCATTAAGCAGCTGACTGATTAATCTGTGTATTAAGGAGATCAAAATGAGGGATTTGAAGGGTGGGATCCCAATTTCCCTGGTGTGCTGGAAAAGTTTTGTCAAGTCAAAATGTCTGTTTGTTACTTTCTATGTCAGCAAAGGAAAAGAGCTCTGTGAAATGATTGTGGTGTTTTATTACCCTAGGTATACACCCTGACATCCTTTGGGTTCTCCCTCAAAGAGCTGGCTGATTTTCCCCTACAAAGGCTGGGAGAATTAGGATTGTTCCTGGAAAAGAAAATGTTTTGGGGTGAGCTCATTGTGGCCTTGCAGTGCCTGCAGGGAGCCCAGAGGAAAGATGGAGAGAGACTCTTGACAAGGGCCTGGAGTGACAGGACAAGGGGCAATGGCTTCACACTGACAGAGAGCAGGGTTAGATTGGATATTGGGGAGAAATTGTTCCCTGTGAGGGTGGTGAGGCCCTGGCACAGGGTGCCCAGAGAAGCTGTGGCTGCCCCATCCCTGGCAGTGTCCAAGGCCAGGCTGGATGGGGCTCTGAGCACCCTGGGCTGGTGGAAGGCGTCCCTGCCTATGGCAAAGGGGTGAACAAAGCAACCTTTAAGGTCTCTTCAAACCCAGGTCATTCTGTGATTCTCCTGTCACTGGTGTTGGAGCAATCCATAAGTATTTCTCTTGGTTATTCTGACAAAGTAGGAATACTGCCATTGTTCCCTTTTTAAAAGCTCAGAAACTGGAATACACAGAAATCTACAGGGTCAGACAGTTTGGGGTTTTCATGTTGCACTGGCTGGATCAGGAAAGTTCACCTGTAATGTTGTTTGAAAGTTTTATCTATCAATGAAAAGCATGAATTACAGGGAAATAAAAACAATACCCTTCTAGAGATAAAGCTGTAGTGAGGTTAATTATTTCCACAAACGCTGAAGTATGTATTCATATTATTCACTGTGTAACTCTGAAAACTGCCCAAAGTACAAAGAAATTCAATAGTTATTTCCATACCTAAATAAATGGCTTAGCTTGGTTAGATCTGTGCTAATTTTACAGAAAACAGATTTTCCCAAAGATTTCTTTCCACTTGCATCTTTTTTTTTTTCCTTAGAAGTAATTTTCAAACAGAATAGAAAGCTCCAAAAGAAAAAAATGGTAGTGGATAATTTAAGCAGATAAATAGTATATTATTTAATCTTTTCACTACTGTTTGTTAACAGCAGTGGGGCTAAGCAGCAAACAAATTAAATTTGCAGCTGAATTTGGAGGGGATGCAAAGAGCAGTGAGTGAAGAGAAATACAATCTCTGCTGAGGAGATGGAGAAATAAAACATTGGCAGAAAATTACAAAATGAAAGCTGAAGTAGAAATTAAAAGCTGGTGTGCTGAGGAAATATTGGTATTGAGCAGTGATATACAGAGGGGAAAAGAAACTTAGAAAGGAGCAATACCTGATCAGACTCAGGAGTTATCTAAAACTTTGGAAAAGTACAGTATTTAATAAATTCAAATACAGGGGCCTTTCATTGCAGAGCTGGAAAGGAACTGCTGCTTCTTGTAGCACAACAGTAAAATTGGGAAAGCTGCTTGAAAGTTGGAAGGTATTGCCATAGAAGAAGAAAATCAGGAAAGAGAAGCAAAAATGATTGAAAGGGTTGTAAAACTGACCTTCGAGGAAATTGCCTTGAAGGTGCAAGCATTTGGCTTGAGCTGGCAGAAAGGACATGACAGAAAACCCAGGGCAAAGGTCTGGACAGTGAAAGCATTGGGGAAAGGGAACATTGGCTTTAGGGTGGGGCAAAGGAGTACAATCAGGAAAACTGGGATTAGCTGAGGAAAGGGAAGTTAGGCTGATCATCAAAAGCGGTTTTCAAGCTCTGCAAGATGTTTGTAACAAACCCGAAGCCACACCAAAGAGGCCTGGGTTTCGTGTTTCCTTGCAGAACTGAAACTCCATTTAAGCCTTTTCTTGAAACAGTTTGAAGATCCATTAACCTTTCAAGTCAACCTGGACCTACTTTGGCTCAACCAGGGCTGATTAATTGTTTTGTATTAAAGTCAGTCAGTAGTTACAGTTCCTCTTATTTTCGTCAGAGAGATGCTTTGGGGGCTCAAGATGTCCATAATTAAAGCTGAGAGCAGCCTTCCAGATGAAACTCACTTCTTTCACCTCCCTGCAATTTTGGGGGCTTCAAGCCTGGCCCTGTAACAGATTGTCCTGATTGTTCCATTTAAAAATGCCAGAGGTGGATTTTGTTTAACTTGGTAGCAGGAGGAGAATGGGAGGCACCTCTCAGATGATCAGAATTCTGTCTCTCTCCTGCTAGGCTATGAAAAAGCCTGGAGACCCTGTGATGCTGGATGGTTTGGCATGTTTTTACATTTACATGGCCACTGGACTACTCAATTTTAGGGGGAAAAAAAACCAAAAAACAGGAAAAAGAGAAGTTTAAACCACTGTTTGTTAGTTTTTCTGATATTAGAAAACTGGCTTTCACTATATCATTATTTTGCAGGATTTTACATAAAAAGCAAAAGGAGTTTCTGTGTCTTTTTTGTTTCAGAAGCTGAAAACATTTGTTGTTTTTAACATCTTCTGATTTCCCTTTTCTTTTGTGAAGTGAGGAAAACAGTGAAATCAAGTGACCAAAGAGAATAAAGCAAGGGCTGCAAATTCAAAAGCATTAGAGTCTCATTATGAAAAACTTGTATTCCTAAGCCTGATTCATGGATACAGACAGGACTTGCACTCGCAAGGAAAAAGAAATATAAGGAATGCTAGTTACAAATGAAGTGAGCCTTTGTTTTGGTAGAATGAAAATAGATCCTGAACTTAACTTGAGATATTTCTGTCATTAAAATATAGAAAAGGGCATTTATTTGTTTTTCTGAGAGCTCTGCTCTGACCCTTGAACAGAGATGTTTGCACTGAGGGTATAGAATCACTGAATCACAAAATAATTAAGGTTGGAAAAAAACTTTAAGAGCATCAAGCCTAACTTGTGACTGACAACCCCAGCCCAGGCACTGAGTGCCACATCCAGTCACTCCTTGGACACCTCCAGGGATGGGGACTCCAAATCTCCCTGGGCAGCCCCTGCCAGTGTTAAGATGGTTTAGAAGCAACAACATTGCTGCTCTGGAGTTTGTCCCAAGCACTTGCCAGGGAAGAGCTGCTTCATTTCACCCAGAACTGCACCTGTGTTTGATTTTCCAAAGCCCGTGGTTCCTGGTTTCCCTGAATTCATGCAGAAATACATCCATGGCTACTTCATGAATCAAAGGTTGCCCTCTGAATTGCCTCTCCCTATTCCTCAAAGATAAATTTTTATTTTCCCAGATAAAAAAAGTCTTGTTAGGCTTGTAGGTGCAAAGTATCTGATGCAGCATTCTTAAGAAAAGGACCCCAGGCCTGATCCAAATATTTTAAAACCACCATAGGAGCTCAATGAAATCAGCATTAATTGATCAAAGCTTTTGTACAATAAGAGAGGAGGGAATAACAATGTGACTAAATACAGCTGATGTTTGAACCTTATTTTAACATACACACAGCATGCAACTGAATTGTTTCCATCAGACCCATGCTGAGAAATTATAATTGCTGTGTATAATTAATATCTTTTCCATGCCTTTTGCACAGGTGCAGTAGCTCGCTCACAACCAGCTTAAAATGATGCTTTTAAATTCATTCCCAGAGGTAAAGGAGTCTTGTGTTTCTGCTGAAACACAAGTGTTTTGGTGGGGGGAAAGGTTAGAAGTTTGTTTCTTTGCAAAAGATGTCAGAGTTTAAGAAGAACTTCGTACAGAAAGAGCTAATCTGTTCTGACCAGTTAAATAAGCTGGCTAATAAGAGACATCACTTCTACCAAAAACTTCTCTCTCTGAAATCAGAGGGGCTCTCCCAGATGCAAAGTGAGACCCTTGAGCCCTTCTTATGGAGAAGGGCTCACCAATACAGTGTGTGCCCATGACAGGATGGTGTTCTTTCCCCGTGCATCTGAATCTTTCAAAAAGCCATTGCCTGTTCAGAGCAAAGAAGTCATCCTGCTAATTTGCATTAGTTTATAGCAAATTGTTTACACATAGGCTTGTCCTGAGGGTAAGGACTGTTCTGGCAAATCCAACTCCTATGCATTTTTTTTTTTTCCTGGTGGAAATCTGCCTGAAGAGGAACTTTACTTGGGAGTCCCCCAGTTCACCAGTGTGCATGTGGGTAAAATTTCCTGTATGCAATTCTCCTTGAGATGTGGAAGTGTTCCAGTTTTAATGCTCAATTCACACTTTGCCATGAGTTTGACTATATTAGGGGATTAATGCTCAAGGGTGGCAGAGTATTCTGGTCTCAGTCTAACAGAAAATCTGATTTTTGAGTTTGTGAGTTGCCCTGCTAGAGTGTGAACTGCTCACACATTCAGCTCACAGTTGAATGTTCTGCTAATTTCCATCCAAAATGTACAATAACTTGCAAATTAAGATCTCTAGAAGCCTTTCCAAAGTCAAAACATGATTTCTCTGTTCTCCCACTGTACTAATGCAAGCTCTGCACCACTGCCAGGTCCAAAACTCATCTGAAAACGGCCTTGTTTTTTGGAAACCATGGTGGGTTTTCTTATCTTTCAATCCAGATGCCATTTTGCTGTTGATACACAATGCATTCCCTGCTCCCTCCTGCCAAAAATCCTTGAAAGGGGAATTTTAGAGCTGGGAGTACTTTAACACATGCTGTCTCTCACTAAACATATGATCTCCAGATATTTGACAGAAAAGCAAAGTCTTAAACTGGGCATGTGAAGGAGGCAAATGAGATGTACCACAGCTGGCCTTACCTCTCCTTATACAGTCAGTAACTTGTATGGTTTTTAGCAAATCCCTTCGTACTGAAGAAATTCTGGCTGTGAAAAGAATTACAGAAGGGCAAGATTGCAGTAATTCTCAGGGTATGAGAATCAGGAGTGGAAAAAGTAATTTTTTAGCACACTTTAGGTCACTTCTTTTCAGATGCACGCTTTATGCATTTCACGAAAAGATCCTACTGACCTCTAACCACTCCAAAATTCAGACGATCACAGTCATGGAATGGTTAGGGTTGGAAGGACCACAAGAATCATCTAGTTCCAACCCCTCTGCTACCAGAGGGTGAGAGCTGCTGTTGTTTAACAGTTTGGAAAGTGAAACCCAGGCAGGTTGTGTGACTTTTCCCAAGTTATGCAAGCCAAAGTTCCCATGGGAAGAAAATGGGAGAGTGGACCTCCAGACCTTCCTCTCATGAGACCTGGGCTGGTCTAGGTGAGTTCTCCACACTGAATTAATCTCTTCATTCAGCTTCTTCCATGGGCTCTGCTGGACTTAACCAAAGCTGGCCAAAATCAGAAGTAATTCCATGCCATGTGGAAGTGGTGGAAAAGGGAAACAGTCCTTACTCAAGTGAAGCTGGGAAGCAAGCAGGGAAAAGAAAAAGGATGTGGAAAGCATTGCCAAAGGTGTCCGTGGCTGGCTCATGCACAACATCTCAGGTGCCTTGAGGAATTAAGAATAACTTGGAATGAGCTTTAAAAAAGGATCAGGCCAATGTAAATCGGCTGTAACAGTTCAGTAGTTTTCCCCAGGAGCCGACAAAACAATCAAGGGAAGGATTTTTAATTCTGCTCATAGGAAAAGCCTGGTCCTAGACTTCAATTTGCACAGTAGAATTCCCTGATTAAAAAGGAGCCAAACACTGTTGTGCTTCAGGAAGCAGGAGAATTAGGGATGCTTACTTTGGACGATGGTGTAACTTTACAGCCTATGCGAGGGGAGATGCACAGCTGCATCTCCCCAGGAGCGGGGAACTGAATATATTGTGAGTCAGTCACAGTTCCTCCCTATCTTCCCTCCACCACCACTTGCACTCCCTTTGCTCTGCTACAAAAGTCAATTACTTCATCCTCATTTTTTTCTTTCCCTTTTTTTTTTTTTTTCATGGAGCAGTTTACTCTCCCATGCTCCCAGCCAGCTCTTTTGGCGAGCGAGGAAGTGGAGTGGGGTGAAGCTTGGGCTCTCTGCACTTCTGTCATCTCAGCATCCCCTCTCCACCCACTTCCTCTCAGCAGGGAGTATTGGGTGAGCCGTCCCTGCTCCGCTGGCTGCAGGAAGAGTTGTTCTGAGCAAGCTGAGCTTGAACAGCCATGGGAGCAAAGCTGGGGAAGAGGAGGGGACAATCCTCCCTCCCTTTTATATTCCTGACTAGGTACTAGCACTGGCAACGTGTGGTGAGCAGCAAGTGCATCCTGTGCAAATTCTGTGTAAAGGCCTGTGTTCAAATGAGATGGGATATTACTAGTGCTGGAAAACTGGGGAGGATATTCCCTGAGACCTGTGAAGGACCTTCCTAACCTGCTTGCACTCTGTTACCAGAAAATATGGAAAGGAGCCCACTGCAAAAACAAAACAAAGCAATCACATCCTTAGGAACTTTGGGGAGGCAAACATATGGGGAAACTTTTTACAAAAGGTGAGAGGTCAGTCAATATCTTGGGACAACAGTGTGTAAAGGGGATAAAAAGTTCTCAGGCCTTTTAGACAGAACACAAAGAGCATTGCTGAGCTACTCGCAAGAGTAAAGGGCTTTTTGGAAGGAAAGCAGCTTCTCCCCTGGCTAGAACTGATGGGAAGCCTACACATATTCAGGAGATACCTCCTGTGTCCTCTCAGGAAAATACAAAACCACACACAAGCCTCTTTTCTGTCCTGTGCTCCCATCATCTCACCCTAAACCATCATCTCTGGCTGAGAGCACCTCAAGCCTCAGAAATTTCTCTCTCGACAGTGTCATGAAGGCCTCTTTCTTGTCAGCATTTATATGAGGGCACAGTTTGGGATGCCAAACCTCCAGGAGGGCTTTGATTGAGATGTAGGTGAGTGGAAGGCAGAAGAGAACCTGACAGGTCAAGCCTGTGGGGTTCAGACTGTCCGGGACTGTGGAACTCAAGGGCATGTGCAGAAGTTGGGTTTACAAGCAAAATACTTTGCTAGAGTTATCCAGCAAAGATAAGACACGTATTTTTAGACTGCTAGAAATTAAGGAAAATTGAAAAAGACATTTATTCGCATTTTAAATTATTAAATGATATTATGCTTGGAGACAGTTGTGTGGTTGCAACTCTTAAAAACTAAAGCTTGAGGCCAAACTCTGCTTTTGGTCATGCAGAAAACAGGCGACTGCAGACTGAGTTGCATAAAACTGAGGTCATAATCTGGCATAAAGTCTGAGCTGGCTTGGCTTTCTCTTCAGCTAATGTCAGTACTGGTAAGCTGTTGTGAGGAAATCCAATAGGGAATGGATCAGGTGTTAATGCTCACAATCAGCATGGTTCTGAATAAACTGGAGGAATTTAAGAAACAATGCTGTGTCTTCTGCTTGAAAGTTGCTTGCATAGACTTAAAATACTCTGTAGACTTCAAATAACTCTGCAGAGTTGTGTGGTGCTGCTTCAGATTTACCCAGATGAAGAAAGTGTGAATGTTTATGTAAATCAGTGTTTCCAAAGTCTTTCCGTCATCTTTCTGTGTCAATCTCTAACAGTATGAAAAATGGAATATAAAAATATCTGAGCAACAAGCTGATAAAACCAGATTATCTTTTTGTCCTCTTTTCTGTGCTCTATCACCAAGCTGAAGCTAAGATCAACAGTTTGCCAAATTCTTTACTTTTCCTTAAATTCGAGAATAATACTGAGCTGAGACAGTGACACTGGTTATGCTGGTCTACAGCTATGTGGAAGAAATAAACAGCATTACTGCAAGAAAGGAAACTAGTTTTTCTACATTCTAACAGAAGAAATGCCTTTAATGCAGATATCACTTCACAAAAATGTATTGTAACTTCACTGCCTTCCTCCTAACCTGCAATTTTTGGCAGTAAAAATGAGAGTTTTATACATGGTGTAAAGACAATGAATCTTTCAATTTTCTTTATTTCTAACTGAAGAGAAGTTTTCATACTACAGTAAGGTCTCAGGTTCATGGTTTAAAATTGAAGTTCTGGATTAGTGTTCAATATTTTCCTTCAGGAGACAGAATCTGAGATACCTAGCAGGGAGGCTGAGGAACAACTTTCAAGGACTGTTTGGTACTGAAAAGTCTTCACTTAAAAAACTCCTTGCGAAAGCAGAAGAGAATACAAAAAGAGAAGGACTTAAACCACTACTACTGAACCTAAAGAACGTAGCCCTTAAAATGTTAGTAACTCTTGTCCTTTGTGTTCAGTGAAAGCAAAATTGCAGCCCAATGAAAATGGAACAAACCAAACCCCACAAACACCGTTGTTGGGAAGGTGGAAAGAAGAATAAGTAATGCTTATCCTTTGGAGCATAGGCAGTGGTTGACTCCCCTAAACAAATACACAAATAAATAGGAATTGTATTCCTTTTGAAGCTTCCATGGTTGTAAATTTCCTTACAGAGTGCCCTGTCATTTTCTTGCCTGAAAACATTCATGCTCCCTGCTTTAGCTGTAACGTGTTCCATATGTCACATTGCCTTTGTAAGAAACAGTTCAGACTCAGCTCTCCTTTCATCCCC
The DNA here is from genome assembly GCA_013397245.1 of Thryothorus ludovicianus. Lineage (NCBI taxonomy): Eukaryota > Metazoa > Chordata > Aves > Passeriformes > Certhiidae > Thryothorus > Thryothorus ludovicianus. The sequence continues at coordinate 333,854 of VZTB01006899.1, read as the reverse complement.
CTGACCTAATTTTAAGGTCTTACTGCTGTGGAGGACTAATCTGGATCAGTTTGATCAGACCCTCCTATTTTATAAATGCCATTTAACACACCACAACTTTTTTTTCCTCCTTTTCCATAACAATAAGCCCAACCAAGTTGTTCTTTGTTAAGTGTTTCTCTTATAAACTCCCTTAAATTCAACCTCTAATTGAACAGTGCTCTCTGACTCAGTTCATTATTGTACTACTTGCTTTCATTCAAGTGAATTTTTAAAGTAATTCAACACAGAAGCTTAATTATCTTCTTGTTTTCCTGGTTGGTTTTCTCTGGAGTAAATTCCAAGGAGGATTTGTTTTGGCTAAATTTTTTTTATGCTTTGCATACAACATGATTTTTTTTCCTGTTCAAACACTTCTTTTGATCTTATTTCTTGGAATAAATTACATTTAACATTTTCACAAGCATTTTTTTTCTTTATGACTTCCCAATCTTCTGTGTATGAAATGTATGTCCTTAAATATGGCCCACATTGTTCAGTTCACTATGTCCAAAAAGTCTCACTCTTGGTGTTTCCTGTGCCTCACCTCTTTCTCTAACACTGGTTTAGACTGGGAAAAACTCCACTGCAGCTGATAAAGTGAAACTTGTGCAAACTAAGCAAAGTGACAAAGAAGGGCCACCTCTCTGATTGTGTTCTATCAATATTCATATTCTTCAAATATTCCAAACCATAACCCTGATGCAATGTCCTTTCTGATCTGTTTGCTATCAGTTCAGTCTCTGTTTGTTCTTGGAGGGAAAAAAAAAAAAAATCAAACTGTTTTAAAAAGGATCACACAAAAAGTTGCACCAGCTCAACCATGAAATTTCAGATGAGCCTGTATCAAAGAGGCATGGGTGTAAAGCAGAATCAGTCAAGGACTGCAATATAGAAAAAATTTCTCCACGAAAAGGGTTGTGAAGCATGGGAACAGATTGCCCAGGGAAGTGGTAGAGTCACCATCCCTGGAAATGTTCAAAATAGATGTGTATATGGCAGCTGAGGACACAGTTTAGTGGTGACCGTGGGGCTGCTGGGTTACCAGGTGGGTTTGGTGATCTCAGAGGCCTTTTCCAGCCTTACCAACTCTATGATTCCATAACTCCATGCTTCCTCTTGTCTCTGACACGGCCTCATGGGCAGAGGACTTTCTGAATCTGCCTGTCAGGGATGGATCTTCACCCTCTCAATGTGACTGTTTGTGGAAGGCAGCTCCATCTGCCCATCCGTGATTGTGCCTCTGGTTGTTTCCAGGTGGACTCAACCTGGCAAACACGCTGTAGGCCCAGGTCAGATTGACACTAGTCTTTTTCATTTTGGCTTTTAAATAAAAATCTCTGTCAGACAGAGGTTTACCTGTACAGCATGGATACAGATGTGCTGCTGCAAAGTCCTTGTGTTGTACAGCTTATGCTTGGGAAAGGGCATGGCTCTGGTGGTGGTGAAATCCCTTTTATTTTTGTCATGTCCTGTCTCCCTTTAGTGTTTTTTTGGCTGAAGCAACTACCTGAATTGTGGCTCTAGACAAGCCCTTTTGTTTTCCTCAGCTTCAGGAAACTTGTGATTTGGTATTTTTAGAGTATTTACTCATGATATTCCCACCAGGCTGAACGGTGCTCCAGTGATTCCTGTTTTTCAGGTGAAAATGCGTCTGCCAAAGAGAGAAGCTGAGCTGTTTGAGGTGTATGGGAGGCCCATGGTGTGACAGAGCTGGGCTGCAAGAAGCCAATGCAAGCAGAGGCCAGAGAGGCTTCTGGGTTTGGACCTGCTGGTTCCTGCAGCAGCACACTTCCTTGAGTACAAAAAATTAATTTTGTTTTGTTTTGTGTTGTGACTTGTGGTTAGATTTTCTGGTTTCCTAAAAAATCAAACTGCAACAAAACTCCTGCAGCAGTTTGGATGTTCTTATGTTTTTTTATGCTGTGTGGATTGCCTGATACCGATAGCTCCAAGATTCTCTCCCTTGGCTGCACTTCCCTCAGGGGGAATAGCATTTCCATCATTTCTCTCTGGCCATCTGGTGAAAGTTAAACACCTTGAGATCCTCTCTCAGCCATGGCCAAGTTAAAAGTTAATTAGGAGGGACTTAGAGAAAGCTACACAGGCTGTATCACCACATCAGACTCACATATTACAGAAATTGCTGGGAATTGGGTGAGATGGAGACGTGGAGAAACACTTCTGGATTTTGCCCCATTGTCTTTGTTGGAGCCTCTTGGTCTGTGCAGCACACAACAGTTGTTTCATTCCCTCTGCCACAGCCCCAGTTTCCCCTGGTGCCTCCTTCACCAGGAGCAGCTATACAAAAATGTTCCTTCCTCTCTGCCATCGCTGCACAGCAGCTGTCAGAAGAAAGAAGAGCTACAAAACATAGTCCCCCCTTCACATGTTGTTAAGCATGTTAAGGTACTTTCTTACTCCAGACAAGTCCCTGAACACTTTAGCTCAGGTGGGTAAAGCAAGACAGGCTTTGAATGCAGAAAATTGAACCAAATTATCAGAGAGTAATTGAGGTTCACATCTCTGCTTTTCACTTAGAGCCCTGCAAAGCTGATGTGGTGTTATTTGAAGTGTACAGAAGGAATTGGTGTTACTTGTACTAGAATTTTCCTGCTTGCAAGGAATTGAAAAGGCTTTAAATCAGCTTGTCTCAAATACAAGGAACCTAACTGGGGTTTGAACCACTATTTAAAATTGAGAAGAGGCACTCAAAAGCCAAGGGAGTCTCAAAGAGATGAAAGTCATGAATCTGGCAAGAAAAAACATGAGTCGATGTCAAGAAGTTTACAAGTTGACCATCTGAAAATATTTTGGGTTCAGTTCAACAGATCAAAACAGCTTATTTGACTTGGACTTTAAAACAAATAAACAAACAAAAATATGTTTAGAAGCACAAATTGTTTAATTGTTTGAAGTGAACAGCCTTTCCCTCCACATGGTTTGAATTTAAATGATTTGATTTTTCTGATTCAAAACCTTTTCAGGAATTTGGGAAGACTGGAATGTATGATGTGTTTATTACAAAGTAAGAATCTCATGTGATTTCTCTAAGTCTATGATTTGAAGGATAACAACCTTACAGTGGAATTGTAAGATCTAGCAATATTATCCATGAGATCTGAGGAACAAGGATTTAAAGGCCATTTTCTCTGATGATCCAGGCATCTGAATTTTTTCTAGAAAGCCAGATCTTCTGTAGTTTAGCAACACTGAGGCATTCTACTGGTTTGTATGTATCACTGTGAGGATCTGGCCCTAACCTAAAAATACTCCAATGCTTTGTGAAATGATCTCATTAAGTGAAAAAACAACAAACCTTGATTGTCAGCGTGTGTCATGCAGGAGCTGGGTTTTGATTTGATGCCAGTACACTTTTTCACCAGTTCTGAGATTGGCAACTTTACTTCTTCACAAGAAATTAAAAAAAAAAATCTCTCTTCTCCTCCCTCCTACCCATCTTTGCTCTTCTCCCAGCTGTCATCACTGTTTACAGTTTGAGTAAGTGAAAATATATATTTACAAGTACAGCTTACTGCTGTGTTTGCTGGTATAGACTGCCTGAGGGCATATCTGGGAACCGAGCTCCCATCTCCATCCAGAAATACCCCCTCTCCTCTCATCAGCCTTGCCACTCCCTGGCCCTGTTTTCTCGAGCTGGGTGCTGAATCTTTTCTCTTGGATTCTGAGCTTTTTGGGAGGCTGGTGCCTTTCCTCGTGTTGAATCTCAAATGCAAAGTGACGCTCCCATCTCTCCCAAGCAGGCAAAGCCAACCCTCCTGCCCTCATCCAGCATCTCCTGCTGGGAGAACCTGCAGGCTGGATTAACTGAGGTCACGGAGCAGGACAAGTGCCATGTGCCTGCCCTGCAGCTGCCTGGCTTCACCTCGTGGGGCTGTGTGTGAAGGCAGGCTTGGGAGGAGGTTTTATTTTCAGCTGCAGCCTCGTGCTGTGGCCCTGCTCCCGGCTGGACACGCGCCCACCGGACAATCCCACAGCATCCTGGTTGCCTGCCAGCCCCAGATGCCAGAAGCATGTCCCCATTTCCTCTCCCCTTACACGAGGAATTCTGCGGGGTCTCGTTCACTACAACGCACAAAAGCTGTGTCTCACACAGTTTGGGGGCAGTGAGGCCAGATCCTCACCAAGGTCTCCAGATGTTATTGCAATAGTAATTAAAAATATACCATAACTAAGTGAGCAATGTATAATGCATTTAAAGTTGTGGTTTTCAAACAGGTTTGTAAAACTGTTGCCAACACCCATGGTCTTATCATAACCAGGCTTCAGCGTTATACAAGTTGTGTTTGTGGCATTCCAAGTGCTCGGGGCTTGGAGTCCTCCTGAGACCAAGGAAAAGCTGATGGTTCTTGGAAATTTTTCAGGATTTCTTCTCAGAGGTCAGCTAGTCAGAAAGGAGTGTCCGGTGGTTAAGTCACTAACCTGTGTTCAGCTCCTAAATCCCCTGGGAACTGCCTTTATAAGTTTGGGAAAGACATTAAGGACTTGTTTATGCTGCTAAAATTAACTTAAACATTTTTTTGTCCTGCAGCATTTCTGATGAACATGTAGCTGCTACATGTTGCACCAGTAAAGACAAAACATGTTCTTTTTAGTCTGAGGTGTGTTTGCTGAAGTTGATTCGGTAGCACAGTTGAAAGATTTGTTTGTTTTGTAACTAAAGTGCATTTAGTGGTTCCGAGGTAGAAGAAGAATGCAGCTTTCTAAAGCTACTTTTCTACCTGTGAAATGGGAATGAAAGATATTAATCCAAATGAAACTATTGAGATACTGTGGTTACTGTAAAGACTGAGAGGTTATATTTGTGGTGGGAGCTGCTGTGGGATATGAAGATAGCTCTGTACCCAAGGTTCCATGGATATATTCAAGTATGGGCAAAAATATATTTAGATATTTGTCTCAACTGCACATTTCACTCATCTGTGTCACAACAACTAAAAATAAAAACTAGGGGAAACTAGGCTTTTGCTGGCCATTATTTCCCTAGCTGCAGAATATCTGTAATAAAGGTTTGCATGAACATAACTGCAAGTGATGCTGCCAGACACAAACCTGGGAGATTCATGATTGATGCACAGAGTGATAAAGGGGTCTGTCAGTAGCTTGAACAGTGCTTGAGGAAGGTGTGTACCCACTCAGCACTCATCTCCAGGAGGATAATAACAGTGGGTTTTGCTGATGTTTTAGTAGATCATAGGATCACAAAACCACAGAACTGTCTGGGTTGGGACACACCTTAAAGATCATCTCATTCCAACCCCCTACCATGGGCAGGGACACCTTCCACTATCCCAGGTTGTTCAGAGCCCAATATAACCTGTCTTTCACATATTTTGGCTTGTCTGTGTAAACCATGATACTGACTTTGCTAATAAAATTTATCCAGACACTAATTTTTGATCCCAGCTCATTATATTTTTACATAAGGCCACACAAAATCAATTTCAGTTAAGAAAAAAAAGTGAATTCTTAATTCTCTGTGTTTACATGGCCATGTGTAACCATAGAAACCTTGTGTGTTGACTCCCTTTGTTATCAATGTGAAAACATTTGAGGGGATCACAGTAATGAAGTTTTCTTGTGGATCTGCCCCTCCTACATGTAAAACCTCACAATGATGGCTTAGACAAGATCTTAGTTCAAGAAAGAGCATAAATACATTCAGTTCATTTCAGTGGATCATCCCCCTCCCAGAAAAAAAGGGGGAAAACGACTATGATAGGAAAGATTTCCAAACTCTGATAGAAGTGCTCACCCCCTCAGCTGACAAAGATGTTTTGCTGCCTTTGCAGCTTTCAGGATGAATCACCAAAGAGCTCTTTAACACTCTGGGAAGTGACAATGACTTTAAATCCCTCGTCCTTTGATGGCCTTAGAAAATGGCTCAACGTTTTTAGACAGGATAGGTATTTGACAAGAATTAATGGGATGAGTGCATCTACCAGCTGGAAAAGTCCTGCACAGTCTGTCAAAGACGCAGCTTCCCTGGAATGCGGGATTGATAAAAAAGAGAATCCGGTTTTATATTCCCTGCAGAGATAAATAGGAACACTAAGGGATTTAGCACATGCAGTCTGTGTACAATTACCTTTTGCTGATAATTTTGTTCTGCAAAAAAATATGTCTCTTGGTTAGGGATGGAATCACTGCAATGTTTCAGCAAGTCCCCTCCTCCCATTTTCACAATAACTCGCATAGGAAAGCATGAAAATTGCATTCAGTTCCTAAAGTATGTCAATGAAAAAAAAACAACTTATCACCCTAATGGACGTAGAAAAGTAAATTACAAGTATGAAAAGTGTTAAGTAGTCTTAGTTTCACTGATCGCAAAAGCAGACTGTCCTTGTTCTCCTGTCACACAGGTTACATGACATAATCAGAGCCTGTGATCCTGTGTTTTTCTCAATCTTTTATGACTTTTCTATTGGTCATTAGTTTGTGATTGACATCCAGAACCATGAACCATCAAATGAATACAACTCAAACAAAAGTAATACCAATTAATGAGCCTTCATGCACTTTCTTAATATGATTTTAGCTATTTTCATGCTTCTAAGCAAACAGCTGTTCATCCTGCATGCAGCACATTTCAGGTCCAGTCCAGCTCCACAAGTAGTGGGAGTCTGTCTGTCTGTCTCCTTTTGGAGAGATGGAATTGGACTGATAAAGCTGTGAGAAACACTGGGGAAACCTTTGGGAATGCTTACTCAGAATCACTTAATGAGTCAGGATGAAAATACACAATCCCTCTGGTATTCCCTAATCCTTCATGTTTTCAGTAATACCAAATGTTAAGACACTGGAGACTGGAATTTATCCCCTAAACCCACCAAAACCACAGCGAGACCAAGCTCTGGGGACTCTCTTCACATCTTTCATCTCCATGCTGTGTCAGGGACACCTTAATTCTGGGAGCTGAGGAGTGCAATTACTTGTGGCTCCTCCACTTTTTGCTCCCCAGTTCTCCCAGGTCTGACATCCAAGGTGACACAGATCCCCAGTTTGTGAACCTGAACTATCCAGTGTGAATGGTCTTCTGCATCCTTCTGGCACTTTCAAATACACAACCTCACATCATTCCTGCTTTGAAAGCCTGGGAATGTGTGTGAATCCAAAATCTTGACAGTCCATAGATATATGAACACATTTTTGACATCTTTTCCTTTCCCCTTTAAAGCACTTTTTCCTCCAGAGTTAATGTACTCAGATCATATTTTTTTTTTAACCAGTATTCTCCCACAAAAATGGCAACTTTATGGCTGTCTGTCACTCCTGTTGGATCTTGACCGTCTGCTGCAGTGTCTGACTGGTGGCTGACCCACTTGGCACCCTTAAACTGTGCAGCAGAGACTTCTGAAATAACAAATCAGGGTCCCATTTGCTTGACAGCCCCCGGTTGTGACTGAACCATCACAGAGTGGCACGGCAGGAAAAATGCTACTTTATATTTGAACCATCTGGAAGCAAGGACTTCAACAGACATGAATGAAAGTTTTCTTTAAAAGGAAACACGTGAGTCACTCCACACAGTTGATTTTTCAAAATAGTGCCCTGAGTAGGAAATCACAAGCACTGAGCTTTGCAAAGCTCAAAGAAAATAAGAAGAGCTAAGAAAAAATGAAGTTAATTGAGAATGAGAAATGAAGGAACCTGATATAAAAAGGATGTAATTTTGTCATAAATAGATCATACTAATTACTTATGTATTATACCTATATGTAACAATAAAGAACATTCATCCAAGTGCAAGCAGTCATAAAAACTAGCAACATTTTCATTAAAACCAGACTAAGCTTGTCTTCATGTCAAGCCTATTACACTGCATAAGCATAATTAAATGAATTACAGCAACTTTATACCTCTTAATTTTGTTTTTTTTTTTTGGTCTGGCTGTTTAGTAAGCCAGCATCATTACAACTGTTTCCAAACCCCTAGAGGAGAACCTCTTTCTTAGAAACAATTTTCCAGTATTAATTTTTACCTGAAAATTCAGTTTTCCAGGATTTAGTCTGTGTGCATGGGCTGGTGGGCTCCTTTTTTTTGTTGTTGTTACACTGTGCGTGGAAAAAGAGATATGGAACTTCAAAATTCTGCTACACTTAGAAAGGAGGGAGGTGAAACAGATTTAATTGCCTGGGTCCTACGTTTTCAAAGGGTCCCTCATATTTTTGCAGATTTGCATTATCAACAATGATTATAAATCTCTTTTTTTTTTCATTCCTGCTAGAAGTGATTGCAGGAGGCTGGGTGAAATATGCCAAGGATCCTGTTCTCACATCCCACTCTGGGATCAAACAGATATTTTACCTTCTAAAGTGATTCCACCTCGCAGTTGAAAGCTGCATTGTCTGGGAATACTACAGGCCATGGTGTGGTCTGTAGAAGTTTCTCTCAATGTTGGCAAATCTTCAGGTTTCCCATCCAGTTTTGGGTGGTTTTTTTTGTTGTTGCTGTTGTTTTTTTCACATTGCCTTGATTTGACTCCAGTTGGCACAGCAATAAATTAGAGGCATCCCGTTTCGCCTCACAAATCCTAATAGCCATAAGGACTGTATTTAATGAAGTGACTCCCACCTCAGCAGAATGAGACTGCTTTGACTACATTACCATGATAATCAACAATTAAGTTGGCATTTGCCAGCCATAACCACAGATGTCTTCTTTGAAGTGTGGGAGAAACAGCACTAATGTCAAATACCACAGTGTGGGAACACTTGGCATGCAACACCAGCACAAGGAAATGGAGCATTTGGCCATGATCCTGGAAGATACTGTGATGGAAGTGACATAAATATATAATTAGGAGAATCCATACATCAACAAGCTCTACACCTGCTTTGCTGTGAAGGTATTGGGGAGATCACAACACTTTTCATTGTTTTTCAGCTCTTCTGCTGTGGAGGTATCCGAGACAAACACATCCCTGACTTTGATTTTAAGAAGGCTGCTGAGAGGCCCTGCTTTGACTTTGATCTCTACGTGTACAATAAGCAGAGCTGCCCCAGAAATGCCTTTGAGCAAAGAACCACCTTTAAATCACAGTCCAGTAGTAGTGCTCATATTTGGCTTGTGCACGTCTCGCTCAGTTACAGTACAGTAAGTTCAATAGGCCTGGAGCTGAGCTGCAGCTCAGCCATTAATCAAAAACCCTATAAAATTGAGTTCCAGGAATTTAGAAATGCATAATACAAATATGAGCTGTGGGATTTTTTTTCTGTAAACACTCCATCTCAGCGATGCTTCTTGTGTCCCCAAGCACTAGCCAGCATAGCTTGTTCTTGATTCCTATCTGCCTCAACCTTGCTTTGAGCCTGCTTTCCAGTTCACAGGTCTTGGGAAGGGGAGAGAGCAAGAAAATTGTCAGCATCCCAAAAGCCTACCTATTTTTTCCCGTGGGACAAGCAGGCCATGAGCCCCTAGGTCTGTGATCAACTGTTTGCCAAATTACTGGAATAAGATGGACAAGACTGGATCCCTCCTACCCACATGCCAGCAACCTGTCCATGAAACATCCAAAGTTAAGTATAACCCCCAAATCCACCAAAATACTTGGGAATCTCTTGTATAACTTCATCTGGATTGGTCTATAGAGTTCTAATATCTTTGCTTTCAGAGATGTCAGAAAAGAAATAGTACTTTTTACTTTCTCTGAAGGCAGGTAGCTGTGGGATCTCTGGTTTCCTTTTGTATTGAAACTCTCCACTCCTCTCCTTCAGTCCTATTCTGTGTTAAATCCTCAGTTTTAGCTGTCACAGATGAGTCTGACACTGGAAGGTTTTTCCATGGGTTCCACCTCCTTCTGAGACCACTTGACCTTCTGAAATGCTGATGGGTGATTATTTTGGAGAGGGCTGAACATGGAGATCACTTTCTTTGCCTTTCAGGAGTGACCTGCAAAGGACTTTCCTGGTGAATTAATTTGTTTTCATGTACTCTGCAATGCTCTGTTGTGCCTTATCCAGACTGTGATGGCATAAGCACATGTTGGTCTCTGACACAAAAAGTCTTGTCAAGTGGAGAGAGGAAATTTCTTTCAGGTGTTAGGTTGGTTTTTTTTTAGTTTGCTTTTAGTTTGGCACATAAGCACACCTCAGTAATTCATAAAGCACTGAGGATATTCATTGTAGCCCAAGTAAATGGAGCTGATGTTTAATTTTTCATTTTTAAGTGCTGATGCAGAACACAATACTGAACATGCAGATTACAGGGCTCCCACCACTAGCATTTGGACTCCATTTTAAGCCTATAAATCACGTGCTAAGTATAGTGCTTGTTTGAGTCTGTTAAATATTTCCTTCTCGTTTGTTCTTATCAACATCCAGTAATGATATATACATATGTCATGCAAGACAGTAAATATGCAGACATTTCAAGGAAAGGTTCAGTGCCATATCTCTGCTGATTAATGCATAAATGCTTGAAACTAGCATAAAAGCTAGGGCAGTGATAACCTTTAGCAGAGCCCAGAGGAAAGAACACAGCAGATAAATGTGCTCCTATGAAAAGCAGCAAAACTCATGTGCCACCCAGCCTCCATTTCAGAGACTCCAGACAATTGTGTTCCCTAGTCCTGTTCACTCCCAGGTGTGTTTCACTCAGTCTGAGAGGCAGGAAATTGCATTTTCATCTTTATTCTTCCGCCAGCTGTAAGCTAAACCCATACTTGAAGGCTATAGCAACAAATGCATTAAGTACAGGAATCTCCTGCCACTTTGCTCATCAGTCATTTGAACCCCATCCTTCCATTTTTCATGGTTGTACCAGATGGAGGAGGAACCTTGCCTGTATGATGCAGTTGAGAGAAGCAGCAGGTGAGGCTTTGCATGGTGCTGTTGGTGTCAGCATTACCAAAAATGTAAAAATGGAGAGGGACCTCAAGTGCTCCAACCCAAGGATGAAGCTGAATGGTGAAATGGAAAGTGAGAGATCCTAAGATTCAGGGAAACATCAATGACCTGTTCAGCAAACCTGTCTTAATTTTCCAGCCAAATCCTGTTACCAACATAGCCTTGCTACAGAATGAGACCTGCATGTGTACCTCTCTTTCTAAGTGGTTGTTTCATGAGGAGAAAAATTAAGATAGAAGCCAAAACCCCATAAGCTCAGGTGGCCAGAACAGATTTTTGTCCCTCTTAATGTGACAGTGCAGCAAGGAAAGAACTGCTTGGCTGAAGGATGAGGCAGGCACAGGGTGTCCTTTTAACAGCAGCAGGTTGCTTACAAAACATAAAAATTTCATCACTGGAGGCTACTGAAAACAGGATAAACAGACATTTATTTACAGGGAAGCATTTGTGAATAAGAAAATGGTGATCTCTTTATATCCATTTACGGTTCTATATGCTTTTCTTGACTGAATCTTTTACTCTATGAGATTCCCATGGCTGCTGGAAAAGGAGAGGGAGGTGTGCTTTATATACAAAAATGTATTTGCAAATTTATGGTCAATAGATGACAAAACTTGCACAGAAACACTGTGATATCTTATTTCAAGTTTCACATTAATGCTTATTTCTGAAATCATTATCTTTGCAAACTCACTGGACAGCAAGAAATAAGAGATCATGAAAAATCCACCAAAACAACTGGCTTAAGTTTTTTCCTAAACTTTTTTTTTCCTTTTCTTATTTATGCCACATTGTGTAAGAAAAACGCAGAATATGACACTGATTCTGTACCCGTGCTGTGTATGGGCAGAAATCCAGGTTTGCCAGCCTGTCAGGGAATGCATTTAGCCCTGAGCCTGTCTGCCTTACTAAAATAGTTATTGAGATCTGGTAAACAAAATATGCAAGGACGGTTTCCGAGCTCCCATGAATAATTCCAAGCAACCGCGTATAATTACGATTATCATAAATATCCTCTGTTTGCATAACACCTCAGTGAATCTGCTGAATTCTCTGTGGCCTCTATACATAAAGTGCCATGAATTGCAAACATTGCCTCTTCCTAAACACTCCTTAACAAACACACTGTGAAAGCTGCACGTGGAGGGAGATACCAGCCAGGAGTATCCCAGCCTGAGTTTATAAGGGAATCTTTTATGTCTGTGTGAGATATGGTGGTATAAGAACAGCAAAAAATCTGACAGGAATCTCACCAATTCTTCAAAATTCATAGAAAACTGGAGTAGTTGTGGAGAGGTGACACTGGGGTGAAAATTAAGCACATTTTAAAAACACTCACAGGTAACAACACTAACTGTAAACACCCCCTCTTTGCAGAGAGCCAGCTAAGCACTCATAGAAGTCTAGCACATAGCAGGTGTTGAAAATGGAAATGCAATTTCCCAGCTAGGCAGACATCCAATATTTATGAGCCAAGTCTGTGGAAATAGCAAACTGCCAATAGGGACAGAATAATTTAGCAGAAAATCAAGCAAGTTTTCCACTTCAAGAGGATTTGTCATTCACCTTGTGTCCGATCCTACTCCTACCAGTGTCTGAATGCATTGTCTGGAGCTGAAGCAATCCTACAAGACACTAAAACAAAGAGATGAACATCCTCGTGGCTAGAGCTGATCACAGCTACGAGGGTGTTTGGCAGAGCCAAATGATGCATGGCTGAGAAAAAGAAACAAAACACACACACCTGACAGGGAAACCAGCCTGCTGACTTGCAGCAGCCCCTCTCACATTTCCTAGGCAAGGCTTTAAATCCAGGTTAAAGGCTACATTCACATTTTGACAATGTCATAGTTTTGTCATGCTTAGGAACTTGTACCATATTTGGGTGGAAATCTTTCATCAGCAATGAAAGCTGCCCTGAGAGCTCTGGAGCAGGGAAGTGTGACCCTTGCACTTTTGGGCTGAAGTCAGAACCAGAATTGCAGGAATAGAATGGCTCTGGAGCAGCAGGTCCTGGACACACCTCCTGCACAGTCAAAATTGGAGGTACTTGGATTTTCCCTGTAATTATGAGGGGAAGAATTGATAATTGCCAGACAGAGGGATCTGCGCCTGTCAACACTCCTAACTCAAAAGTCAACTCCCAAATTTGCTCGAGAATTTCCTGTCTCATTCTGATAAGGCTCCTGTCTCCTTTTGGCAGACTCTCTACACTGATCTGCCAAGCTATGCATAACAAGCCACGCTTCATGGGTATTTGTACAAATTTGGAAACTGCTGGCACCACCACACATGGCCCAGATATCACTGGATCAATGCAGAGCATTAAGGTGTGGGGAATTGAATGAATATGTCAAAAATATTAAAATATTCAGTGAATTCCCCTTTTTCCTTCTGTCTGAAGCTCGCTTTGTAACAAAACTGGGGAGGAGGCTGAGATCTTGGAAAAATGAGCCCTAAGAAGAAGTAGAGCTCAAAGCTGGATCTCTGTAAGGGGGAAATTCAGCCTTGAGAACAAGTTTTAAGTGAATTAGGGCAGCCCTGCCACCACCCCAGTGTGTTTGTTATTCAGGCAGACATGCCAAATAACCTCCATGAAGCGACTGCTTTTTTTGAGCTGGAACTTATTCCTGGACAGTTTGTTGTCAGAGTCACAGCAAGACACTTTGGAGCCTATTTTGGCATCTCTTCATCCTCCTTTCCCTCTTCTTTGAGCTCCTACCAGCTGCTGCCAACAAAGATTCCTGCATCCTCAAAGACCTGCAGGGTCCCCTCCTGGAAAAGGGGCGCAGTTCTGCCACGTGTCTCTTTTGGTGCTTGGTCACCTTACTCCTCGCTTGGCTGGATATTCCAAAATGTCAGGCTGTGCTGCTAAATGGGTGGAATGGGCTTGTCCCATCTCTCCAAGACCCTCCACTTTCAAGAACTCCCCATACAGATATTTATTTTTAAAATTTACAGTATCCACCCTCCGATCAAAGTCCAAAATTCCCTTAAAAGTGCATGAGCTTGAAAGAGTGATTATGGAAAGCAAACCAAAGAACAGAACTGACCACAAGCAAAATTATTCTTTTTTTTTTTTCTGTTAATGAAAAAATGTTTCTGTTCTCTCCAACTGTACTTAATAATTTATTTTTTTAAGCAGATACATCACCTATAGGCTGAAACTGAATAGGTCAACATAAAAGGAAATTTTATGTGTAGATAGAAAGATGGTTTGTATCAATGTGTCCACAAAATTTATATTATGGTGCTTTAGAGACAGAGGCTAAAACAACTTTGCACCTGATCCATGAAAAATGAAGTTTGTTTCAACTGAAATCCCTCAGAAATATTCTGTTCATCTGAGAAAATCAGCTTATACCCCAAGAGTTGAGTGTATAAATGGAAAAATATAAAGAAATCTACTCACTCTGCAAAACAAAAGAAAGAATGAATGAATGAGTGAGTGGATAAACAGCTGAATGGGTGTCAGAGGGATGTGCTGGGCTTTAGCAATGTGTTACTAATAAGAGCCAGTGGAGGAGTATTTAAATGTGCAGTACCTGGGTCCTAGCAATGCATCACTAATTACAGCTCGAGGAACCTTCCTTAGAGCATTCATTCAAACTGGTTTGGGTGTGAATTCATTCTGACACGGGCAGACCACTGCCTGACAAATTCCCACCCCGAGATATTTGCAGAGCAAGGGTTCAAGATGAGAACACATATCCCAGAGAGCTGATCCCAGTACAGCCTGGCAGTGCAAACACACATGGTAAAGCTGGTCCAATTCTTTTTAAAGAATTTGAAGGGATTTTTCTGTGGTGAGCACTAGCTGTCTGTCACCTGGTGTCTTCTGTGCATGACTTGAAGGTTCTCACCCAATAAAAAGGCAGAACATTTTCCTTTGGGAAGAAAACCCCATGTACCCATGCCCAGTGAGAAGGGCTGCATTTTTCAGATGCACACCCTTCGACAACCAGGTGATGAGAGGAATTTACTCGCTTAAACCTCCCTGCAAGTGCAAGTTCCAGCTTGTTGTGGGTGAAAGAGCCTGAAAGCTTTGGTCCCACTCTTCTCCAATAGCATGATTCTAACTCTCAGGGACTGCTGATCCCTCTGAAGCAGCTGGCCTGATCATCAAGTCAGATAAGTTTATTTCTTTTCCAGTATCAGGCCATCACTGTAAACCTTTGAGTTTGCTGGGTTTACAGAGACACTAAGTAGGAGGACTGTACAAACTGGGCTGTCAGCACTGGAGATCACAGGTTTACACTCTGAACAAGTGTTTCCCTCACTGCAACATGCCATAAATAAAATTAAACTGGACAACAGATTTATCTTCCTTCTGAAGTAGAAAGGAAAATTGTCTTCAAACTGTTTCAGAGCAGGTAACCAGAAGACACACACCAAAAAAAAAGAAGGTGTGTCTGCACTTCCAGAATTCCCCATTCTTTAGACAGTCTGGTCTGGTTCCCAGTTGCCTCTAAATCAATGTTAAAAATTAGGTATGATAACAAAAAAGAGATGAAAATACTTGTTGGAACAGAAATGTTCTTTAGCCATGCAGTTATTGCTTTAGAGTTGGAGGTTGCTCAGCCTGGAGAACAGAAGTGACCTCATTGTGGCCTTCCAGGACCCCACAGGAAAGATGGAGAGAGACTCTTGACAAGGGCCTGGAGTGACAGGACAAGGGGCAATGGCTTCACACTGACAGAGAGCAGGGTTAGATTGGATATTGGGAAGAAATTGTTTCCTGTGAGGGTGCTGAGGCCCTGGCACAGGGTGCCCTGAGCAGCTGTGGCTGCCCCATCCCTGGCAGTGTTCCAGGCCAGGCTGGATGGGGCTCTGAGCAACCTGGGGTAGTGGAAAGTGTCCCTGCCCATGGCAGGGGAATGGAACAAGATGATCTTAAGGTCTCTTCCTTTTAACTTGCTTTAAATTCACATTTGAGGCTGTAGATTAAAGTTTGGGATTTCTTTGTTGCTCTGGGGTTTTTTATTATTGTTTTTTACATGAAGAAAATCTTTTATTGCAAGGAAATTAGATACTGTCAAGAGCAAAAGAAGCAAGGTTGAAGAAATATTGACACAATTTTGATTGTGAGGAAGGAATTCTCATTAGCACAATGAGGTGAAGACACCTCATTGTACTAAATCTGTACAAATATCTAGGAGGGAACACAGCAAGGGTCAGAGGTACTAAAAGTCTTTCATGAAATGGGAAGGCAAGTAAACAAAGCTATTAAATCATCATCTGATTAAGTAGTTGGAGATGCAGTGCAGAAGTCTGATAAAGCAGATCTTTTTCTGTGCCTCTAAAGAACTTTGTAAAAAAACCCAAACCCCTTGATTTTAACCATTAAAGATGGTTTCAATTTCAGTCTTGTTGAAAGAGGAATGCAGTGATGCCTTATCCCTTAATTCCTTTTTTTTTCTGTCTTAGTTCTGTCTAACCCTCACCAAGACACTGTGCATTGTGGAAGGAGAAAAATGAGAAAAAGGAGATCATATTTAAAGCATGAAGAGAAGAAAGACAATGATGAGAAAATGGAGATGTCAAAGGTCCTCAAAGAGCCTAACCCTTCCTGAAGTCAAACAGAAGGGATTCAAACAAAAATTTGCCTTCTCACAAAAATAAGGAATACATTGAAAAAAGACATAAGCAGCAATAATTGTGGGTTTTTTTTGTCTTGGGGGCTTGGTCAGAGGTCATAGATTTATTTCATTATCAGGAGAAGATCAAGAGAGTGGTAAAGAAATTTTGAAAGGTATCAGCATCATATAAAGGTGAAAAAAATTTGGGAGAAACCTTTTTTTACACAACATATTTGACCCTTTTTCATGAAATTTCAAAGAAGCTTGTGGACCTCATCTACTCAGATGATGCTGGGGCATAGAGGCATCAAATTGAAGGAAAAAAACAGAATACAAACTCTTGATTTATGTTTAAAGAGAAAAAAAAAGGAAAAAAAGCCCACCAGGTTGCACAGCAGAAACAAAATAACTTGCATGTTTTGGAGGAAAAACAGAAGACAACCACAACTGAGTGAGTTACCAAACCACAAACCCATAGGAATATGCAGACACAGGAGATAATTGAGGACTACAGGCAAAATTTGACAAAAGGCAATTGGAGCCAACTTGTAAAAGAAGCATCAAGGATTGCATTAACAAAGGAAAAACAGCACCAGCTTATGCAGCTCCAGCTTTTGGAAAGATTTGTTTTGCGAAGATGGCAAAAGGAGGCTGAGGGTATTTACCAAGAAACTCAGTGTGTGTGTGCATGTCTGAAGAAAATAAATATTGACTGGAACTGTTGGATAACTTTATAAATATACATATACATATACATACATACATACATACATATATATATGTATGAGAGTCACAGAACCATAGAATGGTTTGGGTTGGAAGGAACCCTAAAAATCATCCAGTTCCCCCCCCTGCCATGGGCAGGGACACCTTCCACTATCCCAGGTTACTCAGAGCCCCATCCAGCCTGGCCTTGGACACTGCCAGGGATGGGGCAGCCACAGCTGCTCTGGGCACCCTGTGCCAGGGCCTCAGCACCCTCACAGGGAACAATTTCCTCCTAATATCTAACCTAAATTTTCCTTTTCAGTGTGAAGCAATTCCCCCTTGTCCTGTCACTCCAGGTTCCTTATTTGTATTTATCAGTCTCATTAGTATGCAGATGGGAAATTATTTGCTCAAATGTCCTTCAGGAGAAAACTTAAAGCAGGAATAGCCCCTTACATAATAATAAGATTAAAACCAAAGGTGCTGTGAAGTCTCATAAATGAAATGCAAATAAATCATAATTTAAAAAAAGAAAATCTACTAAGGCAAAGAACAAGGCATCTTCAGTCTTGTTCTGTGTACAGTTAGTGCATATATATATATGCCCACATATATACGTATACTCATATATAATACATATGTATAGTGCATTTGCACATATAATTTCCAATATTATAAGTAAAAAAGTCAGCTATTGAGACACTCTTCAGAAACCAAACAGCACGATAATGATTCTTGTCCTTCTGATTTCCCATCCAAAAGTGCTACATTTCCTTTTGAAACTGTTATAAGAACAAGGTTCAAATTACCTATATATAAATTCAATTTAGCATAATATTAAAAGGTTATGACAGAGCTAATGGACTTTAAGTGGAATCCAGAAGACTGCAGTGTTCAATGGAAAGTGGGAAAGCCAAGGAAGACAATTTTCTGTGGCATAAGAAGCAAAACTTCAAATCCCCTTCTTTCTTTTTTCTGTTCAGAACTGGAGTTTTCAGGAGAGTTGAACAATTAGGGGACAAAAAGATACAGAAAAAATGGCTTTGCAAAATAATTTATCTTCAGTGTAATTCAGGCCTTGCTGAGACAAGGTTTTGATGTTGATAATTGACAAAGCTGGGCTGGTGATGAACAAACTTGACACCTGGCTCTTTTCATACTGATCCTTCAGTCTTTCCAGATGGCAGAGTTTACTTCTGCTCCCATCTGTTCCTTTTCAGTAAGAAAAAGGGAGGAAAACCCAAAATTGCTAAAACGTTTTATGGCTTTTAGAAGTATCTTTGAGGTTCTTTTCAAGTTCTTTGCTCTGCACCACATTCCTGTGGGAGGCTGGTGATGGCACCTACCATTATTTGCCTCAGATCAAAGGTATGACACCAGGTTTCATTTTTCACATTTGATCTGACATAATTCATCTGGATGAGAATTTAATGGAAAAATTGCCAGAGCTGGAGTCAGCTCACCAACACCTTCTTGCAAAAAGAGGGGAGAAAACAAGCAAGGAAGCAAACAAACAAGCATAAGTGGTATCAGACTGTGATCAGATAATTTTTGACAGATCAGAGCAGAATTTTGGAAAAAGCTTTGCTAGTTCAAATTTGGAAATGTTTCTGCATGAACAATTTTTTATTTTTTTTTTTACAGAAACAGCCACTCTCATTTCCCTGTCTGTTGGCAATAATTTCTCTGTTGAGTTCTCAGGTCTTGACTCTGGTCTAAATTTTCACTGCCTCAAGATGAGTTTATTCCCTGGGGGGCCATTAGGCTTCTTCCATGTAAGTGGGGTCAGAATTAGGCCTCTGTTAAGTTAGTTATCTCCAGAGCCAGCAACTGGATGTTCAAGAATATTCAGCAAGAGGGAAATAGAAGCTGATGGATGGGAAAATATGAAAGAAAACCCAAAGTGAAATCCATCAATGGAAAACTGCCAGGTAACCAGGAAATAGTTTTGGATGCTTCTTTGTAGTCTATAAGTTTGCACATTTTGCTAAAAACATTAGCTAATCAAGAGAAAATTCAGAAAGCAATTAGAATAAACAAATCTCTCTAATTAACCATATATACTTAAGGTGTTTCTGAATAAAAATGACTGAATTTATGGACCTGGCAACCTAAGGAAGGTTGTGGTGCCCATGTTTACCCTGCTCTGATAAGACCCCACCTATTGGGATGCAATATTGCATCCAGTTCTGGTGCCCTTTACAGAAAGACATGGAACTGTTGGAACAAGTCCAGAGGAGGCCACAGAGTTGATCAGAGGACTCTGGAGACACCCTGGGAAATCTGGGGCTGTTTAGCCTGGGGAGAAGGGTGTGGAGACCTCAGAGCACCTTCCAGTATCTGAAGGGAATACAAGGAAACTGGAGAAGGACTTTTCACTCGGAACTGTACTGAAAGGGCAAGGGAGAATGGCTTCAAACTGAAAAGGGAAAATTAGGTTAGATATTAGGAAGAAATTGTTCCCTGTGAGGGTAGGGACACCCTGGCACAGGGTGCCCAGAGCAGCTGTGGCTGCCCCTGGATCCCTGGCAGTGTCCAAAGCCAGGCTGGATGGGGCTTGGAGAACATGAGCAAGTGGAAGGTGTCTCTGCCCATGGCAGGGGGTGGAACTGGATGATCTTTAAGGACCCTTCCAACCTAAGCCATTCTGTGATTCCTGCAGAGGACCAGGAAGACTTCTGATTGCAGTCATCCTAAAGGATCATGTTGTCCTGGGGGAGCTGGGAAAAGGCTGTAGCTTAGTTCATGTGCCTCTCCAAGCAGTCTGGATACTTGAGAGGAGCCTCAGGGTGTTTGCATGGACCTGGCAGAGCAAGGGACTGTCCTCTCTGCTCACCCTGCATGGTGCTGGCTCCTGAGCTGCTGTCTCTGCTGCTCCAGCAGAGCTTCTTTACACAGCAGGGTGTCTGAACATCAGCCTGCAGGGTGTCTGAACACCCTGGAGAGCTTTGCACTGCCATCCCAGCAGAAATAAGGCTGGTTATCCTGGTGTGGTTTTGCTAACAGGTTGGAGGGGCTGGAGACTCTCCATGAAAGAAGGTGCAGGCCTGGTAGTTTGTATGGAGTTACCTCCTGGAACACTGTCCAGGTGGCTTCCAGGCTACAGACATACCCATCATCTTGAGGAGATAGTACTGAGCTTTTCACAGAAAACTGAGGTTGGAACCACAGAATTACTGAAGTTGGAAAATACCTCCCAGGTCATCGAGCCCAACCTGTGACGGATCTCCACCTTGTCACCCAGCCCAGAGCACCAAGTGACAGGTCCAGTAGTCCCTTGGAGACCTCCAGGGATGGGGATTCACCACATCCATGGGCAGCCCCTTCCAATGCCTGAGCACCCTTTCCATGGCAAAATTCCTCCTGCTGTCCAACCTGACCCTCCCCTGGCACAGCCTGAAGCCATTCCCTCCTGTCCTGTCCCTGTTCCCTGTTCCCAGAGCCCGACCCCCCCGGCTGTCCCCTCCTGTCAGGAGTTGTGCAGAGCCAGAAGGGCCCCCCTGAGCCTCCTTTGCTCCAGGCTGAGCCCCCACAGCTCCCTCAGCCCCTCCTGCTGCTCCAGCCCCTTGCCCAGCTCCATTTCCTTCCCTGGACATGCTCCAGCCCCCCAAATGTCTTTCTTGTAGTGAAGGCCCCAAAACTGGGCCCAGAATTCAAGGTGTGGCCTCACCAGTGGAACCTTTCTTTTGAAAAAGAGCTGTTCTCCAAGAACATGTTATTTTTTAAAAATATATCTGTTATTATCAACAATGACACATTTTATTTTCACTTCTTCCTCAAAGAATGCCAACACAAAAAGGTGACCGATAGAATTTAAATAAAGAAAAATAAAACTGAAGCCAAAGCACTCATCTAAAATGGTCTCTTGCCAGCTGTCCTAGTGCCACCCAGGACTGTGCTGTTGCTAACAACTTGCCCATGGGAAAGCACTCAGCCCTGTAGCAATGAATGGCACTCAGGCTGGATGGGGGATGGTATGAAAATTTTAAGTGGAGTGGTGGAAGCCCAGTCACTTGATGAATTTAAAATTAGACATGACAGAGCTTTGAAGAACATTCTATCTGGCTGAATGGGATCTTAGAGACACAGACCGTATTAGGAGATATTAGACTGTACAAGAGATGGATTTTGCTGGGTTTAATTCTCCAGTCCTGAGGGATTTCTCTTTGCCTCCAAAGTCCAAAAGTCCCCTGTGAGGCAGAAGCATCATACCCTTGTTTTCTCCAGGTTAATGTGCTCCACTGGCTTTGTCCTTGTAGCTCCAAGTACCAATTTCCTGGTCTGTGGATGGCTGGTGGATGGGTCAACAAGGACTTGGGTTTTGAACAAAGGAAAAGCCTGAAAGGTTTTTAAACTTTCATGTCCATGGAGGCTTAGTTGAGATTTATTAGAACAAGCAGGGAATGCTTGGTTTCTTAGGAACTGACAAATTCCAACAAAAAAGAAAAAAGTATTTGTTGCAGTTTTTCCAATCAAAATATCACTTATCTAATATAGGCATATTCTCTCCCCTTCTCTGATTTCTATGGTTCAACATACTAAAATGCTTTGGATGTCCATTCACAATTTTAAAAAATCCCCAAAAACAAACTCCGAGGCACAAATTCAAAGTGACAGCCTCACAATTTTTAGTAGGATTGCCTGGGTGCAACTGAGAGCAGAATTTGTCCTGCAGTCAGATGGGTTTCCATGTTTGCCCTTATCCTGTGCAAATCAGAAATGCATTGGGATTAGTGCTGGTGTCAAACCAGAGTCAGGAAAGGCACATTCTGCACCAGAGCTGCAAAGAAAGATTGAGGTAAACAAAAAACTCACCAAAGGACAATTAAAGCAATAAGATTTGCTTAACAATGGTTCAAAAAAACAGATGGCACTGAAAATTCATCAGCTTTTATTTCAGAGGAATGAGGCAAATGAGAACAGTCTCTGACAAAAAAAAAAAAAAATAACAGGAAGATTTCCTACTAGAGGAAAGAGGGAAAAAAAGTAATCACTGGACTTTAAAAACATTTCTGTTTCCCCAAAACGCAAACTTTTCCAAGGGAGACCACTCCCTATCCTAGCAGATGTGAGAAGCAGCTTTAGCTTCCCAGGGCAATATTTAACTTCATGAAACTTTTGTTTATTTAAGTTTTGTTTTGGTAAAACAACAACAACAACAACTCCTCCCCAAACTAATCTTGCAGTAGTATTTAACTTGTTTTTCTTGTCTCTGAACTTGTGATGATTTGTATTTCAGCAGAAAAACTAAACATATTTCCTGAGTGTTTCAGACTTAAAAAGGCAATTTGAACAGCAAGGGAACACAGAAAAGCAGTTTGAACACAGACATTTTCTCTGAGAAGAAAAAAAATCTTGGCCCTGATTGATTCATGAATACATTTTGTGTAAATAAATTAATACTTTGTTCTAAGTACCCCTGGAGCACATCTAGGAAGAAAGACATATTGAGGCAGTATTTCCTAAAGGTGTCCCTATAGGATGAGATGGTTTTCATCTTTCTCATAAAGAGTTTTACTCTGTAAAAATCATAGAAACATAGAATGGTTTGGGTTGGAAGTGACCTCAAAAATCATCTCAGTCTGAAAGTGTTAAAGGGTAAAGCTGAAGAAAAATGAAACGGTAGAAGGAACGGGCTGTAGATGGTTAGAAAAATGGAAAGGATAGAAAAAAATGCTATGTAGAAGGACAGAAATTTCTTAGAAAAATGGGCAGAAAATAAGAGATTCTGAGAAGAATAGCCTAAGATAATATGTCTAGGAATAATCAATTAAGAGTAACTGTATTAAATGTTAGGGAGGAAGTTGGAAAGGTGTAATACTGACAATTAGCTAGCCATGGTTTAAAAAAGGAATTAGTGCTGGATTTATTAGATAGAAGTTCTTTTGTAGTAAAAGGAAGACATAAAAGAGAAAAATAGTAAATGCAAAAAGTCAATGTAATTGCACAGAAGGCAGGCAAATAGAGGGAAGACATCTCCTGGTTTTGGAACATCACTTTTATTCTTGAATGTTCTAATGCCACAAAGTTTTGGATGAAATTGAGGAAAGTCAGAAAACTGAAAAAGCATAATTAAGAAATTGAAGAGTATGCTTAGAGGAAAAAAAAATCATGTTAACTCTGCAAGTAAAGAACGGGCTTAAACAAAGGACAGCTTAAGTCAAATATGTGAGGGATATCTTTAGTAAACAATAACAAAGAAGGAAAGTTACTCAAGATGTTAAGGGATCTAAGTGGGATAACAGGAAAATACAGATAAACAGCAAAGAAAAACCAACCTTTCAGGAAAATATTTTTTATGTTATGGAGTTACCTGCATCATCCATTTGGAAAGCCAGTCATGTAAAATCTCACCATGCAAATTGTTTGAGAAATGAGTGGAGGAAATAGTTTTACCTCTCATAGGAAGGTATTACCCACTGAAGTGGGTAAATATTTTCAAACTTTGGAATGTACTAATCCAGGAAAGGCCCCTCAGCATGTGAAATAATGTCTCCCTCTTAATTATTCTGTTTTGGTCTCCATCAGATTTATGAGATCAATATTTGACACCTCAAAGTCAAAATATCTCATCTTACTTTGAGCAGAAACCAAATACTGCCCAAATCCCATCTCTGGAGGGGACAGAAGCTGAATTTGTTCTTGCAAGTGTGTCCATCTCCAGTGTGAGGCAGAAGTCACAGGAGATGATGCTGTAATCAAACTTGTCTAACCACAGAGCTTTTCAAAATAAGTGGTTGGCCTTAAATTTCACATTCACAACCTGAGTCCATGTAGAGTACAAAGCACTTCTTCTGCAGCTCTACACTTCCCTGTGAGTTACAGCTGAATGTATCGATTCAGACTTTTGGCAAATGTGGTCGAATTTTTTGTAAGGCATTGCCTAGAAATATATGTTTTTGAATTAAGCATATTCTCACATGCTAACTCAGCTAATGTAAGATAAAACATGTAAAATCTATAGCAGGGTCAAACTCAAAATACAGGAATTCATTGTTGGAAAGTGTGAAAGAGCAACTGAGAAGAAGCACATTTATTGCTGTGGTTCCGTGATGGGCAACATGTACATTGAAAGCCCAGGAAACCTTGGAGGAGTGCTGCAAATCTTACCCTGTGGGTTGCAATGGTTCCAGAGTGTTTTCATTACCTCAGGTAAAGGTTTTTTAACAGATAACACAAGTGGACTTTGCTCTGCAGAATCTGTGCATTTTTCACGGCTAGAGTGGAGACTCCCAATGAGTCAGGCTCTGCCTGATGGAAACGTGGAATACCCTGCCATCCTTCCTGTGTGCATCGAAATGCAACCACCAGGCTCCTTCTGTGAGCCTGAGATGACAACCAGCAAACTCTGTTTTGACATGCACAGCCACACAGCCTTTCCCCACGCCCAGCTGCGTCACACGTTCCCTCAGGTGGGGATTCCGCACGCAAACCGAGAGGCCGAGCTGGGAATGACCCTTCCTCGTGTGTGAAGAGGTGGAGAGGAGACAGAGGCAGGGAAAGGTCAGAGAGGGAGGAATGCACGGTCCTGCTGTGACCTTTCAAGGAAAGGAAGGGCCACCTTCCCTGACTTGCTTGTACCATGTGGTGGAGACAAGGAGATTTTGGGCTGAACTGGATCCTTGAGTGAGGTTTTTTCATTTCCTTGGAAAGTATAATGTCTCTTGAGGCTTCCTGCAGAGGACTCCCCTTCCCCTATGGACTTAAGGCTCATGATACAATCAGGAGCATAGCTGTGGATGTTCCCTCTAGCACTCATTTCACAACCTTGAAACTACTCCATATCCACCCTTAGTGCTTCTCTCTTCACACGCACGCCCCATCTGTCCCCTCAGAGAGTGGCTGATCCCCGCATCCCCCACTGACAGATGCACGGACAGGCTCCAACACAGCAACAGCTGCCATCCCCCTCCGTCATCCTTTCCCACTGGCTGCTCCTGGACACCACCAGGATGCACAGACATGGCCAGGCAAACATCTGCATGGACACCCAGAAGTTCCAGTCCCTTGCAAGCAGATTTCTCCGGTTGTGTCATGGCTGCAAAGGATCTAGACAGGCACAAATGCCCCACATTCTCTATATTGAGAACATCTCCTTCACTCTTGCTTTGCTCCCTTTCCTGCAACAATCCCTTGATCCCTTTCTTTTTCTCAGCCAGCTGACAGGTTAATGCCACTGTTTGATTTTTATTTTCCTAGTGGAGTAAGCAGAGTGGTCAGAGGCCAGGGGAGCACTGGTGGCAGTGGGCAGAGCAGGCTGCTCAGCTAAATCCCAGTGTCTGAGACTGCATCTCCCCCTCAACTGCTTCACCATCCCCTCCACCCGCAGCCTGCCATGGTGGGAAGTTCACTCCCACCAGAGAAGAGAGGTGCTTCCCACAGACTGCAACCAGCTGCAAGAGCTACCAGGAAAAGTTATCCAACTGAGAATTTGTGCAGTGGGAAACCAGTGTAAAAAACAGGACAATGGGTTCCCAGCACAATCTATAGCTGCATGAACACTAATTGCTTATCATTTCACAGGCTGCTTGCTTTTATTTTAGCAGGAGTTTGTCCTCGCAATATGCAGAAAAGGGATCTATGAACTCTGGTCCATAGAACAGATGTTATTTGAGGTCTGGGCTCAGAGGCTTCAACCTTTGAGTTTAGAGTTTCTGTGTGATCAGACTGACTTCTTCCAGTGCAAGTCCCACAGGATTACTCATGATCTTCTCACCAGCTATGGGTGAAAACAAGCCTTTTACTACTCAGTGTAGAAGAACCCAAAGTCCTAGGCAAGCTTCTCAATTTGAAGATGTTTTTAGACCATATTTGAAGGACAATTGTTGTCAATAAATGCAATTGTTTTGAAGGGAAATAAGTTCCTAGTGCTTATCTCTGACACATAAGACGTATCCTATGTTTTCAACCCTCAACCAACTGCACATTACTCCAGCACTGCTTCAAGCCACGGAGAAAGCCCATGCTTTTCTCTTTCCTTTGACTGACATCTGTAGTCCTTCTGTGTGCTTCAGCCCAATGGAAGTTCATCCAAGAGCCCCGTTAACTTGTCCAAGAGAAACTCCTCTGGCCTTTTGTGCCAGCAGCAATATTCAGAGGTTCTACTGTATGAAAATAAGGTGCATTGGTATGCTTCTGAATGAAGTTTGTTTAAATATTGTAGTTAAATCTACTGGGATTTTCTAAGGATTATTCAGCAGTTCTTCATAAAAAGCCTGCAAAAAACCTCGAGGAGAGCCTGCCTGCTGTGCAAGTCATGCAGAAGGCAGGTAGATCTAGAGCACGTCGGGTCCCATCGCTACCCACGCACCAAGCCATTTTCCCAGTTAGTCATCCTTTCCTACCCTCCTTCTCAATGCAAACATTGCTTTCCTAGCACTCACGAAACTCAGCCCTGGTGCCGGCCTTACGTAAGAGATTTCGACACGGAGAGCTGTGCCACGAGTGCAGTGGACACGTGATGCTCCACTCAGCCTCTGGTAGCCACCCTGCACGTCAGCACGGCCTCCTGGGTGTCTCTTTGGGACCTGCACGTCAGCACGGCCTCCTGGGTGCCTCTTTGGGACTTCCACACAGGCCTTCATCCCTTACAGCAGTTCAGGGCTCTTACACACCTCTTAAGGTGTGTAAGCTTCTTCCTAGATTGTCCTCATCAGCTGTAGCTCTGCCAGTCCCACATGCACAGCACCCATCGAACATATTCACCCCTGGCCCTCACAGAAACAGCATTCCATTCCTCCATGTATCTAACCCCAAGGTTTGTATGGATTTACCTTGCACTGAACTCCCAATCTCCTCTCCTGGTGTACTGCACACACCTAGGGCCCCTTGCACACTTAGCCTCCATCACAGCAAGAAGCAGGTAACAGATGGCTTAAGCCATCATAAAACTTTTTCTCACTCCTCATCACTCCTCCTTCCCTCTCCCCCTGTTTTCCCTCTCCCCAGGTCTGCACAGGCCCCACACCCAGGTCTGCAGTCCTCACCTGTACTTCTCTCATTGCCTTTGAGCATGCTGTGTGCACAAATCTCTCTTATCAGACACAACTTTTCCCTCCCTTCACCTTGCCCTACACAGCCCTTGCAAGCAGGCACAGCCTGACAGGTCCTTTCCTCGCTCCCACACCACTGTGTCAACCCAACGCTGAGCTCCTCACCCCTTGTAACAGGAACTGTCATTCCCATCCACTTCCACCTCATGCCCTACAGCTCCCAGCTCCACTCGCCTCCCCACACACTTCACACTTTACTTTTGACCTTAGCACAGCCATGTGGCTTATACAGCCTTCCAGGTAGTTTTTCCTCCAGTTCCTTCTCCTCCCACCCCTTTATATCTTTAGTAATTTCTCCACCAGCACATTTGTTCCATTCCCTCTTACTGTTTCACCCAGCCAGTACCTACCACAGAGATATAAACACATTGGTTACGTCTGTTGCAACAGAAAATTGCTCCTTTTTGTCTGTGTATGTTCTCCTCCTCCCACAGGCTTCCCATTATTCCTTACTTGCTGTTCCTTGCCCCAATTGCTTCCCCTGTAACTTATTGCCTGTCCTTTCCCTGTGTTGCTCCTACTTCCCAGTAAAGAGGCATCTCCCATTCTGCTGAGCAAACCACTGCATCTTTGCACCACTCCTGCTCTTTGGCTATGAAGAAACTCACTCCCAAATCTCCCTTCACTCTCTGCTCTCTTGCCCTGTATCTCCTCTAATCCACCTCTTTTCTAGGCATTACAGAAAACATAGCTCTTCATTTCATCCTCGTTCATGCCTCCTACATTCCCTCATTTTTCCTCATTCTCATGCTTCTCAACACCTTGCCATGTCTTTATATCCTCATCGCAGTTCATGCTGCCCTGTGATTTCCACTCTATTGAATTTCCTCACACCACTTCCCTGTGGCTTTTTCCCCTGTTCTGTCTCTCCCTTGCAGGCAGGCATTACACTCCATCAGGCTTCCAGCCTTCTCTGAAATATCTCTAATCAGTCACCCCTCCACATATTTACATGACCCTTTTCCCCTCACCACACCCTATCTCCATCCAGCTCGTTTTTCCCTCTGTGTTCCTGTTCTCGGCACATGTTTCCATCACCATGCAAGCCTTGCCTTTCATACTCTGATACCTTCCTTGTAAATACATCCCCCTATCTATTTCTTGACAGAATCAAAGGTGTCTCCTTTTGACACCCCCCACAAGCATCATGTAGCTGATTATTTTCCATACCTTTCTCCAAATAGCTAGTAGTTCACATTTTAACTCCTCCTCCAAACATCCTTTGTGCTTTCACCTTTCTCCCTCCACTCCCACTCCATACCCAACCTCCCCCTTGCAGACCCTACCATCCTTGTATGTCCCTTTCATATCCTCACCCAGCCTCCAGCCTGTACCTTTTCCCATCTCTCTCAAGTGTTACTTCCTCTTGTGAGCTCCTAAACTTTCTGCCACCCACCAGGATCTTTTTCCAGTTGATCTCCAGCAGTTTCCCTTTCAGGCTGAACACCTTTGCATGTCTCACCTGCCATTATTACCCTTGTGCTCAACAATGAACATGTAGCACTTTATTTCTGCTGTGTAACACCTTCCCTCCAGTTTTTATCTACCTTTATATGAACCATTTCATTTTTTGTCCCCTGAAGAGAAAAAGAAAAATACCCCAACCCACAGCAGAATACAAACAAAACCCCTTAAACCTACATGTTTTGCATACCTCAACATGTAGCACCCTTCTACACAAAGCACACCCCTCCTGGCTCTGCTGGGACCTCCTCTTCTCCCCATGTTTTGGCTCCACCACCTGCAATCATGCCTGGATTTTGTCCCCCCACCATGCTCACACACAGAGCCCCTGGTATTTACACGTGTATCTCAGACCAGTCTTTTTACTACCAGCAGCTGGGACCATGCTGAACTCTTCCATTCTCTGCTGCTTTTGTCTGGCAAGGCTTTTTTTTTTTTTCCTTTTTCTTTTTTATTACTATTAGATTTCCCTTTTCCTTGCATCCCACTTATAGGTGCTTTTTGTGCCACTTCTCCACTTGCAAGCTTGCACATATCAGGCATTTCTGTGCCTGAGAATGCCTCTCCTACTTGTCTGGATATTTTCCTGAAGGCGCAACGCAAAGGCAAAACTTTACATACCATTTGCACTCCCCATGCAACAAATCACAAGAGCCTGAGAGCAAAGAGTGTTTTCTGAAAGGTTGTAGCTCACAACAATCCTCTGGACCATATAACACACATCCCTGTCTATTTAAAAAGGGGGAGGGGGAGAAGCAATCCCCCTTACGCACATACACACACACACACACACACACACACACACACACTCATAGAGTCATCTCTAAATAACTGGTTTTGCAATATAGGAACCAGAGAATGTGCACATAGCAGCCCTATTCAATCCAAAATATCCATCTCTCCAGATACTGCATATTTATAGTTCGGGAGATAGGACCAGCACAGAGCTTTCCCGTTTATTTTAATGAAGGATTAAGAACTGATCAGAAAAGTATCTAAACCATTCAAGGACTTTTTCCCCTCTTGGCTAAGAGCAGTTTGGTGTCTCCATAAGGACTAGTCAGTAACTGACGCTTTAAGCAGCATTTCAGCTGTTTAGATGAGAAACAGCTTTCTATTTTGCTCTCTAGATGTGCATCTCTGTTGATTAGTTGTGTGCTGCATTCCTAGAAGGCACTCACCAAACGCTGGGAGCTCCAATGTAAGAATAGTTTCCCTGCCATTCCTGCACAGAGCGAGTGTATCTTTTTCACCTAGACACAGATGTGCAGGGAGCTTTTGATCTCCAGCTCTTCCCAGAGAATTTAGTGTTTGGGTTTGAGGAGAATGAGGATTGATTCAAAGGTCATGAACAGGGTTTCCAGTGTCTGGCACGCACACAAAATATGAAAGCTCCACTGAAGCTGGTTACCTGCGGCAGGCGAGGTCTAGAAATTGGGAATTTTGGTTTTGCTTGTCACGGGCTCTAACTTTGCCGGAGGGTGAGCATGCTACGTGTGCTGAGGCTGGTTCTTGCAATCCACGGTCAAGATTTTCAACCCCTTTTGTTATATCTGAATGTGCTGGTTTCCCTCTTAAGACAAAATGAAAAGTCTCCTTTGCTTTTGCCTCTTAAATCAGATTTCCTGTAGCACCTCGTATTTCTCCTCCACCGCTTTCTTTCCAGGGACCCGAACAACAGCGTGAGGAGCAGGAGGAGAGGGGAACCTCAGGACTGAAACAAACTACAGGGCAAGTAGGGGTGAGGGAAGGAGGAGGCACAATGGGAAAGGCAACATTTGGGACACATCTACTGCTTACAAGACCCCCACCTCCTCCCCATTATACTTCTTTAAAGGACCCCTCTCCCCCCCTCCCCTCCCCGCCCTCTTAGGACCCTATTAGAAAACGTCAAATTTCCCTTACCGTGGTAGGAGTAACCATGGCATCCGTGTGAATGTTTCCAGAAAAGTCGACATGAAGAGAAAGGTGGATGTAAATACGTTCATTCAAAGTCCCAAAGTTGGTCTGCTTGGGTTGTGCAGAGTTGCTCTATGGGAGAGGAGCCTTAAACTCTGAGTCCCGTGAACATAATCTGCTCGATTATAACAAACCAGCTCAGCCAGATGGCTCTGTGCTCCGTGGATTAACCCCTTTATTGCCACACTCTGCTTTCCCTACCTACCATTTATAACAACCTTGCCTGGCCAGGGAAATTCAGAGAATAAGGCATTTTTTTGAAAATGACAAAACAATCGTAAAGGTCATTTTCTCCCCCGCATGCTCTAAAAAAACCATCCTGTGCCTATTTTCTCTATTTATTTTTTTTTTAATCCAATTGACGGTTTTATTCCTCTTCCTGGCAAAACCTCTTCGTATTATTAAGAACAGTATTAGCACCAGTGAACATTTTAGAGAATTCTTTTGTTAAATCATCACCATCCCTTCCAGACTGCGATTCTCAGCAGACGAGCATTTTATTGCAGGAATGTCTCTGTGTTTGCACTCTAATGGTCCATCCACTCCCCCCTTCCCGCCCCTCTGTCCCCCACGCTCCCTCTGTCTCCCACAAGCACACACATGCACACACTTTGCTCACACTGCCAGCATGTGCTGCTGTTCCTATCCCTGTTCTCAAGTCACTACAGGACATGTCAAACAGGTGAAACAGAGACACAGAGCTGCAGGGCCATAAGCCCCCATTCTCTCGCTCTGACTTCTCTTTTATTTATTTTTTTCCAATTATTTGCAGATCTTGGACAAATTTATTTCTTCATTCAGCATTTCTGTCAAGGAAGTCACCCGCCATGACATGAAAATAAGTGCTGGGAGAAACACCCACTGTTAAGAACAGACCTTAGGATGGATTTGTGTACAGTTCCTCCTGTTTTGACTCGCAGATTCGTCCATTAAGGATGGCAAGTGCCAAAAACATGGAAAGTTCATCAGCAACCAGCAGCGACTGGTTCCCAAACTTTTTATTTAGAGAGATCGCTCACAGAGATGGCTGATAAATTTAGCTGCATGCCTCTAAGTCTCCCTCTAAATTTACATGCTTAAGTCATCTTTCTTCTCTGTTTGATTTGAGCATAATTGAGCAAGTCATAACCATAAGAACATGATCATATAAAATATGAGGTGACACTTTAAATCATAAGAGTCACCAGATTGCTTCCTTAAAGAATACTTTTACTAGCTAAATAAGTTTTTTTTCTTTTCCTGTTTAACTATGGATTTTTTCTCTTTCCCCTCCCTGTGTAAAAATAATTAGCCCTCTCTTGCTGTCAAAGATTTGTACTATATCCTTTAAGACATTTTAATCTACCTGGAAAGTTGTTACAATTATACTGAAATATTTACCACCATAGATTGAAATACAGATGGTGTCATTTGTTGCAGTTGCCCTTTCTCTGAATTTTTTCAAGCATAAAATGGTCCAATTTAGGGGATTTGCAATTTAAATGGTCCTGTTGAGGGGATTCCACAATTTGTATCTGTCTCATAAGTTCTGCCTGAGTCACTTGTTGCCCAGATGGAGAACAAAAGTCATCTTCCACCACTGCCTCCTAAGAATTCTGTACTAAATCTTGCTGCTCTGCCAATCAAAAAAAACCAAAAAACAAAAACCAACAAAACAAAAAAAAAACCCCAAAACAAACTTCCTCAAACTTGGATAACTCTAGTTCCAATGGATTTTGTCTCACCCTGTTCCTGAATGCTGTTTCCATCTGATTTAGAACTTTTTCAGCTAAGATGAGGGAACTTGAATTAAATCTTGTGCATCCCCCACCCAGCCCAGGCGCTGTAGTCAGATCTAAGAAATGCCTAAAATGTGACTCAGCTTTTAATCTCCTGAAGTAGACAAACAGTGCTAGGAATAGAAAACTTTCCTGTGGCTGGTGAACGAAGGAGGCAGGCAAAGGGTTAAGCCTCTGGAGGCAGCCCTAGCCCGGGAACTTCACATTTGCAGCAGGGAAGAAAAGAGCAAAAAAAAAAAGCAAAAAAAAACCCAAAAAACCACAGCAAGAGACCACGTCTAGAAGCAAAAGTCCTGGGCAGAGGGGCTGCTACCTCTGATGGGAGGCAAATCTCTCGGGGTTTGCACGAGTGGAGGGGCTCTGCCCTGTGCCTGGCTCTGTGGGCAATCAGATGCCGTGTAATTTGAGATGTGACACCTTAATCTCGCCAAATATGTGTGCACTGCAAAAAGCATTGTAGACAGCCTGTTTTCACAGCCAGGGAAAATGGAGACGTGTTTGGTCCTTGTCGTTTTCAACCTTTCCCCTAAAGATTTTTCTGTGGTTCTGAAACTGCTTCTTTCTAGGTATTTCTACATCTTCAGCTATTATTCTGGAGGTGGGGTGGTTTTTTCCCCTCATCCTAACCCTTAGCAGAGGTGGATTTATTTTACACCTTAAGCAGGTTTCTGAAGTTTTAATGAGAAGCAATCCAGCTCCCAAATGGTCATCTTATTTTATCTGTTGCCCTTGGATCTGAGGTTCTGACATGGGGAAAAAAAGAAAGAAAGAAAGAAAGAAAATGTTACTTTGAACCAGTCCCTGTTCTATCTTGAAGAATCTGAAACATTGCTCAAAGCGTGCTGGAGAAAGTCATCTTTGAATTCTGGGGATTTTAATTGGGATAATTACAAGACATTGATCTGATTAATTAGGCACTTGACCAGACTTCAAAACATGTGATATTTTATATACTTTGAAGACATGTATTTTTCTCTACATATTACAAGATACTGCTGTGATTTCGTTTGATGATAAAAAATTTGAATATTTATAGGGAAAATACGCGTGTGAGTATGCAAATGCATGAACATTTTATTTGGTTTAATGCATGCCTTGGGTCATTCTAAAAGCAGGGAGCCTGTTCTATAATGGTTAGCTTTTGCAACAGCACCACTTTGTGGTTGAAATCCCAAACAGGTCCCAAAAAGGGACTGTAGGGACACCACACGTGTGTCTGCAAGTCTGAGCAGTTCCCATGGTGGTTGGTTTTAATATCCATTAACAAATGCACTTACCTGGGATGGAAACGTGTTCCAGCCATAGGGTGCTCTCTTTTTAAGATGGTAAGTTTGAAGTAAAGGCAAGTGGGATTTGAGAAGTGGGAACAGAAGATTAGCTCTGAGCATTTAGACCAACTGATATCTTCAGTACAGGAGGCTGTTCACCTTTCAAATGCCAAAGTCACCTTTGTTCAAATTTCCAGAATTTTATAAAGGGTCTGACAACATCTCTAGAATTTTTTTTATTTTACTTGAAATGTGTTGCAAATGTATTGTCTGAAGTAAAGAGAAATCCAACTATGTTTTTATTTGGTGGAAAAGGTGGTGGGAAAGAATAAAAATTATTTATTTAAACGTTATTTAAGTACTAGTTTAAGAATACCAATGGTACCATTTCAGAGCTGAAAGAATTTCTGAAACCTCGTTGGCATCCTCACTTGCAACCAGGCTAGGCAAATGAGAAATATTAGAATGAATTTCCATGCAAGGTTCACAGAGAACTTCAGACTTGGTTTTGTAACACATTTCTTGGAAAGTTGTCTTCTGCAGCTTTTCCTCTTAAAAATAATTGGGAGAGCTCATAACAATTAACATGGTAGGTCAAAGATGGCACAGTGTAAAATGTGTACCCAGAGCTGTAGGCATGCCAGGAGGGAGGATGGGAATAATGCACATAAATAAGCAGGAATTCTGGTCACACCCTGACCAGAATTATTCCATTAAGCCATTATTGTTAGGAGCTTTTCCTAAAAGAAAGGCATTTTACAGAGTCAGCTTTTATGCAGTTCACCTTCAAACCTATTTCCTTGGCAGAGAATTAGCAAAGTGAGATTAAACAAGATTATAATAATAGTATTAATTAAAATAACATCCAGATGCATTAAAAGGCACCTAGTAATTACAACTACAATAACTTTCTTGCATGAAAGATTTTATACACACACAGCATTGCAGCTCTCAGACCAAAATTTTAACTGTTTTACAAATATTTTTAATTTCAAATAAATATATTGATCTGTACTCTTGTATCAAAATAAATCTACAAATGAAGTGATATACAAAAGGAGACTTATAATCTCCAATATGTAGCTGTGTTTTGGCAATAGAGTTATGGATGGTTACAAATCTCTCCAGTGTACTAATGTGTTATATCACTTATCAGCTTAGCTCATATTTTGGATTTACATAATATTTGTCTTTTTCTGATGGTATCCAGGTTTTTTTCAGAGATGGTCTTTATTGCAGAAATAATTCAGAAACAAGGTCAGTTGATGATAGGCAACATTTTGGGAAAGAACATATATTCCTTGAAATTATAAGCGTACTTTGAACCCATACTTATTTGTTATAATTCCAGATTAGCTGAAGAGAACTTGCATGACTATCAGTAAGAAAAATGCTACAGAAAAAAATATAAACCAAATTAAAACCATATGAAGAAGTTTGGTTCCATTACTTATACTAGAGCTGGGGAAAAGTTCCTGCAGTTTTTAATGATGAAGAGGAGATTTGGAGTCACAGCACCATTCTTTTGTGAGGAAGATAAATTCCACACTGGGACATACAAGGAGATACATAAAGCTCAGCTGGGATGCTGGGACTCAGTTCTGACCATGTTCAAGTCAGAGAAGACCTGGAAAATGAAAGAAGTAATGATTAAATGTGTCATCCTGTTTAAAATATGCTGAAAAACCCCAACAGAGTAGAGAAATCAATCAGGACTCACAAACCTGTAACTGACCCTGGCCAGGGCAAGGGAAGCTCTAGGTGTTCTCTCTCCCCTCATCTCTCCCAGGATTTACACCTCCACAGAAAGCAAATCTGTTCAGGAACATCTTGTACTCAGGACTCTGGCGTAGCTTTTGAAGAAAACTTCCCAGTGAAAGCCTTCAGGAAGTTTCCACTACATATTCACATGACCTGCTTTGGGACACTAAATGCCTTTTTCATGGGGAAATTTTCCCACAGGGGGGTGAACCACAGTACTGGTTTTGCCTCCTGATCTGGTGTTTCTGCATCTTTCAGGTGCAGTGGAATTGTAATAGCTGCAGCAAGTTGAAAGAGGAGGAAAGAAAGGACAACAAACTAATATTTTTCAAAATAAAGATAAAAATAAATACAAGTCAAGCAGTTCCAAATGGAAGGGGCACAGAGCATTACTGCTCTGGCATCTCTTAGATCCAAGCTGGTTGCCCATCACTGAAATGAAAGGCTCAGTTCCACACCACACATCTAGGAATTGTGTCCTGACCTGTGGGTTTGTTCCTACTCTTAGTGTCAAATACAGATGTTCTTGATGGTCATTACCAGCAGAAATAGAAAATAGAGCAAAGCAAAGCAGAGAAAGGTTGAATAGTGAAACACTCTGTGAAAAGAGAAGCTCATTCACTTGCAAGCAGCACCAAAAGTTGGTGTAATGATGGGCAACAATATTTTGCATAAACTAATTTAGTTAATGTTATTCTTTTTGTCTGCTGGAATAGAAAAATCTTGGTTCTAAGTAGAGCTGACAAGGTGTATTTAACAGCAGAAACCAGCTTGTTGAAGCCAGTGGGACATTTCTCAGTGCTGGCTTGTATCCTCTGTAGTTAATATTTGTGTATTGTGTCCTTACAAGGCAATTTTATTTGAATTCAAGCAACTTTTATTTAAACTTTTTATCTGATGGATGCTGATGCCCATTTGGCTGAGTTTCTACATTTTAATTCCCTAAAACCTTAGTGTGAAATCACATCTGCTGGAGGAGGGGCACAGCAGCAAACGTGGTATGGATCAACTTTCAGGCAGCCAAAAACTGAAAGTCCCCTTTGAGCCAATGCAGATGTACAGGCAGGGGGTTTGAAACAACTCTGAGCCAAAGTGTGCTCTCTGTCCATTCAGGTCTATCTTTTTTATCTTTTTTGGTTTTGCTTTTGTCTTAAATGAGGCATTTCCCAAACCTAGTACACACATGTAACTAAGTACTCTTTGATAGCCTATAGGTAAAACATTTAATGCATCTTTCTATATTATAAATTTTAAACTCGCTGGATTTGTCTGGGAGCTAATTAGGAAGGCTCTGGGTTGATTTGGGACTGTTTCAAGTGATGATGTCCCCAGCATCTTCCAGGCAGGCCTGGAAGCTGGACCATTCCAGCCCCATCCCCAGCGGGATGCCCCTTCCTCCTGCAGGCAAGGGATGTGCTGATGCTCTGCATCCAGCACAAGACAAGGATCAAGGGATCAAGGATGCACAACAGGGTTAAAATTGCTCCTTAGCAGCTGTGCGAACAGGCAATGGAGTCTTTTACATGTTCAAAGCCTTTTCTTAACCTTAATTCAAATAAAGAGATTATCTTTTTCTTTCATCGTCAAGCGTATTTTTTTAAAGCAAGTAAACAGACAAATGTTTTTCACCCACATTCCATTCTTCGTCAGTTTTATTTGGAAGAACAAATTCAGCCTGTTAAGAATCAATTGGTATAAGGGAAAAAGCAAAGGCATGGAGACTTTTAAAATTATAATTTCTTTTTAGTCTGAAGACTTTTTGGCTTTTGACCCCATCTCTCATCATGGGAGTAATGGGTACAAAAAGAGGCCGCATGGAAAAATCCAGCACGTTCTTTTGATTGAATTGCACTACTGACACTTGAGGCTGATTGTGCTTCAGGCTGCCCATGCCTGGAGCTAAGTTTGGGCTAAGTTCTTAGTTTATAAGGAACTCTTTTCCCCTCTGGGGAAGCTCATGCCAAATTCTGTTCTGCTACATGCTCGTGGCAAATCTCTCTCTTTCCGAATATCATCGACGTTTAACCCACGCCTGTGGTTGTGTAAAAGGTTCCTACTCACATGCTTTGCTGTCTGTCCCGTGTCTCATTCCAGTTCTGCAGCTGAGCCATTCCTTTATCAAGGACCAGAATAGCAGCTGAGGTTTCTGCCCTGCAAGGGAGGAAAATGAAGAAATCACGCGTTGAGCGGAGGACACAGAGAGTGTTTATTGCAGGAAGATGGGGATGGTCACAGTCATCCCTGACTGGCACAGCCTAATCCATGAGTCATACAAGCTTGGTCACACAAGCAACAATAGGAAAATTTATGGGGCTTTAGGACTGTTGTGAAGTTATGGCATGTATGTTCTCTCCGGTGCACATGCTGGGTTTGATTTTTATCTTTCCTTTAGTGGTTAATTCGAAGCTTTTTCCCCTTGCTGAGAAGTTCCTGCTGGAGGCAATTCCCCAGTATGGCTTGTCTCAGTAGCCAGCAGGGTTTGTAAAACACAGCCTCTGTCCCTGCAAGCTCTGCCTTTGATATAAAGCAAAATATCATTATGCTGTAGAATTGCTTGAAATGTACATAAGGAGTTGACTGAAGGTATTGATGACAATTTTAGTGGCACTGTTTATTGTCTAAGGAAGCATCTTGGCTTTCCCTTAATGACTATGGTCTCTGCCCAAATATTTTGAAGTGAATATGATAAAATTTTTATCCTGGGAGTGAATAAAACTCATTTGCATGGCTACATCTTCTGAAATTCGAGATTATTCTTGCATCAAGGCACAGTCAGTGTTACAGTGAGATCTCAGCTCATAGAGACAGATATTTTGGCTCTCATCAACCCCAAGTAAAGCAAAACTCCAGGAACCCCTGATTTCTTTATGGAAATACGACTATACTGAGTTAGGCCCAGAATGTTAAATAAAAAATCACTCATTTAAATCTGTCCATATCAAACTCCACATCTTCAGGGATTAGATCACTTTCTTTATTGTACCTTGATACATTCTCTTAATTTTTTAAAATTTCCCTTTCTTTTATGCATGACTTCTATTTTTTTAAATGTCTCAAAAAAAAACCAAAAAGGATGTTACTCTGTATCTAACAAGATGACAGATCTGAGGGTCTTACTGAGCCTGTAAAGTGAGAAAATATCATAAAATCCAGAAAATTCCCAGCGAGAACTTACAAATTTCCTAGTATGCAATGCAGTTTTAAGTGCTCCCTCCACCACAGAGGCTTTTGTCCTGTGATGTGATACCTAGAGCTAGTGGGAATTGTTTCACTTGGGAAAAACTGACCATGCAGCATGCCTTACTTTGCACTGAGAGAAATGCCACATGTCAGTTCTGCTGCAGTCTCAAGTTCTTTAGGGCAATTTCCATGCTCCACTGTGCTTTTCCCAGGGATGGAATCCTGAATCAGCTCAATAAAATGAAGAACATGAAAATTTTTTGTGTGATTATCCTTGGGCTGCTTGTTAAATGCAGTAGATGTGTCCCTGCTCATAGAGAAATGGTTTGTGCTGTTAAAACATCCCACACAGACACTGCTGGGGAGCTTGGATAGCCATCAGTGCTTGGGTCAGTCTCATGGATGGCTGTGTAGGATGCACTCAGAGGGCTCCTAAACACTGGAATGGGCTGCCTGGGGAGGTGATGGAGTTCCCATACCTGGAGGTGCCCAAGAAAAGCCTGGACATGGCACTCAGTGCTCTGGTTTAGTTGACATGGTGATTTATTTGGTCACAGGTTGGACTGGATGATCTTGGAGGCCTTTCCCAGCCTCAGTGATTCTGTGGCTCTGTGGTTCTTTCTATGGGGCTGATCTATCCTGTGCAGGCCTCTTTCACTGACCCCTTTTCACAGAGAATTCCTCCTCCTTGTGCTCTACACTCATGGCTTTGTGCATATTACACGAGAGCTGGGGTCCCATCTAAATGCTTCACACATCAGCTACCCTTTTGTAACAACAGCTCTGGGGTTGGTGGGAATAAAAGTGGAATAGTGGCGTGTAGGAAATGGGAGGCCAACAAGAAGACAAAGAGGGAAAAGTAAATAAGACTGAAAAGAACAAGAATAGCCGCAGTCAGAGGAATTCAGAGAAACAAAGATAACGCTTCTTGCAATCTGAGGCTATAAAATTGTGCCAACATGCAGAGGAAAGTGATAAGGCATGACTTTACCTCTTCCACAGTGGCCTGAGGCACAATCACTTTTGCAATTATTTACCCTGCCGCCTACTCAGGCCAGTTGTTAAAAGCTGTAATTCCAGAGTCATCCTCTCTACTCAAAAATGCACCCAGCGTCCAGCTCTGACATGAAAACAGTGTTTTACCAGTGCTCCCAGATTATCATGAACATTTGGTGCTGGTACTGGATGTTTCCAAATCTCAAATGAGATGTTTTCTCTGCCACTGTATTTTAACAAAAAAAGAAAACAAAAAAAACCCCAAAAAACCTCAAAAAAAGCCCCACAAAACCTCAAAAAAAAAACCCCAAAAGACCCCAAAACCAAAACCAAAAAAACCCAACAAAAACACCCCACAACAGTTTTGTTTCTGTGAAACAAAGAAGCAAACAAAAATATTTCGGTAATATTTTACATGAGGAAGTTTCTACTACTGAAATTTCTATTTAAAAGATTATTTTGGTTTTGCAACTTTTGTACTCCAAAGGATTCAGTTTTTAAGGTTCACTTAAAGCCTTTAAAGTTATCAGCTAGATTAATCCATATCAGATACTAAAACAGTGTTCAGTCACAATTTTAAGCTAAAAGACAAAAAAACTTAAATGAGAACACCATGCTACTACAATACTTACTTTATATGTATGTATTTATTGAAAAAATTTTTGATTAACAGATTTCTACCCAGTATGAAAATGTAAACACCCTTTCATGACTCTGTACTGGCTTGGTGCTGTGGAAATACTGCAGGAAATCTGATCCTGAATATTTTCTAGTAACTTCTCCTGAAGGACAGCCACGCCATTGGGCACTCCATAGCTAAGATTCAAGCAAGAAGTCCACCTTGCAACTTTGCAACCATGGATTAAGCACTGGAGCTCCTTCATTCTGGATGGATATGACTGAGACAGCACAGGCAGAAAACCTTGAGAGATCAGTTTAGCATCTGAAGGGATGCACAAATGATCCTTTCTTGTTATTTTGCTGTGAAGAGCCAAAATAATATTTTTTTTTCTTTATTTATTTACGTTTTTTTTTTACTCCCTGGTGACTGCCAATGGCCTACACAGGGCAGGCAAGACTAACATTTGGTATCAGAGGTTAACATAACAAGAGTGGAAAAGCACACTTCAGCTCCCAGGGAAGTGGATAAACACTCTGTTCCCTCGCTGGTGCTGCCTGCTCTGATGGGAAATATCCCTGCTCTTGCTCTGGGTTAGTGGAGAAGGGATACAGAGCAAAAGAACCTTTTTCTTCCACTAGATAGTATTATGAAACTCTTCTGGCTTTGTGAGCATGGGGGAGGTTTCCCTGCTCTGTGAACACCAGAGAGGTAAAATGATCCCTTTATCAAATCTTAGGCAGTCAAAAAACTCTCTTTGTGCTCCAAAGTTAAAATTCACTGAGAAGAAAATTGCTTTACACCCAGCTGAAAAACAAATCAATAAAACTGGTGAATTCAATGTAATTTCTTGCTCATATTATGTCTCCTCTTCATTACAAGAGTGATACAGAAGAGACCACAGCATAAATTGGACTCTTGTCTTGTGCTACTTGTCTGAATTTCAATGAAAACCACTACATTTCTTTTCAGGAAGGAAAAAAAAAGAATTTTCTCCAAGCTTTTTG
>VZTB01006899.1:265229-292573 GCA_013397245.1 Thryothorus ludovicianus | reverse complement strand
AAAAAAAAAAAAGAAGAAAATACTAAAAAAATAAAAGCTAGATAAATATTAATGTATCAGTTATGTTAAAACATTAAATATAATATAAATTAATACATATAAATCAATAATTATTAATATATAATATTAAGCAGAATTTTCTCTTCTGGGTTGGTTTCACATTATTCAGGCTCTCTCTTTCTCCCTTTTATCTACAATATTCCTGGGAGTTGTGATTCAGGTTATCTCAAAAATACAAGCTTCCAGTGCAGGTCAAACTCATTGCATTGATCATATTTAACCCCAAGATCAACAAAAATGTTGGTGGCAGACATCAGAGGGGTAAACTGTACCTCAGGTCAGTTCTCTACAGTCTTAAAAGCATAATAAATGCTGATTTTCTGCCTCTAATTTCTCATTATATGAATGAGAAATGGTGAGAAATATTTTCTCTTTGGAAAAATGTTAAGCAAATTTTACTAGTATCAACTTC
Organism: Thryothorus ludovicianus; assembly: GCA_013397245.1. NCBI lineage: Eukaryota > Metazoa > Chordata > Aves > Passeriformes > Certhiidae > Thryothorus > Thryothorus ludovicianus. Next base: position 292,101 of record VZTB01006899.1, on the reverse strand, counting down.
ATAAAGACAAATAGTCTCCTAAAATGTTAGAAATAGTACTTCTGATCCATTTCTCCATATAAATTTATTTATATTCTATTTTAGCAGCAGCTCCAAAATTTTGGGAATTTTCCCCTAAACCATTTTGCAATTTCTGAATAGTATAAATAAATCTGTGATTTGAATCTTACTATTTGCCATTTTTTGTCCTTCTTTAAATTTTGATGTTTTCTTTTTCCTTAGTCCGCAGAACTTTGCACTCCATTCCTTGAAGCTTTTGCCTTTGTCTTTCTAGAGCTTTTCCCTCCCCATCTAACTAAAACAAAATTACAAAATCTCAGGAGAATGCTTTGAGGCATTAGGAGATGTTTTAGAAAGGTGCTAAGCTGTGTTAGAACAACAGCAGCTGTTTCTTTTTCTTCAGTGCAGAGATAAGAATTCATAGCATTAAAATTTGCACCTTTTTGCTTGTGTTACCTGAATAAACGACTGTATAAGCTTTTTCCTCCCTAAATACAATGGCAACATTTTACAAAGGAATTATTTCTTTGTGGGAATTGAAGAAGCTGAGGATTCAATTAAAAGTGTATTGATTTATTGCAGATGAGGATCTTTCCTTTTTCAGTGTGCTGGCCTCTGAACTCCTTTTCCTTGCTACTCTTGTGATTTTTGTCTTCTTTTAGTGCTGAGCAGGAGAGCTTAAAAAATTACTTGGCGACTTTCAAAGGTTTATTTCTATTTCTATCACACCTTCCAGTGATGGAGAACTAGCAGCTGTTTGGCCCTCAACAAGTATTTATGTCTTTTAAAACACTGATTTTTATAGAGAGTACTCATAGGCAATATATATCTGTATATATTTCACTTGATATTAATGCAAATATACATATATGTGTGTATGTATATAACATGTATCTATATAATATAAATACAGGGTTATTAAAGGTAACTGTGCTTAAATCTAATTATTTCTTCTGTCTATGATATTTATATTCTTGACTCTTCCCTCCACATTACCCATGCCTGATGTTCACTGATCAATGCTGGTGAGGAAACGCAAACATTCCGATTTTAAAAGCGAAGACACAGGTAAATAATCTGCAGGACACTATTCCATGGGAAGGCTGAATTCAAAGCTGAGAGGAGCTGGGAAATGCCATGGGATGGACAAAGGAAGAGAAAACACCAAGTGGTTGATCTCTGCTGCCGTCGGGGATGGTGCCAAAGCTCTCCAAACATTCCCGGCGGATTCCTGCAGCACCTCCGAGTCTCACCCAGCATGGGAGACAAGCGTGATCCGAGTGAATTAAAGAGGAACACAACACCCCTGGCTGGCTGGGAGCTGGCAGGAGTCCCATCCATTGACTGCTGCCTCCGCCGAGCCGCGGCTCCGTGAGCAGGTTGGACTGGGAGCGCTGCGCTGTTGTTGTTGGCACGGGGACGGAGCGGCAGTAATCACCACTCCGGCTCTCCAGCCCCGGATCAGTTTTCCATAAACAAACCACAGGCCCAGGCCTCCGTGGGGGTCACTTCACTCAGCTGCTGCTCTGGCTGTGGAAAGGTCCCTCGCCCCGTTAAACCAGGGGTTTGCAGCAAACACTTCAGATTTAACAGACGGGCTCAGCATCCTGCAGGAGCAGCTCTCTCAGTAGCCAAAGTCAATCAAAGATCAAAACTCAGGTTACTTCCAAAGGAGTTTCTGGGTTTTCACCAGCATAGCCAAGAGGAAAGGTCAACTCTCTTTGGAGAGACTCTTCAAGATGTCTGAGTGCTTAAGTTATAGACAGTGTAGGAAACAACCAAAGGTGGGAAATGGGCTCAGAAGTTCTCTGCAGAAGCTGGTCCTTTCACTTGCCAAAAAAAGGTCAAACTGTCCCAGCCCCTCATCTGAGTGGCCACAATCCTGAGGTTGTGCCATTCTGACAGGACAAGGAGAAATGGCCTCAGCTGCACTGGAGGAGGTTCAGGTCGAATACCAGAGGGAAGAAAATAGGGAGAGTCAGTAAACATTGGAAGGAAGGTGATGGAGTCCCCATCCCTGGAGATGTCTGAGAAACTCCTGGACATGGCACTCAGTGCTGTGGTCTGGTTGACACAGTGGGGATCAGTCACAGGCTGGACTCAATGACCTGGGAATTCTTTTCCAACCTCACTGCTCCAGAAATTCTGTGTTTGAGGGGGAGTCCCCAACAGTTTTCTCCCTTAAGAAAGAGGAGAAGCCAAGTTATCCCTTAGGGAAGGCTTCTTTGTAAGCAATGACTCCTAACAGACAGCAGAGGCTTTTTCATGTTTGATTCCTTGATCAGAAATTATGCCCAGGGGAAATTTGACAAAAGGCACTCCCAGGTCATTCACAGTCAACCTGATGTAGAGTTCCAGATTTTGATCTGTGTTATTCTGCCTGCCTTCTCCCAGCTATAAAGTCAATCCTTAATGCCTTTTTTTTCCTAAAAATCCAGCGAGTAAGCAACATTTTTGCTGTAAATACATTAACTATGAATATTAATAAATGTAAGAAATAATTATCTCTAAATCCATGTATTTGTAAATGTAAAGGGATTAATAGTGCATTTATATTATTACATTTATTTTAAGTAAACACATTTATTACATAAAAATATATTTAAATAATATTTATGCATTCATGCATTCTTTCACATACACACACATATATATATTCTTTTTCTGCCTATTCTGTTACCTTTCTGTGTGGTTAACAAGTGCAGAAACCTATTTGTGTTCATCTACCCTATATCCACATTCCCTAAATGCTAGATCCTAGCTCAGTCTCTAAGCACTCTGTTTAAATTTCTTACACTACCCTGATTTACAGCAGCAGAGGATCTCCCTTTCTATAATCCTTAACTAAAATAAACCTAAAACCAAAACAATAAAACCAAACAAACCAAAACAAAACAAAAACTCAACCCAAAATAATAAAAAAAAATACCCAAAACTCCAAAACTTCAATGAAGCTCCCCAAACAAAATAAAAATAAAAAACATGGAGAAAAGGTTGATATTTCCATGTTTATTGTAAAGAAAAAATGATGGACTGAAGACAAGAAAAACAGAGTAATTCAAAGCAAGCTGTCTGGATTTCATGTGTCCAGGGGAGCTCAAGGATACTTAATTCTTTATCTCTCCAAACTTTTTTAAAACAACAACAAAAAGCCCAAACCAGTAAAGAGTGAGACATATCAAATGTGATTGGGAATGATGTTAAGTATGGGGTAAAATATCATAAAATATCATAATAAAAAATGTTACCGTGGTGCATCTCACCTTTCAGACCTCAGAACAGGGGAAAACAGGTTATTAAACTTATTTTTTTCAAAATTAGGGTTCTTAGTCTTAAGTCCTCTTAGTCTAAAAGACTTCTACTTATCTGACAGTTTCACACTAGTGTGATGTTCCTGTGTACTTCCCACTGCTATTAAGTTTTGATATCCTGTATTTTTTTGTCCAAATCTATGATTTCCTGTCCCAGTCTGTCTTAAAAAAAAAGATTTAAATAATAAAGAAGTTATTAAGATTTTCTTCTCTTCTGTAATTACTGACCTTGTCAAAGAAAAGTATTAAAAATCCTTCTCCTTAAGCTGTAAACTGAGTTAAAATGCCTGTTTTTACAAGCCTTTTGTTTTTCGAAATTGTCTTTTAATTCTTTAGACTGGCTTGGTTTTTATCCCTCTCCTGTACTTTAGCAAGTTACATAAATTAATTGTGAATTAAGACATTCTTAAATTCATCTTCCTGCTATAACAGACACCCAGCTTGGCAGGGAAACCGAAACCTGGGAAATCACCAGAGCCAGTAATGACAATGGAAGGGCAATTCCCATTTCCCTTTTTACAGAAGAAGTGCCAAATCTCCTTGTTCTGTGCTTACAGAGGTTTCTTTTGTGTCTTCTTTCATTTTATACTCAAACACACACAGATAAACCCTTGTCTCCAACATTTTGGGGAAAAATGGAAAACATTTGAGGCCTAAAGAAGCCAAGGTGGAGATTAACACCTTGATGTTTTTAAAACTCATACAAAGCAGATTAAATTTCTTAATTTCCCACTCAGGAATCATCAGTATTTGTGAGCATGTCCTCATAAAACTTTAGGCTTAATTTGAAAATATATCTATTATATTCTTCTAAAGGCTTCAGTTTCCATCAATCTTAAAATGGACTGTATTTTTATTTCCATTAAACTACAAGTTAGTTAAACTACAGATGGTTAAATGGATTTCTAAATGTGCTACTGCACAAGTCTGGGGATGTTCTTGATCTTGTTCTGTCTCAGAAAATCTTTCTGAAGTATGTTTTACCCAGACAAAACTTCTATTTCCTATCCTTTGAGCTCAAAGTTGAACTCTCTTGTATTTTTAGTCGCCTCTGTAGGGCTGGGTCCTTGGACACCCACAAATTCTAAGCTGTAGTGACAAGCACACTGAGCAGCATGCAGGTTGGGAAAGAAACGTGACATTAAAATTCCCCACACAGGAATTTTTGTCTGTTGTTCAACAGCCAGCCATGAGAATGTTTCATTTCACATTCATGTGTAAAGGGATGATGGGGGTGAGGGGAGAGCTCTCCATGACATTTTTTTTCCATGGGGCTGGGAAATGGGATACAGGAATGAAGGTTAAAGCTGAGACTCCCGAGCTGGGGAAGGAGCTGAGGGCCAGCCCAGGGATGACACGCTTAATGTGAGGCATTCTTCTCGGTGGGAAGACTTTGGCACACATTCCAGAGAGGCTTGAGCTGGCATTGGGACTTGGAAATATCACAGCCCCTCACACTTTGAGAGGGTATTTAAATCAACACATTGGCTCCCTTCCAGGAATATTACAGCATATTAGTAGAAAGGCAAGGATTTCCTTTCTAAGAAGTCATTGTAATTTTTTGTAATTCAAGACCTAGCCAAAAATGGGCACAAAGTTGCAGTGTATAGCTGCAGCCCTTTATGACTCAGTTTTTCATGCTATATCCAAACAGAGGGACAGGCTGCTGTCAGAACACGCTGGACTTTTTATCCAAGTCTCCCTATTTCTCCTGTCATAACATCCTGGACTCAAGGAGATGCTTGAAAGCCATTGCCAGCTGAGCCTCTCCTGTAGCTGGCACCTCCTCATCCCTGTTGCCTCCACCCAGGAGCCAGGGAAAGCCTGCAGGTATCCACCTTCTTCCCTGACATCTTCGCCTCTGCTAACATCAGCTCCCACCACTGGTTTCTGCCAAGATGGGAGGTGAACTCAGGCAGCCCATAAATTTATGCTGCAGTGATTTCCTCTGCTTTATAATTAGACTCCATTCATTAAATAAATCAAATGCATGTGCTGTCTGCTGGCTCAGGAGTGGCAAAGCAGGTACATGGAAAGCTTGCAGGTCTCTCTGCCCTGCTCCCACAGCCAGGCTGCAGAGCCCAGCTAAGGGGAGGCATCCAGGGATTTGCTCTGAGGGGACGTGCTCCAACAATTCAGTACAAGATACCAAACATGCAGATATGTCACTGGTGTGATGCTTTCATGTGGAAAACCCCTCCATGAACTATTGGTGGTTTAGGTAGTCACTGTGCAAGAGATGCAGTCATCACCATCTAGCTGCAGGAATTACCTTTCCAGATGGGAATAAACAGAAGGGACAGTATTCACCCCCTGGCACAAAGCACATTTGGTGAAGAAATGCCAGGACACTGGAGCAAGAAAGGAGCAGAGAATTCTTGTACCCTCTAAATGTGTATTTATTTACAGAAAGGTTTAGACAGTGGCAGGAATATTATCAATACTTGCTATTTCTGAGTGTATCTGTGGGAAGCTGACACTTTACATAGATTCCGCTCATATTTGAGTTAGATCCCTAGTCATTTGAACAGTGTCCAATAATTTCTTGGGCCAAGAAGCAGCTCAGTCACTCGAAACTGAAAAATGTCACAGCACCACTTTCATGGGACCCCATAGACCCCAATGCAAATCCTGCATTCTGAATTTTGACATCTGCCTGTGGGACTGGGTTTTGAATATTCTTGGTTTAGTAACATGGTGACACCACGACAGTGCTGTTTCTAAATACCTCCAAACACCCCTGATAGAGGAATGGCTCACAGGATTAAGAATAATCAGACAATTATGACAACAGAAAGCCCCTGCCAAACCCCTGGAGGCACTGTACAGTCTAGTTAGAAACAAACTAAAAGACAGTTAAAACCCCTTCATAACAAGCTCTTAAATCAAGTTGATAAAAGCAATTAAGTAAACAGAAGGAAGGGAGAAGGGAGATTAAACTGAAGGAAAAAATTGGCACAAGAACACATGGGTATAACCTAGACAGGAATATATCTAGGCTGGAAATTTGTTAAGCATTCTGAAGACCTCAGGACAGAGATTCTTGCAACAGCTGTTCAGCAGGAGTAAAGGGGAAGCGAGACAATAATCTGAGAAGATTTTAAGGTAGACTTCCATGGATTTTTTACTGGGATTGTACGATGTTTCCTGACACTGCAGTAGTTAGGGCTTGGTGACCCTGTGAAATCCAGTTCTGACTCCTGTGGTTCTAAAGAAAAAAGACAGATGAAAAATTGCTCCAGAAGACAGGACTGAGAGTATAAGTGTGTATAAATACACAAAGGGAGGGCTCCAAGCAGGGCCCAGGCTCTGCTGCAGGGCCCAGCAATGGCACCAGAGCCAGGGCAGGGACTGAGCCCAGCAACTTCCACCTGGGCAGGAGGCACAACTTCTGCCCTGAGCAGTGCCCAGCCCTGAGCAGATTGTGCAGAGAGGCTGTGGAGTCTCCTCACTGGGGGTATTCCAGAGCCAGCTGGGCACAATCCTGTGCCCTGTGCTCTGGGCTGGCCCTGCTGGAGCAGGGAGGTGGGATCCGCTGATCCAACCTCACCCATTCTGTGATTCCTGTGGGATGGGGCAGTTTTGCCAGCCAGGAATAAATGCGCCTGGAAGAGCTGCTTGGAAAAGGGACCCAGTGCTGGCTCTGAACCCACTGTTACCACTGTGCTGTGTCCCAGCTTGTTGGAAATTCTTCATCTCCCTGAAGGTTAAGCCCTCCTGAATTCCATCCTTGGAAAGCTCAGAGGGGCAACCCTGCCTGTCAGGCACCACCTTCCTCTTTACTCAGCTCTAATGGTGCAAATCCACCTATTTTGATTTAATGGCTGCTCTGTGCATCTCACTTCCCTCCCACATCACTCTGCAGAGCTCTTCTCTTCAGCTCCTTCATCTGAGCCATATTCTCTCTGTTGAAGGTCTTCTATAAGAGACTCATTTATTGATATTGCTTAGTCTGCTAATTGCCCAGGAGGATCATCCATCTTCTCCTGCTGGGGTGTTCAATTAGCCTGAATCTTAAGATTACATTTTTCCCCACATTCTCCCATCCTCCCTTTTCGTTCTGTCCCCTCCTCTTCTCCTCCCCTCCCCTCTGCCCTGTGTCATCTTTCAGGAAACAATATATTGTGCCCTCCATTTACATCTCTGGCTTCAGGCCCAATTGGAAGCTGAAATCCCCATTAGAAACAAAGACACAAATGATTAAACAAACCTTAAAACAGGACCAGGGTATAGGAAAGTAATTAAATACTCCATAAACTCCATGAAGCTGTAATGAAACTGCCATCCCATCGAGTGTGTGGCTCATGGAAGGTGCTGCCCAGGGAAGAGTTCAATCCTGGCATTTGGCCATGGGCTGGCCCTCCTGCTGACTTGTCTGTCTGAAACTGGAGGAGCTCTCTGGCCACTGTCACTGTGGGCACATGTGGGGCTCAGATTTCTTCATTAACCTGATTTTCTGCCACAAAACAGCCAGAGTTCTTCTGGAGCTGTAGAGATTCATTTATCCACAGGAGGCTGTTGAGGGGGGAGCTACATTGTGTTGCTCTGTACAAATTGCCTTTTAAAGAGGCTTTAGATGCTTTAAAACAATAAAATCACTGCTGGACATTCTAAGCAAAAGGCAGTCACCTTGACAAAATATTCTGGAGATTTATGCCTAATTTGCCTTTTCTGCTCTTAATTTTGTGGAGCACGTTGTTGTCTGAGTTATTGGACCTCATCTTGGACCACATGCTTTTCAGGGATCAAGTGATTCTTAAAAATATTGACCAGTTAATTGATCTTGAGGCCTACACCTCATAACAGCATCAAATCATGGTTTGCTCTGGCAGTTTTAATCCTTTTCCTGATGGCAGCTGATGGAGATCAAGGACCAGGTTGTGACTGAAAACCCCAAACCTGCTCTCAGCCTGCTCCAGTATAACCAGAATTGTGCAACTCTGACTGCATCAGGGCAAAACTTGATACTACAAAAACTGCAAAGAGAAAAATTCATTACAATCAGATGTTTTATACTAAAAGAAGGACAAAATTGGTTTGTTATACAATTTCTGGTGCTTCTCCATACTTTTTATTTTTCTTCCCAATATTATATGCTTAAATTAACACTTTTACTAATTTCTATTTAAACCAGAGTTTGATTTTCCTGCTTCTTTTAGTCTTTTTTGTCTCCTCAAAAGAAAACTTTTGAGGCAGAGAGCAGGTAGAAAAATGTAAAATAGACAGAAAAAAGGAGAAAAGTATCAAAAACTCAGTCATTAAAAAGAAGTTTTTTTGATTGTCACAAAGAAAATAACAGGATTGACTTCCTTGTTAAATGATTTTTCATTGCAAGTTTGTTTGTAAGGAAATTACACCAATAATTGGGAAGCAAGGATTTATCCAAACTATCTCTGGAAGACTTTGGATATCTCTGGATGTCCTTGTGTGAGTAAAGATAAATCACTGCGTAAGTGCTCGCAAGGATTTGTACCCTTGCAAGTGTGAAATGGACACACGAAGTCAGTGAGGTTTGACATGTTATGATTTGAGGTGTTTTTCACAAAGTAAAGGAATAAGTGGTCATGGAGGTGACATTCTCTGAATAATTAACAGAGCCTGGGAAATAGCTTCTAGCACTAATTATAGTCAATCAATTGAAAAAATTCAAATTTCTTTTTCCTTTCATCTATAGCTTCTTGGTGTATTTTTAATTTCTTGTGACTTCCAGTTGCATTTTAAGGACCTTAAAAATGGCTCAGTTTGGCTTGAAACAGAATTGTTTTTCATGTAAGTCTCTTCTGTTGCCTTATTTCTCATTCCTAACTCATTTGGCCAGCTCTAACTCACCCTGACTTCAGAGGTCATCTGGGGAATGGCTGCCAAGCCACGTCACATCACCTAGAATGTGACACACAACCAAATTCTTCCCATGCCTGTCCTCTCCCACGAGCAGCTTTTTGCTTCCTGGCATAGCTGCAAGATGCTGCTTTTATGACAGCAAAGATTCCCTGTGCTAAAATGGGCTTTGTTCAGAAGGATTTTTACAGTGCCAGCAGCATCAAACGGCCTGAGCCATCCCCAGCATCTTTCTTTAGTTTATTTGTTTTTATTTTTAAAGGCTTCTTATTTTTCCTCCCAGTTTTGCGCATGTATATTTTTTTTTTGTCTGCAGCTGTTCAGAACAGTATTTTTGCAGGCACAAAATGAACCTGCTGATCCTTAGATCCCACTTTTTTCAGGAGAATGAGTTCTATTTATCTAAGCTCTGGTTAGTTTTTCATCCCCAGAAGATTCCTTATTTTTAATTGTGTACAATGGTATTAAAAATACCAGATTCCTTACTTTTATACCTATCTTGGGTCTTTTATTAGAAATTGATGCTGAGCATCAGCCACATCCTATATCAAAAGGTATTTTGCTGGTTTTTAATGGTTTGACATATCAATGACTTTTTGTTCTACCTGTCTGAAATAGAGCCCATAAAATGGTGTACTGGATTTCTGGTGTATCTCTGTTAATAGTAACTTTATCTATTGAGGAGGCAATTTCCTGAACCACAACCTTGCAATAAAAATATATTAGTGCTCCCTGTGTTGCAGAATGATTTAACCTGCTCTAAAAATCCTCTGATGACAGGTACATAATCAGACAAGAGGATTTCACCTGATATAATATTTTTGTACAAGTTTTCATGTTGGTTTTGAGTGATTAAATTAAATCTATAAAATTATAGAGGTTACTCCTGAACAAATAAAATATAATTTTTCTAAAACTAAGTAATCAGTCTTCAAGCAACAAGTCAAGCCTAGAAGTTAGATTTTGGTTAACAGACATTAGATGATTCCTATTAATGAAACTAATTAATGATGTGCTAGAGGGCACCTAAGATCTGTGTGGCCCAGTATACAGGGAAAGAATTAAAAATGTGGATGTGTACAGTAGTCTGTATTCTGAATTATTTTACAATCATAAACAAAACTTCCACATCTGGAGCTTGTACCTGTTTGATGGTGTTTAACATCTGCCTGGTCTCCAGGAATTTCTCTTTCTAAGTGTGTTTATATATTTAGTGTACATTATCTTCTGGAATAATGGACTGAAAAAGAATTTCCTATTTTTCATTTGAATGCTGCTTCTGGTATTCCTGAGTTCATGTTCTGCCATAAATAATGAATGATCACTCTTCATCCACTTCATTCTCATCGTTTGCCACTTTACAGGCCTCCATCACAGCTCTCTTCAGATATCCAAGCTGATGAGTTGTAATCTGTTCAGCCTTACTACATGTGGAACACTTTTCTTTTCCTGACCACCCTTGCCAGCCTTTTCCAGACCTGTCCTAGTCCCTGTGGAGCTCCTCCTCAGGTACATACACAGTGGCATAAATAAAGATTTCTCCTTCCTTCTCAGTGCTCTCTGATGTTGTCAAAACTCAGTGTCACCCAGGAATCTCACTGGGAGCAGGGAACACCAGTCACACCAGACATCTCCTGAGGCTCACCAAGACCAAGCTGGTGCTGCATTTGGGTAGGGGAGAGTCCAGAAAAGGCCACGAAGTTGATAAGAGCTGAGAAAGTTGGGGTGCACCCCATTTTTCATGAGTATGAAATGGTTATTTTTACCCATGTGGAACCAAGAGCAAAAAGAAAAAAAAAGGATGAAATGAGTAATCAATGCATCAGAGATTTGCATCTCCTTCCCTGGTATTTGGTGGTGTGGCAGGAAGACAAGGACAAAAAGATGACAGAGGCCTGACATTTGCTTGAACTGCTCCTGCCACGTGGCTCCTGCACACTGGGAGACTTTGTGTGGAGGAATAACGTGATCCAAGTTTCCAGAAGTGCTAAGAAATAAGCACCAAAAAGCAGAGTAATTTTCACTCACAGAATTATAGCCTTTGTGCAGTTCAGGAGGCTGCAGGGAGTAGAAGGATGGTTTCTTGTTTCGCTCTTTTGCCTGTGGCAAAACATTCCTCTATTAATTCATTGCTGTTTATAAAGTGGTTTGACTTCCTTGGATGAAAGGCATGACATAAGTGCTTGGTATTAAATGATTATTATTTATTTTTATTCCTTACTATTTTGCAGGCCAAGGACCTATTACAGACCTCATAAAGTTTAGCACTTCAGCCTTTGTACTTTGAATTAAAAAAGAAAAAAAAAGGAAAAGCAGCTCAATCTCTGTAAGATTACAGAGCTGTCGACTATGTATTCCTCAGAGAATTTATATTTAAAGGAAAAAATAGAAACAGAAACAAAAATGACCTCTCAATGAGGAAAAAATTGAATATTTTTTAAGACAGAGGTCACTACTTGTCAGATTTTTCACTGCTCTAAATTGATACAATCCCACTGATTTTGTTTGGGTAGTCTATGGTTAACATTTTCACATCCAAACTCTGAATTAATAAAACTTTCCATGGTATTCCCAATAAACCTTTATGTGGTGGCTTGAAGGCTTGTTGTGTATGTAACACAGACAGGCACTCAGAACCTGGTGGTGTGCAGGAATAAAGTTATGGGAACACATTAAAAACATCCAGGCCAGCATCTTGATTCTTGTAAAGGAACTTTGCTGTTTGGAAGTCAATGAGGTTATGCTGACTTAGGTCAAGTAAGTTTATAAACCTGTCAATATTAAAAACTTAATTTATGCACCAAATTCAAAGAATCAGAGAAGTGATTAAATTATACCATGGCTTCAGAGTTCATGTGCATCATTGTCATCTTCAACTAGCAAAATTGTTGTTATCCAATTGCCCTTTATCAGCTGATGAAAGCAGTTTTTCCCTGTCAGAGATGCTGCAGACCCTAAACCATCTCCACTGGACCCCCTGGAATATATTCATTTTGTTGCTAACTGGAATTATTCACATCCAACTAGAAAAACTCATTTTCTCCTCAGGCCAAAAGTGCTTTCATTTTTGGACATCAGTGGCATTATTTCCTTTGGCTTCTGAATCAAAGTCCAGCCTCTGAACCTTGGAGAAGAATCATTCTTAAAGGACACACTATGCAGCACACAGCACTGTTAATCCTATTTGTTTGGTGATGCCTGAACTTATTTTACATCCTGCAGGGAAAACTGCAGCCAGCCTTGTCCGAGGAAGCTGCAAGGGGATGTTATTTTTAGGAACCTTTTTTCCCCAGGCAAGCTTTCTAGGTAATGTGGGCAGCTCTTCTGAATTGCCAAAACCAACCACAGGGCAAGCTGCACAAAAAACAGCTTTGGCTGCACTTTCCCCCTGATTTGTTTGTTTGTTTAGATGGATCCAAAAAAAAGCCATTTACTTCAAACTTTAAAAAGCAACTCCAACATCACTGTGCCTTGGGAATACGGAAAAGCTTGGAGGCTGCTCCAAACAGTCCCAAATTCAGAAGAGTTTTGATGCTACTATACTTTTAAACATGTATTTCATAAATATGTGTAAGTGTAATGTTTAATTCACTGAATAAACACTCCATCCCCCAAATTCTGTGTGTGGCTCCTAAATCCTGCAAACCCAAGGAGGTCCTACTGAGACCATCCCCACATCATCCACTGAGCTGAATGGAAATGCCTCTTGGTTATATCTCCAAGGCAAATTCTCAATCTTAATAACATTTCATGCTGTTACTGTACATAGTTCTTAAACAGTTCAAATTTTATAATCCCTAGAAAGGTTTTTTTTCCACAGTTTGGTAGTGAATACAGACCAAGCATCTGAGAACTATCGGCAGTCTCAGCTCCATATTTCCAATGTTCTTATAGCTATGAGAGGAAAAATTTGTCAGGCTATGTACAGTATTGTGGCCAAAGTTTTCTTTTCACTGATGAATGAATGAATGAGTTATGCTCAAACTGCTCGTAGAGGTTTTCCAAGGAGAATTAATCCTAAACAAGTTTTCCCCAGGAAGAAGTGAAAAGATGAAAACAAAGGGTTTTGGCAGAAGAGTTTTAATCTTCCAAAGCAGTCAGGACCTCTTTGTTGTTCAGTAAGTCAATAGTAAATGCAGAATAATGCTTTATAATACCTGTGATGATTCACTGCACTCATAGACCTGACCCACCATTTTCACGTGATCCCACATGTTGTCTCACTGTTTTAAGTCAGGTGTAGTTGAAGTTAATCCAATGCCTTTTCTAACCTACGGAGGATGATCAAAGCTAAAACTTCCAGAAGTTAAAGAATCCATCCCATCCTACAGGCCTGTCTGAATTCTTTAATTCTTTAATCTCATAAAGTACAGTTATGGTGTTTAGTTATATTTACAAGGAAAAATCTGGGCATGCTATATTCAAATTAATAGAAATCTTAGACAAGAAAAAATATGAAAAATACAACATTGTGCAGAGTCAATGGGAATATTTGAATATTTGAATGTTTGAATGTTTCAATGAGAGAAGCTATTAATTTTTCTGGCATGCCCCACGATATTATGAAGAAAACATCTCACAACCTATGTTTAGAGAGGGCCCAGCAATGGCACCAGAGCCAGGGCAGGGACTGAGCCCAGCAACTTCCACCTGGGCAGGAGGCACAACTTCTGTCCTGGGCAGTGCCCAGCCCTGAGCAGATTGTGCAGAGAGGCTGTGGAGTCTCCTCACTGGGGATATTCCAGAGCCAGCTGGGCACAATCCTGTGCCCTGTGTTCTGGGCTGGCCCTCCTGGAGCAGGGAGGTGGGACCAGTGACCCTCTGTGGTCCCTTCCAGCCTCAACCAGTTGGTGATTCTGTATGAAAGTGGTGGACAGAAGGGGTTCTATTGTCCATGCTTCCGGCAGGATGCTGTCACCTACAGAATAAACTCCACAGGTACCTGTAACTCCAGTTTCTGTCCTTGGCTCTCTGGATTGACAAGCTACTGCTCTGCTACATGAATTGTTTTCTTAAGCACTGAGTCTGAGGACTGTCTTCGGTCCTGTCTTGCACTTGGCTGAACACGTTGTCAGAACCTATTAAAGGTTAATTGTTAACAACCAGCACAAAAGCCAAATTCTGTTTGCAGAAATCTTCACTCAGCTTAAGGGTAATGAATTTCCACTTAAGGGTGTAGTTGTGGCTTGTGTTAAAGTGGAAATTTACTATAGAAAAACATGAGGAAGATGAAAGTCATCTTGTAAACAACGTTGTTAATGATTCACAGGTCGGCTTTTGCTAGATAGTTTTATGAAATAGTTGTTTGAAACAGTAACATAGCTGGCATCACACAGAGCAGCAGACCACATGAAACCTCAGATCCAGTCTATTAAAACAGTGAGTCAGAGAAGTTTGTGCAATGTTAGGGCTTCTTCTGAAATTTCTAGGCATCTGTTTCCCTGCCTCATTACAGCTTCTGGAAATTGCTAAAAGAAGCAAAGCCATAAAGCTACAGCAGTATTCTGAAGAGACAGAAATTTTGACTGACAAAGGGAAGACACTTTGTGAAACTTACTGGCAAATTAAAAAGGAAAATTTGCATCCCACTATGGAACACTAAATATTATTAGACACTCAGAGAAGAAGTCCATTAAGTACATTTTAGCAGTAACAAGAAGTTAAAGAATCATGTGAGAGAGTCTGTACAAAGCATAGGAAGTGGTTCTTTCAGTGCTTGTGAGATTCTATATATTGTAAACCTTGTTCTTGTGGAACTTAGAAAATTTGTAGGTCCACAGTCTGAAAATTAGTTCTTGCCTGGCTGATGAGAGTGCCCTACAAACCCTGCAGAACGAGTCTCCTGGGATTAGGACTGTGCCAATACTGAGCATGGAAAGACCAGAGGCCATGTCACATCAACACACATGGCTATAAAACTGTCCAGAAATGTTGCCAGACCCTTTGCTGGCGGTCTGACTAAAGAAGATGGAACTTTGTTCAAAGGAATAAGTACACCCATGGCTTTTCAAATCTATACAAACCTCCTCAATCTTTCTGTTCCTTTACATGACATCCAAATTGGGGGGGAGGGAGTGGGGGGGTGGTGGTGTATTTTCTAGCTATGTTTTGTTTCATGAGTTTTTCAGCTCTCTTGGTTTGGACTATATATTATTTGACATCATTACTGGCATCCAGTCAATCCTAGATATTTAGGCAGCTCTTGTGAGTAAAGGAACAGCATATTCTGGAATTTATTCATTCATCCCAGGAAAGTGAGATAAGCTGCCTCTTTAGGTATGCTCCCCATCAGATGCAGGAAAAGTCTTGGCAAATAGTGTGCCCTACATGCCTTACCCAAACATGTGAAGTTTTGTGAGATGAATGCAGTTCTGAATACGATTCTACTGATTATTTTAACAAGCTCTTGGCAAATGGAATATTGGGCTCTTTTTATTTGACAGCTTTCAGAGACATTGTTTTGTCAGATCAAAACATTACTGAGATTCTGAAATAAATTTAGGATCATGGAATGATTTTTAGGGATGGAAATTCTATTTTCTTGCCAGGAGGCATAACAAACAGGCAGAAGATAAGTCTTGGTGACCCTGAAGGTCTGGGTGACTTAGTGAAGGTAAAAGATGCAAACCACAAAAACAGTAAACAGAGCTAAGCACTAAGGTACCTTCTCCTAAATCATTTTGTCTTCTCCTAAATCCTGCTGTCTTTTCCACAGTCTTCTTTTTCCTAAGAATTCTTTTTCTTGTGCTAACAAATANTTCCTTCCATTGGCAGATGATTAAAAATATGTATTGTTGTATTTTTCCAGCTTCCAGCTGTCTAATCATTTTGTGTTGGTGTCAATCCTGATTTCATACAGGTTTTACATTGTTGTTAATTAATGCATATCATCTTTTGTGGAGGGAAGAAGGGAACAGTGGTTCCAAACTTTATATTTGAAATTGCTGCGGTGTCTCCCTCAACTTTTGCAATATTTCTGTGTCAGGAAAATTTGATTGAATTCTATTGAGCTACACTGTTGAGACTCAATGTCAGCATGGAAAATCAGTATTTATTGAAGAAGCTCATTAGGGAAAAAATATCTTTCAGGTTTACAGAACTGCAGTGTTAAAGGCAGAAAATTTTCAGGTAATAGTCTTTCAAAGGAGAGCTTTTGACATCAATTAAATTCTTCAAAGACAGATAGATTTAATAAACATAGAAGATATCCTAGAATTTTAAGGCAGATGTGTGTATGCTTCAGAGACCCCCAATAAGTATAAAAATTACTTTTCTGATATATCTTTAATGAGATGTGATGAATACTAAAAAATATAATTTGAAATTCTTATGGAGAAGAAATTATGATATAGCTGTAAAAATAAGGGGTCAGTACTCTGCTGAGCCCAGTTACATTTAATTGAATATTCTTAAATAGACATCAGTGAGTGTCAAAGGGTCAAATCCAAAGCAGTTACATGAGGGTAGATTACATTTTCCAAGGGAAACAGAAAGAGAAAGGAAATTTCTACAGGAAAGGGAACACTAAACCAATCATAATAATAATTAAAATAAATCAAATATGTTTTAATCCAAACTTGGGTAAGGGGAAGACCAATTTATCACTAGTAATCTAATTATAAACTAAAGTTAAGAACCATATGTAGTGAAATTGGAAGTCCTTATGAAGACTGAAAAACATATTAATTTAGCGCTAACAAACATCTGTCTTTTCAGAGTAAAAATGCAAGGAAAGAGAAAGATTTAAAGCTAGTTGGAGTTACAATACTGAAAATGAACAGACTGAAAATAAAATTATCTTTTCTTCTACTCCTCCCATTATTTAAGGACCTGATCAATCAGATACATGCAGCCAAGCCATGACTATGAGACACTGCTGTGTGTGAGCATATTTAAGTCATCAATGAAATTGCCTCTTGAACTAAAATCCATATTGAAGATAAATACAAAGCTGGACCCTTGGGTCACAGCTTCACAAAGATTTATGTGTGCATTTAGCTTTATGTACATGGGTAATCCCATTGATCTCTTCAAGACTGCCTACACATGTAAAATCAAGCAGAGTTCTAAATCTTGCCTGAATTATATCTCTAGATTATTATCTTCTCAATGTCTGCACCAACCTGCAAAAGCAGCCTGATCGAGGTCAGTCTAAGTCCTTGCTAATCTGACAGCCATTGGAGTAAGGCCTGTGTTTCTGTCGGGTTCTTGGCTCAAGAACTAATTTCACTGGAATTAGTGAAAATAAAACTGGATTCTGCATCAACTTTAACCATGCCAGATTTGTTTCCTACCAAAACCAGAAGGTGAAATTCTGATGACTGCCTGACGTGTTTGTAGAATTAATTGGCTCTTTCATTTCAAAGCCATTAGTCATTCTAAATCCTAGGCACTGGATAGTTAAAGTCTGAATTATTGTCATCTCAGCCATCATATTGATCTGACAATGACTGTTTTTCGTTAAAGTGTGCAGTGTTTATCAGCTCTGCTTTTACAATGCTGAACAAATCTTGCAGGGACAGAGCATGTTGTTATTAGGCCAAGTGAAAAAGCTGAAAAAAAGGAAAGTGAACTCACAAATTGTCATGACAAAGGATTTTCCTTCTACCCAAGCAATTTTTACTCAAGTGCTCTTTCTCCAAAATTTTGTTGATTTTTTTTGTCAGAAAAGGCAAAACATATGATCATGCCTTGTATTCAGAAGATTTTGTTCAATGAGCTTTGTCAATCAAACAGAAAATCAAATAACCCCAAACATAGCACAGAAAAAATATCACTTAATGGCACCATTGATTCTCTCACATTCATAAATTGCATATAAAATGTTATTATATAATATCTGAAGGTAAAATATTCTTATCCAGCAAAAACAAGGGGTTTAAAACATAAAAGCTCTTTATATGGGCATTACAACAAGAATTCACTGGTTCTAAGTTCTGTGCTCTTGTGTCACCTGACCAAGGGATTCCATGTTCTGCAGTGCAGTAAATCAGTGCAGAACTCACCCCACACTTTCCAAAAATGCAGTGGACTGCTGGCACTGCTAAATCCTCCTAAAAAAGAAAAAAAAAATCTCTGAAAGTGAGCAGAGGAAAATTGCAGCCAATGCACTAAGTGCTGAGTTGTAAATGTCCTTTATTCAAAGTCACCTACCTCAATATTTTATTTTTCACAGGAGTAGTATAAAACCACATTACAAAGGAGGGAGATTTAGCCTGTACTTCCAAAAAATCAGTCTCAGACTGGTGCCCCAGCCCTGGCTCATGGGGCAAGTGCCATGATCTGGTTCCTTGTCTATGGGTTTGAACTTCCTTCCTCCTTGGAAAGGAGTGGCTGCATCCCTACTGGATACAGTTTCAGGGTGGTGAGCTTCCTTGAACCACTCCAAGGATAGCTAGCCTGAGCCAGAAGTGTGCCAGGGATCAGACTTGCATGAAACACACACTGTAAAAGTCTGTAAGTTACTGCTTGAGTCTGTTTCCTTACACAAATGTATAAATATTGTAATAAATGTGGTAAATCAGGGTGCATGTGATTTGGGCATATAAAATTACATAACCGCGAATGCATCTTTTAAAAATGTGTCCAGATTCAGACATCTCACAATTATTTCAACACAGAAGGATTTTTTCTTGATGGAAGAACAGCTGATGTCTGAAAGTAATGGTGAGAGTGTACTGTGCTCATACAGAAGTGCTGATGAATGAAAGTGCTTTCTAATAAGAAGCAACTGGACTAAAAACAAACATGTCAAAGGCAGGTTTAACTGTGTGCTCCATTTCAAGGCTCCTGCTCTGGCACAGCCATGGGGCTTTAAATAGAGCAATGGAAGATTTTTCCTGCCAACGCCTTCCCATCACAGTGGGGTCGCTCACAGTCCAGAGAGCAGGTTTTGGACGTAGCTGGGAGCACCACAGAGCTGCTGTGGAGTGACAGAGCAGCCAGGTGGAGATTTGAGGTGCACTGGGGGGGGTCACACCTTGAATCCTCTGTCCAATTCTGGGCTTGTCACTGCAAGATGGACATTGAGGGGCTGGAGCTTGTCCAGAGAAGGGTATGGAACTGGAAAAGGGGCTGGAGCACAAATCTGATGAGGGGCAGCTGAGAGAACTGGGAGGGCTCAACCTGGATAAAAGGAGACTCAGGGGGGCTGTTCTGGCTCTGCACAACTCCTGACAGGAGGGGACAGCCGGGGGGAGTTGGGCTCTGCTCCCAGGGAACAGGGACAGGATGACAGGAAACAGCCTCAAACTGTGCCAAAGGTGTTCAGGTTGGACATCAGGAAGGATTTCTCCACTGGAAGGGCTGTCAGACACTGGAAGGGGCTGCCCAGGAAGGTGATGAATCCCCATCCATGGAGGTATCCAAGGAACTGCCAAATGTGGCACTCAGTGCTCTGGGCTGGTTGATACAGTGGGAATCAGTCACAGACTGGGCTTGATGATATTGGAAGTCTTTTCCAGCCTTAACAATTCTGTGATTTGATGATTCTGTAAAGCTGCCAGCTGTGAGGGTGTTAATGCAGGAGGTGGGACATGAGCCAATTTCTCCCAGCCAGCTAGGACAGGATGACCCATTCTGAAAGAAGCACAGTCTCAATGCCTGCTCAGTCCTGTTCAAAAGTGTTTACTGAAGAGGTGAATTGCAGTCTGGAAAAGAGGCAAGTTTTGCCTCTGCAAAAGAATTGCAGCCTCAAGGTAAGGCTGGTTCCACATGAGGATTGGCATTAGGAATCAGCTAATGTAGCATCTCCTGCCTTTGAGGTGTCACATTTTACATCCTTTTAACATCTCCACTGATTCCCATTCAGAAGCTACCTTGGAAGAACTCCCTCCCTTTATGTAAGCTGCAGGACGTGCAAGCTTTCACCTCCTGCCCAACTTCATCTCACCAAAAACATCAGACCAGGGTGATGAAAGAAATAATTATTTTGCATTTCACATGGTAAAAATCCAGCTATGACTAATTTTGACTAATTTGACAGCAACTTTTACAAACCCGTTGAAAACACCTTGACTGATTTTACAGGAGAGATTTGAATTCATAGAAAGCTCAGCTACATAGATTTAATTTGTTTCTTAAGGGATCCAGTTGGAGAATTATGAATGTGCAGTGGGAGTGGTGACATATGAGGGAAAAGAATGGGAACAATTACCAAGAATCTCTCGAGCTGTGTCCATGCCAGGAAAGGAACTGACTGCCTTGAAAGAGAAGAACAGGAGGAGGAAGAGAATGGATATTCTTGCTACTCCCATTGCCTGTACTTAAAGATTTCACTGAAGGAAAAAAATACCTGAAGGAATTTGGATTTGTAAGGCCTAGCAAAACACAGCTCTGACACCAAATATGTGGGAGAAGGGAGATTTGCCATGTGAAAGAGGAAGTCTTTATTTCTTGCCAGGGGGAGGGGAACAAGAAATCTTGGGAGTCCTCAGTCCACAAGGATTAGTTTGTAACTATCTTATGCTCTGTCACTTTATCAGAACTGGAGTGTGTTTCCCAAGCAGAGAAAGGAGACAGCAAATTGGTGCTTGTGAGAAATCACCCAAGCAAAATAATTTTTTTCTGTGTAAGTATTTAGTGTTACACAATGAAAAAGCTAATTTAGTTATATTTATTAAGAAAACGTAGCATCCTAGGTTTATTATGGATTTCCATATGACATCTTTGGGTGATCAAATAAGAAGTCATTTAATTACTTTGAAAGGGTATTAAAAGGCAGCTTCTGGGCGTTGTTCCCTGAAGTGACTTTGTAAATCGTGATCTTTATTTTGTTTCTGCCATGATGGTAAATGAAATCACCTTGATTTTTCAGTCAAATTCCCTAACAGCCATTGTCTTGCCTTGCATGAACCTGCCTGAACTGATATCCATATAATAATATTAGGAATATAAATCACTCATTTACCTTCAGGAAAGGAGGATGAGGCAGCCTGTGCTGCCTGCACGATGTGAAGGGCTTGAGCCAGCCTGAAATCAGTGAGGCAGGGGAAGGCTTTTGTTTCATGTCTCACGCACAGGAGCGAGGGAGGTCGGATTCTGCCCCTTCCCAGCCTGCCAAGCAGCCAAAAATTGGATCCCCACGGGAGGGCTGGGTTGAGGCACCATGCTGCTAACAGAGGCTTCAGGGCAGCCCATCTGCTGCCACTGTCACGCTGCTGCTGTGACACAGCAGAGCTGCCAGGGAGGACACCTCACTCCTGGGCTCTTTATGGAGTCCTTGGGAATCAGAAGTGTGGTCCATTCAGAGGGACTGGAATGACTGTGGGAATGGGAAACCTGATGGATTTGGGGGCAGGGAGAATGTGAAGCTGCTTGGATTTTCTGGGAAAGTGTGCATGAAATCAATGGGCTGTTGTTGGGGGGGAAGGAGGAAGAATTTGTAATTCATGTACTTGTTCTCTGATAGGGAAATATAATACTGGTGGATTTGCTTTGGAGAGGAAAAAAATACTTTTTGAGAAGAAGGTTACTTGCCTGACCAGAAAAATGGTTGAGGGAACCCCATTTTAAAAGAGCTGGATGTCCAAGCCTGAATTAATAAACTAAGAATTGCTGTTGAAATAATGCAAGGAATTTCTGAAGGAAAGACAAAAGGGACCTTGGCAAAACAAGAAGGTAGGAAAAATTATCAATTTAATGATCAAGTTCAAAACCAGTCCCAGATACTAATGCTAATTTATTTCTCCTCTTTTTTTTAAAAATACTTTTCCTTTGGAATAAATTTTAAGTGGAAATACATTTAATTATGACTATCAGTTCCTTGGTTTGGAAGGATGGAGATAAAGACTGTTTATTTTGAAAAGTAAAATACATTGGATCTGAAAATTGACAAACAAGTTATTGCCTCTTTTTTCAGATGCATGAACACAGAGAACATCCAGGTTGAGATCTCATAAATTTTCACAGCTTGCTTTTGATGCCTGAGAGTTCTCAATAGCTTTAAATGAAGAGGGGGAAATTACAAAACTGTTCAATTTATTTAAAATCTAATACATAAAATCAATCTTTGACCAGCTCAAATTCTATCCTGTCCATTCTTCTGCAGTATCATCACTGATATCTAAATGATAGAGATGTCTTGCTGATATAATAAATTATATAATGTCTTTGCTGTTTCTGCAGAGTGAATTAGGAAGGGATTTCAGTGATGCCAGCTGCAATTAAGCATGAAATTTTGGTTTTCCTTTTACCCCTTTTGTCAGTAGAAGTTTTACCCAAACTCTCTCTAGCTAATGGAAAACTTTTCCTTGGTTTTCTCTTACACTCAGATCCTCTGAAAGTTTCTTTTATAACAAAAATTATAGTTTCTTTTTTTTTTTGTCATTTATTTCTAGAAAGCCTGAATAAAGCAGGTTTTTTGTAAGAAGATGTGTGATAGTGCTTAGAGAGCAGAGGAGAGGCTGCATGGCTTGATTTTCTGTGGGGAAAAGATTGATGTTAACAAAATGTTTGATGTCTGCTATTGTCCTTCTTCTTCATAATCTCAAAACTCTTTTCCAATTTCAGCTACATCTAACACGACTTCAGTTTTCAGAACTGAAATTGCAATAAAAAAACTGCAAATTTCCATAAATTTGGTGGCTGAGTCAGAAGAAGATCCAAACAAGCCTTTCCTGAGGGAAAAGTTGAAGCAGAAATTCAAATGTATAATGAGAAACCAGAGCAGCAAGGCAATGGAAGTGCTCTAGTCTTGAAGCAAGGCTTGGCCAGAAATTGGTATTCAGAGGAGAGCTCAGCCACAAAACTTGGAAGAGCAGGATGTCAGGATTCAGGTATTGTGCTGATCATGGGATGATTCACATTCTTAGGAAAGAGGAAGACTTGTGAATTAAGTATTTCTTTGTAGATACAGACTTTTCCTCATTTTCTTATTTGAAGAGAATGACATATTTTAGTCTGAAAAACTTAAAAGAATGTGCACAAAATGAAGTTCTTTTCCTGAATTTTCTAGACAGCACTGGAAATCCCACACATCCCTTCACTTTTTTTCTGAAGTCCTATTAAATCATTTGCTTAATGATCCCATATTTTTCTCTTTTTATTTATGAACATTAAGTAAGAACTCATTGATTTTTTTTTTTTTTATTAGATGAAAATACAAATATTGCCAGAATGAAGTGATTTGTACCAGACATCACTTTATGGTCACCACTTATGACAAAAGTTTAGAGACTACAAATGTTAACTGTGGAGCAGTGAAAACAAATTTAGTTTCATACGCAAAGGGTTTTTTTTCCCTGTCTTTCCATCATTAACATATGTACAATTCCTGTTTTGGATGGGACCCTCTCATTTTTTGAACTTTCAAATTTAATAACAATTTCTAAGAGTCAAGGTGTGGAGCAACCGAGTAGACAGCAAATCTACAAAAGAGGGAATTACATCAGCAGTACCTCAGCAGATCCACCCTGATGAAAGAAGGAATCCCCTATAAATGAAGGTATGGAAAGTTGTACCTCTTTCCCATATGGATAAAGCCCCATCTGGGATCCTGTGGCCAGCTAAATACAGGTAACAGCTGGAGAAATGCCCCTTGCCAGCTGGCAAAAACCCAGAGATGAACACCAAGAATTATTAGAGGTCTAGAAAACACAACTTGTGAGACAAGAGTGAAGGAGCTGGGTTTGTTTAGTCTAGGGAAGGGAGGAATGTGCAGAGACATGATAACAGCCACCAGGAACAGAACAAGACATGATGTGTTTGAATTGCCTCAGCAGAAAGAGGGTGGGAATTAGGGGGAAAAAAAGCAGCTTTTTAATAGCAAGATAGTGAAGGGCTGGATTAGCTTGCTCCGGGAATTTGTGGAGGCTTAAAGAATGATTTACACAAACATTTGCCAGGTGAGTTATGAGACTGAAGTTTGCTTATATGTAACCCTGCTCAGGGCAGAAAAATGGACTGGGTGACTTCCTAAAGTCCGTGGCAGCCTATTTTTTAGTGGATTTTTTACCATTGTTTAAAGTCATGATTTTGAATATCAAAAAAAAAAGAAAAATAAAGTGAATGGGGCCTAATCCTCTGTTTCTCACAGTTTTCCTTTTAATATACACATCAATGCATTCCTTATCTTGGCGGATTATTATCCTGACTTTTTATTATTCTGAGAATTTCATGTTCAGAAACAAGTGACTTTAAAGACTATATTAGACTGAAGGTTTCCCTTTACAGCAACTATAAAATGCGCAAGATAATTTTTTTAATACTTATTCATTAATATTTTAAGAATTGAATTATTCTATTAGTACCTTTATAAGTTTGACATTTTTATCCAAGATAGATTCTTCTGGAGTATATATTTGCTTATATTTTCTAATGTGAAAATAATGCAGTATTCTGTTGCTGATTGTTGGTTTTTTGTTTATTGTGGTTTTTTTTTTCCTGTGTATAATAGATACAAAGTAGCTAATTAGACTTAGGCTGAAATATCCCTTTGCTTTTTATCAGTTTTAAATCTACTGACTTTGGATTCAACTGATTTCCCTCTGCTTCTGAACTGGAGGTCAAAACAAACAAAACTTTGCGTTATGCCAGTTCTTTCTGGTGCATCCCCTCATTCACCTCTGAAATCCATGGACCTGCTATTCCCAGTCTGGTTTGCAGGTGTCCTATTGTCTGTCTGAGGATCAGAATTGGCTGTTGGCTGGGTGTCTGCCAACCAAGAGCATGTCCCACACAGTGAGAGGAGAAAGAGGCAGCTGAGAGCAGCACCTTTGGAGCACCAGCAGAAGGGCAGATGGGTTTAGCTTGAGTTTTTGGAAAAATTGACTCATCTAAGCACAAAAGAGTTACGTGAAAAACAGGTTTCATGGCATATTCTGGTATCTTACATGTGGCAACACCCTCCAACAGAGGTGGGAAAGCTTTGCAAAGTCCTCTCGGGAGGATGATACAGAATAATCTGCTTCAAAACCTACATTTCACCTTCCTTGTTAACAACCAGAAGTTGAAATGAAACTTGAAGAATACAACTTAGCAGTAAGAGTAAGTAAAACTGAGGAGAAATAGAAGCAAGTGATATAGAGGGAAATATAATACTAGCTTAGTCTGGTAAAGATGAACAAACTGCTGAAAAACCCTCATAAAATTTGGTCTATCAAAGCATAAAACATAAAGCTAATAAAGGTTTTAAAAGGTCTTGTATCATTATATTTGAATTGAGATGAAAAAGTGAAATTCAATGTTTTGAAGGAGTATGTGGGCAACAAGACTGTAATCAGCTATAAAACCTGTATCTTTATCAGGTCAATATGCTTCAGTACCTAATAGAACAAAAAAATGTCGTTTTTCCAGATGTACATTCTGAAGGTTTGCTTCCCTGCAAAAACATCTCTGTCAGCTCAGAAACAGAATTATTATTAAGTGAAAGATGACAGGAATGGTTATTCCTATCCTTTATCTACTGTTGAAAAGTTCATCCAGGCGCAAAAAAAGATTTTTATTAATTTTTTTGGTCTAACTTTTGATGCTTTGAATAAAGTTTGTCCTATTTTTCATGCAGAAATACAGAAATAATGGATTCCATCGTTGTGGTATGAGGAACTGCTACTTGCTGTCATGGAGATTTTTCAGTTGGTTTGGAAAGTTGGTTTTACTGCCACAAACAGTGTTTGTTTTGATGGTCGTTAATTTTGATGGTATAAAAATAATCTTGAGTCTATTAATGAGGAAAACAGGTTAATTTTGTGCAGCCCACAGCTGGATAAAAACATTGTGTGCTGGGCGAGTAACTGGCTCACAGGCTGGGCACAAAGGGTGATGGTGACTGTGGTGACATCTGTCTGGGGACTGTCACTGGTGGGCTCCATCCTAGGCCCAGTTCTCTTCAAGAACCTCATAAAGGACTTGGAAGCAGGACTGGAAAGGATATTGAGTAAGTTTGCAGATGACCCTAAATTGGGAGGAGCTGTTTACTCCCTGGGAGGCAGAAGGGTCCTGCAGAGAGTCCTGGATACATGACAGGCTGAACTTTGTGAAGTTTAGCAAAGACAAGGGCTGGATCCTGCACCTGGGACAGGACAGCTCAGGATGTAAAGACTGGGAATTAAAGGCTGCAGAGCAGTGCTGTGGAAAGGGACCTGGGGGTTCCAGGCTGTGACCAGCTGGACATGAGCCAGCAGTGGCCTGGAGCCAGGAGGGACATCCCTGTCCCGGGGGCACCAGGCCCAGCATGGCCGGCTGGGCCAGCGAGGGGATTGTCCCACTCTGCTCTGGGCTGGGATGGCCTCACCTTGAATATTGTGTGTGGTTTTGGGTTCTGCAACATAAGAAAGATCTAAAGAGAGTGTGCAAAGGAGGGACATGAAGGTGNGATATCAGGGCAAGGTTCTTCCCCCAGAGGGTGTGGGGCACTGCCCAGGCTCCCCAGGGAATGGTCACGGCCCCGAGGCTGCCAGAGCTGCAGGAGCGTTTGGACAGCGCTCTCAGGGATGCACAGGGGGACATTGTTGGGGTGTCCACTGGATGGTCCCTTTGAGTCTCCTCCAAGTCAGCACAGTCTATAATTCCAGCATTTTGTAGCCCAGCGGCCACAGCAGTCATCCAGGTGGCCAAAGGAGACTGAGCAGGGGACACAACCTTAATGTACTTCAATGTCACATCTGTGCTGTCTGTTCCTCAAATATGTGAATGTGTATCACAATTTTAGGGCTGGGATTTCTCATTTCCCCAAAGACAGGGAGATTTTGTTCCAGTACTATTTTTATTCCAGTGTGCTTTTTTTT
>VZTB01006899.1:227533-265205 GCA_013397245.1 Thryothorus ludovicianus | reverse complement strand
TTTTTTTGTAAACCAACAGGACAAAGCAAATGTTGAAATGTTGACATCTCCAAGATGTTAATAAAAATTGAATTTTTTGTCTTCCAGTCAGCTCTAGCTGCTGCCTGGTCTGAGTTTTGGGGAAGATGTTCATACAGCTTCAGGACATTAACAGCAGGGAGTAACTTCACATTGGAAAGATATTCATCATACGGCATCTGTGCATGTGTGGATGTAATTTGAAGACTTCTGTGATGTACAGCTCACCAAAAACCATTTTCTACACTGGCAATGATGACAACCCAAAGTATCGCCTTGTGCTGGCAAGTCTTGATGTTATGTTGTCTTGGGGGCTTGGTCAACTTTGAAAAGAAATTTAATTGCCACAGCTCAAAGAAAAAAAAAAAAATTAACTACCATATTGTTATGATTCTCCAGTTGGCTATTAGTTTACTACAAGAAACTGCAAAGTGACATCTAAGTTGTGATTTATTTTTATAAATTAAGAGCAGGCCTATTATGCCAGTCCTAAAACACTCTGGGTGTTTGCAATGGCCAATTACTGTGGAAACTGCTGAAACAAATAAATGTTTGGATAAGAATCTGGAACAAACGCCTCCATTTTTTGAAGAATTCTTGCAAAATATCACTCAACCAAGAAATCCCAACTGCTTCATCTGTTTGTCGATACATCTATATCCTTCTCTGGAATTCTTTGCTGCAGATCTACAAAGCAATAAATGAAAAACTGCTGTTCCCCCACTTAACCTATAGCAAGCAGCCTTTAAAAACCACTCATCTGTTACATTCCAGCCATATTTAGCTGTTTTTATCAGAGCTGTGTGGTAGGAAATGATCTGTGGGGGTTTTGAAAGACTGAAATATGAGGATATTCAAACCCTACTTTGAATCCAATATAATCCTGCACATGAACTTGCCCCATTGAAATAAGGTTCATAAAAGCATACCTGTACACACCCTTCCTAAAGTCAATTCTAAATGCCTCTGGTACTGTAATCCTGCTTGATGGGACAGATCCTGCTTTTCCAGGGAAAAATAGAGCATGGCAAGAATGCTGTGTCTTGCCATTCTGTGTGATTCCCTTTCCAAACAGTGGGAATGGAAAAAAATGTAAAAACCCAAGAAAATAAAATGCATAGGTGGCACATAAAACAGTGCATTTTAATACTTAAAAAAATATGCAGGAATACACACAGTCATAGTTTTACACAAAATGAAAGGGAGGCCGAACTCTTAGACTGAAGTATTTGCTCTTTCAGAAGATTTTAAAGGGATATTTGCTTTATGTAGATTCAAAGAATGTAAGAGAGATGCTATTTTGTTCATCAACACATGGCACCAAAGTCCACATACAACTTGTTATATATGTAAGTTACGAATTTGCTTTTCACTGTTAAATATACTTATTAGCTCTGTCTAGGTTTACTTTAATATTGTTACATACACACACAAATGTATTTTATCCTATTTACAGATGCAGCTTCTGTGGTTTTATTGCTGTAATAACAGGCTTCCCAAGCAATGAGATTTCCAATCAATGTGTTATTTATCATGTTATCTATGTTCGTGTTTCTTATTTTTATTTATCAGGTTATCTTTATTCATGTTTCTCCTTTCCAGTTGCAAGGAAATAAAGCTTCTTGGTTCTTGATTCTGTGAATATAACATACATGTTCACCCAGTAAAGCACTGAAATTACATTTACCCTCCTCCTTTTAATGACCCCGCTGCCTCTGATTAGGCTGATTAGGGAGCAGTATACTGGTAATTAACGTTTCTGGTTTTTAAAGATATATTTCTCATAAGAAATATAAAAAACTGTATTTTTTTAAAAGAAGGTATTTTAACATTTGAAATATGAAAGTTTATGAATGCATGCAATTTTATTAAAAGTCCAAAACATCAGAAACTCATCACTGTCCCTATCTTGAATATATAAGGTATAGAAATGCATATAAATCATCACATATTAAAACTGAAGATCATCTAACAAGCAAATCATGTTAATTAACAGTTATTATAGGAAAAAAAAATCTTTCCTCTTGTTTATTTATTTTACTGATTTACACAGTAGCTTTTTTTGCTAGAGGCTCCTGATGTGAGAGAACAGCACAGTCCTGCAGTCCTTCCCACAGAAATGGTTCCAAAGGGACATTCCAGAACTGGAGACTGTAAAAAAGATAGAAATCAAATTTAAAAGCATTAGCAAAAATATTAGCATGACAAAATTCAAACAAATAAATATGCCATATTTAGGCAGACTGGACAAAACAATGAAGAGAACAGAGGGAGACGTGAGAGAGCACTCATTTGGGTACTCTGGGTTGGAGACTTTACGATTAAGCCTTCTAGAACCAAGCTAAATGAAATATAATCTATAAATAAATATAATGCATAAATATAATTCACTAATATAAATTAAATACACTTCTTCAGCCATTTTACATCCAGGTGCCTTTAGGCACCACCAGGATATAGATGTGCTTCAGCCCATGTCACACAGTAGGTGAGGAGTAACACCAGGAACAAACCCCACCTTTGCTGGCTGGACCACACAGAATTAAGCCCGGCATGGATGGCTGAAATATCTGGCACCAAAGAATGAAAAAAGATCAAATGTACTTTTCCAAATGCTTTGAAAAATAAAATGGAGGTTTTTTTTCCCAGCACTCCAATCCCATAAGCACCCTTTTGTTTTCAGTGCTTGCTGATATTAGGTTTCAGTTTGTGGTTTTGCTATTCCTCTTTTAAATGAAGTAAAGAAACATACACTAAATAAAATGAGGGGTGCAGTTGACCTCTAACATTTCATGAAACGGCTTGTTATGTTTACCACATTTAAATGAAAATCAACTTTGGCTGGAGCAGCGAAATAAAAGATCTGAAGGAACAAAGATGATAGAGAGTTTTCCTAACAACAAACACTTCCCAAGGCAGGCTGAGATTATGGGACCAAATATTTAAGCGGACACTTGGCAGAGATCTAAATTCACTGGAAACTGTGTTTTACACACTGATATGTCCTGGGCTGGTTGTACTCTTCTCCTTCCCTATTTTCGGATGCACACTTTGATTTTTGTGACAACACATCCACCTCTGCCTGATACATCTGTAATATTTCCCAGGTTCGCACTTTGGAAACCTTTGAAATGAAACAAAAATTCCTCAAAATGTTTATGTTCAAGAGCATAATTGCACTGTGTACATGCATTTAAAATATAGATGCACAATATATGCGTGACCAGACCTCCTGGACCATAGAGAAAAATCCTGCTCAGGTTTAGGTTTTCATCATTTAGACTTCCTTCTCTAACACTCCCATTGCTGCTTTTATTTTACACTTGCTGTTCCACATCCCAGGCTTTGCTTGCCCTTGGCAAGAAAGGGTTTAGGCACCACCTATTGAATTTCAGAGTGATTCACGCTATCATTTTCAGCAGAATTACACTTGGAATGTTTTTGGCCCATTAGTTTCAAACAGTATTTTGTGGGAATTGTGCAGCTGAGGGAATATGTCTGTGTCCCACTATGATTTCCCCTTGGAGTAAGGAAGATTGTTTTAGATGTTGCTTTTACTGTGAATTAAATTATTTATTGAGCAGGTCTCAAAGTCCTGTGTCCATCCTTGCCCCCTTCTCCAGAGAAGGAACTGGGGGAAACAACCTATTGCAGCATGTGGAGAAAAATGACATTGCAATAGGCATTAAAAATGCCATATGACCTTCAGCTGCAAGTACTGAACTGTTAGAAAGTGCTGGAGAGTGAACAGAAAAGGAACTTTGTCTTTTTTCTTGAAGATACTGAGCAAAATCTACAGGAGGTGGAGTTACCAGAATTATGAAGGAGAGTGGAAATTCTCTTGAAGTTTTGCTCTAATTTTCTGCTCCCTATTCTTGACACTCTTCTAGGGATTCTAGGAATGGTCTGGTACATGTGTGTGAAGGTAAGTGGGTATCATCCTCCATTTGCCTCACCCCTGGAAATGTTCCAGGCCAGGTTGGACAGGGCTTGGAGCACCCTGGGATAGTGGAAGGTGTCCCTGCCCATGGCAGAGGGTGTGATCCAGATTATCTTCAGGGCCCCTTCCAACTCAGGCCATTCTATGATTCTGTGCTTGCAAAATTTAGTACATCTTTATTATTTCATATGGCACACAATCCTTAAACATAGTAAGTAGAAAAAAACCCAGTTCATTTGTGGGGTTCTCTCTGTTTAAGGGAATTATCTGAGTAACTAATCCAGCAAACATAGGTCAGCAAGTCTTCCTGAAGGGATATAGGGCAGGGATGTCCCAAACACAGAATTGGTATCAGAGACAGGAACTGTATTGCTAAATTGGATATGAAGAGATTAGGAGTGACTTGGATCAGATGGATCCTAGAGATCCACTTTCTGAACCCTCCCCAAAAAAACAGAACAAAACAACTGGGTGATGGCAGTCCCATATTGCAGAGCCACCTCCCTGCTAACAGGGATTTAGGGATTTGTCAGTAAACCTCCCATCACAACTTCACAGTCTCACAGAATGGGTGCAACAACTTCTACCCACAGTTTCTGCACCTTTCTGCCAGATCTTTTCGGTCTTCACACACACACACACACATGACAGGGAAGCTGTGGAAGAACCTTTATCCTACACGAGCTTTTCCTGGGATCCTATCTCAGTGCCAGTGGTAGGAGAACTGGTAAAGTTTGCCAAGTTTCTTTGTAACTCCCAGATACCAAATCAAGTGAGGTTGCTGATGAGTGACTTGCAAAATCCTAATTTGGCCTCTGACAGTAACACCCTGTGTGGCTTTCAGCAAGTCTCAACACCTTTCTGCTTCTGCCTTCCTGTGGCTAAAATGTTTATTTGTCTTTCACAGTGGGTTTTTAGGGAGAATTCATAATTTGGCACATCACAGAAAATAATGCTTTTCTGCAGTGAGTTAAATAAATCAGACCATCAACAGTGAGAAAAGGTCTCCCCTGACAAGAGACTTGATGTCATTTTAGGGTTTATAGTACATTAAAATCTACATAAACAAATTCAATGCAGATGAGGAAAAATAGTCAAAAAGAGCACAGTTCAAGGAACTGTTGCTGAGCACAGGTTAATCACTTAAGAATCACATCACCACTTGGAAAAAATAAGGTAATTACTGGGAGTATCATCTGCTCTGTAAAACCTAACTCACAGCTAGCACAAGTGAGAGACTTTCAGCAAAGTGAATGAGAGAACATCCATCACTACTCCTCCCAGAGCACTCTGCTCCCTTAAAGCCAGCACAGGCAAACCCCCCAGATGATGCCACCTGTTCCTTAATTCCTGCAATAATAGAATGTGGGAGATGAAACTGGTCAGGCTTAGCTTGAAATAGGGTGCATATTCATGTACAAGAAATATTAAATTATGACACCTGTCCCACAGATTGTCTGATCTAGGAATGAGTCTCCCAGTCTAGTGGAAGGTGTCCCTGCAGAGAGGCTGGAAAGAGATAATTCCTGTGGTCCCTTCCAACTCAGTCCATCCTATGATTCCATGATACTATAAATACACAGGCTCATAATTTATATTTATATGGCCAGACACTGAGATCTTTTTGTCTCTGTGCTGTCATTACAGCTTCAGGAGCAATTGCATAATATGAAGAATTTTCAGAACAAAACTGACACCGGGCTTGGAGGACTCCTTTAAGGATTGCAGAGAGTTGAAAGGGTGATATTAATGTGACAAGGGCATCTCACAAAGAAAGGGAATTATTCCTTGTTTCCCAGAATAGCCTAGAAATACATTTCTCCTCTAAGATGGAAAAGGCCAAGCTCTGCATTAGTAAAATGGCTACTATAAAAGGAGTAAAAGAGTAAAGGAATTGATTCCTTTACTCTGCAGCAATTCAAAAACAGATACAAGAAAATATTAACATGATTAAATGACAAGATATTGAGTAGTCCTGCAACATGGCAGAGTTCAGATTGTTTTATTGAAGAGGGTTCGGGGCTTTTAGGACAACCTCTGGCAGCTTTTTCTGGGTGTGATGCCCCAGTGTCCAGTCCTTTGGATAGACAGGGATTAATTTAATATCCATATTTCTGTAGGAACAATTCAACACCCTCACAGCTGACGGATGACAGGACAGACCTGCACACAGTAGAAAATGGCTCCATTTTCTGCAGCTCTTTGCAAGTGGCAATTAAATTGTGCAGCTCAGAATTAAAATTCATAGAATCACAGAAACTGGGGATAGGAAAGAGCTGCTAAGGTAATTTTTGTCCCTGTCCTTCCTTCTGCCAATGCTTTGTCCAGCACTTTGCAGCCAATTTGAAATGTTCTCTACTTACCCAGGGCTTTTAAGAGACCCTCGTTTGATTTATGCACAGCAGAAAATGATACCTTTCCTCCAGAGAGGGACAATTTGCCTCATTCAAAGAGTTGTGTAATCAATTTCATTTACCAATTACAGCCCTTCGTTAACAGGCGGCCACCGGGGCACTCGGGAAGGCAGGAAGTTAATGAGATTGAGGATGGGATCAGGAGGGTCTCCTGAGTGCCCTGTTTGGTCCTGACAGCCCAGTAAATCTTGAGTCAGCCGAGTGCTTGTGAAGGAAGAATCAGCTTTGGAGATTCAGCTGACTTGTACCCCTGTCCATCCAGCTGTGGGTTAGACAGGTTTGCTGCTTTACAGGGACACCTGGGGTTTGGCAGGGCACAGAGGAATGGTGATCCCAACTTCCTAAAAGCTGCTGGGTATTTATTCCCTGGGAAGTGCAGAGCACCTCACAGTGGGGACTGAGCTGGGTTTTCAGTCCTCAGCTGGGGTAAATGCTGTCTGAAAGAGGCACTTTCCTCCCACATGGCATGGACATGAATTTTGGACCTCCCTGGAAATTTGTAGGCTAAGTTTGCAAAGCCTAAAGTGACTTTGCTCTTGCATGAGCTCCTCCCACACCCCTGAGGCTTGAGTCTTAAAAATGTATCTGAGGCCCCTATCACCCCTTCCAGGGTTTGTCAAAATGCTTCTCCCCAGGGGCTGGAGAGTGTCTTGTCCAAAAGACTAAATGTTTATCAACCTTTTTTTCAAATTGATATTAATCTTCTGTTCAAGACACAGACCATAAATATAAAACCAGGCTTTCCCTGGGGATAAACTGCAATAGTCTACAGCTGAATCTCTTTTGAAATAACTGGCACTGCCTGCAGTCAGAAATAGAACATTGAACTGGGAGGAATACAAATATGATCTGATACAGACTTCCTAGGCTTGCCCAGATCCCCCTCATATGGTTTGTCTGGAATTTTGACTCACCAGTTGCTTGACAAGGGTCCTGCTTTCCAAGTGGTTGTCCCAAGCCTGATCCTTATCCAACCTAAATTGATGTTCCTGGTGACAATCAACAAGGGCTCATCTCCCCTCCTGCTGAGTGCCCTGCAGAAATCCTTAACCCCCTGTGCCAGCTGGGAACCCAGAGCTGGAATAAGTTGGCTGCAAAACCTCTCTGTCAAGACAAGTGCCACGGGTAGAGCCCATTTTGACCCTGCCATGGGGATGTGGCTCTCAGGATGGAGCGAACCTCCCCTCCCAGCTTTATTGAAGACAGGGACACCAGGCAGGGTGCCTGCAGCCAGCCCTGGTACCCCTGAGCATCTCCCATGCCCCAGCAAGACTTCCTAAGTGGCACGCAGGCTGTGGCCCTCAGCAGGATAAACATTTCACATCATCCCTCAGGTGCTTAAAACTCATCTTCAGGTGACTTGGGTCCAAATGGCAAAAACATAGATCCATTCTGCCGATGCTCCTTTTCACATTCTTAGTGTGGGAACTTACACTGCTAAAAAAAAAAAAAAAAAGAGAAAGTGAAAAGGAACAGCTAGGTAAATACACATTTCAGGATTTCAGAGATGGCCTAGCTCTAACTGTTGTTGCAGTGTATAGAAAAGCCAAACATAAAGACTGAAGACAGTGATACCACAAGAAACCTGAACTTATATTCCACTTTCTTTCCCATCCTGTGCCAGCAGCAACACAGGCAATGAAAAAATGTAATTTGATAAAGCAAAATATTTCAGTTCAATGCAGTATTTTTTCATTATAATCTTTGTTAACTTAGCAGAATTTCTATTTTGTATTTACTTCCTCTTGATTATCTTTGTTCAGGACTGTGTCAAATTGTGAGAGAATAAAAACTGAAAGCCTTAATGTGGTAATGGCTAAATAAAATTATTCATGTAAATTCCTAAAGGACGTTTTCAGTGAAAACAGAGAAAATTACTGACCAAGAAGTGCTTCTGAAAGTGTTTTCCCTTTTCTATTCAGCTCTCAGAAAGCACACAAGGCAGTCCTAGGGCAGAAATAAATCCATTTCCTACAGGAGCATCTCAAACTCTACCAGAACTATGCACATTCTTTGGAGTTGAAGCTGACCCTCAAATAATTATTACTGCTGCCATTCTTCTGATCTCGATACCAATCCCAGATTCATTCCTGGGCCTTAGGGCTGCTTTGGCTCTAGAGAAGCAGTAAGTGAAGAACTCTGAATGCCTCAGGAGCTGTGGCAGATGGGAATATCCTGCTTTGCATATAATTCACATCTTAGTGCATCTGATCCAAGTCTGAGTCCTCCCCAAATTTGCTAATAAATACTGCAAAACCATGCTGTTTTTAAGGCATTTTAAGTGTCCTTCATGCCTGGCTTGTAGCTTTTTAATGGCTTTTAACTTTCCTCAGCCTGAAAATAAAATAATGTGATATGGATACTTGTAAGAATTCTTGCCTGTAATTGCTATAAGAACTGATTTATCTGTGGCACACGCTACTGTAGGAGGTGTGAGGGTGATTAAGATGCTCTCCTGGGAAGTTTGAGATAAGGATTAAGTGCTGTAGGACAAGACCACCTGCTTGGTCTTTATTTTGGTGTCTAAGAATATCACTGTCACTCTCTGCTTCTGATGTGAGAAAGGCAAAGGACAGTTTGGGAAAATTCCATTTCTGTATTGTTCTCGATTTTTTTAACATTTTCAATTGAATTCCTCTTTCCAATTTGAAAAGGGATCATTTGGCATTCAGAAATGTTTATTTTAATGCTTAAAGTCTCACCAGACTCAGCTTAAAGGCTGACTTGGGTATTTTAGAAGGTTTTGGTGGGTACGGTTTCTTTCTCTTTCAAAGGAATGCTTTCACATTTATTCCATGGCTTGGAGAATGTCATCCAAATTTTAAAATCAGGTGCACGAGGGCAGATACCTCTGTCCGTGACGAGAAGAGTCTCATGCAGACAGGGAGTGAGTACAAGTGCAGCTCTGAGGGAGGAGGGTGGTGACAGTGGCACCACCCAAACTGCTGCTGCCAGGAGGGTGATTCAGCTGAGGACTGAGTCACAGAGCCCCCCTCCCCTTCCTCCGGCCAGGGAAGGGACTGATGTTCTGCTGATGCCTTGGAGATGGAAATTGCAATATTCCCAGCATGCTGCAGAAGCCAAGGGAACACAAGTTCCCTCCTCCTCACCGTCCATGTGGACTTGCTCCGGGCAGTCTGATCAGGGGGAAGAAAGGGGAGGACTGACTGACAGCCAAGTGAGCTCTGGAATCAGAGACTAGCCAGTGCAGATTGCCTTTGGAGTCAGAGGAGGAGGCCAGGATCCCCTAGAGCATGATTCAAGGCAGGAGGCTCCAGTGGAAGACATGAGTTTGTGTGGGAGTGGGGATTTGTTACCATGGATGGAGATTCCATCCAAACGGACAGTCACGCCACATTCTGGCTGCTACTGGTTGAATCTTGTGAGTATTGATTGAAATCTCAGGATTAGTAGAGGCAAGCAGCAACTCCTACATTTTCAGACAAGATCTAATTGCTTAGAAGAACATCCTGATTAGAGTCAGCAAATCAATATACAGCAATGTAGCTTAAATCGATAAGATAAGGCCCTGCCTGCTGAAAGATCTGCTCTCTGTCAGTGCATTGGGAAATTCCCCCACTTAATGAGGTTTGGAAAATAGTGCCAGACATTTCATCTGTGTTGAAAATGCTTTGGAAGGCATGTAGTCCTTCCTTCTGGTCTTGTCCTAGCTTCCACTTCTCACTTTTATGACTTTAAGTCTTCAGTCATCTCTTTGTTGAATGAAGGTTTGTGTCTGTGTTTTTGATTGCCCTATCTGCACAACCAAACTGCCCAGGTCTTAATTAGAATGCAAAGGTTGCTTTAGGTTGTTCTGCTTTGGTTTTGGCTTTTTTTTCTTAAAAAATAATCCAAAACAATTCTTCTTTTCTTTGAATTGCTTTCCTCGAATTACAGAAAACCTCTTTGATGCTCACATGTTGTACCATTTTTTCCTTGTTTTATACACCTGAGGTTCTGGCTTTATATTGAATCTTCCTCCACTTTCTGGAAAACTTTTTTGAATTGTAGCATTGTGGCATGAGATTCTGCTGGTTCACCAGCCTGGCAGTATCATGTATCAGTCTGGGAACAAACACAGTGAATAATTCAAATGGTTATTGCTCAGCACTACTCAGAATAGCAAACCTCCATTTATAGATGTCCCAAAATCAATGGGAGATGGATTTCTTCTGGTGCCTGACAGATTAATAATCTTATCCAATTAATTTCCCAAGATATTAATTTTTAGTTCTTTGGCCAATACCAGACTAAATTCCTTTCAACAACTGAGTACAAAACCATCATGGTTTCCCCAGCCCAAAGTTTTCCTGACACACAATAATAACAACTCTTGAAATGAAATGGCTAAAGACAGCCTTGCTGCATGAATAAATTACAGAACCTGAGTTGCCCTTGGCTTGCACAATTCTCACTCCTTCCTGACTGTGGTGCCTACAAATGGCCTGGTCTTCCTCAGGAAACAGGAAAGAAAGATTCATAATTATAAATATTTATAGTTATGTGTATATACACATTTATATGAATTCTAAGACTGTATGTTTATTGTATGTCACTCCTAATTTTTTCTGAGGAATTTTGTAGAGGCTTACAGACACAGTGAACACTTGGGAAAAAGATACAAGAGACAATGACAAGGATAAACCAGATCTGATTTACCACTCATAGCAAAAGTAAAGGAAAAAAAAAATAGGAGAAATAGACACTTAACATGCTTTCTGCAGATGTCATATTCCTTCTGACTTATGGTCAACCTTCACACTTATTTACAACCACACAGTGGTGATGTTTCACAGTCTGTCATTAGGAAGAGGTTATCTTTACCATGCTTTCTAGTGTATTATATTGATAGAACTGATTGTTATGATTTATTTTTTCACCAGCTGCTAAATACTTTCAAAAATTAGTTTTCTGTGTGTTATCTGAGGTGAGGAAAAAGATTGGTCTCAATTCAGACTTTCTAACATGGGCCAGGGCTTTACAGCTCAGCTTGGTCATGCAGTGAAAAAGGTGACTCATCTTCTAAATAAGAGAAATAAATTCTTGGATATGATTTGGATGGTCTTAATCTGTTTACCTCATTAATATTTTTCCAGTTCCTGTCTCAAAGTACCTGGGATAATTTGCATGGGTACCAAAGAAAGTTTTGAAACATGTCTGAACAGAGAGAGGGAAGAGTTACAATCCCTGTGGTGACAAGGTGTAGCTGTAGCATTATATAACAAAGCATTTTTGCTGCTTATTGTTTCAGTTCAGTTCTTTAGTGCTTCAGGTCTTCCCCAGATGTGGAAAGTCCAAATGAAATTTCACTGTTTGCGCTGCAGCATTTAACCCAGATCCTGCAGCAGAGCCTGGGGTGGCCTTTCACTGGTTAGTTTAGAGATGCTGGCACTCTCACAGAGAGGGAGTTTGACAGCCCTCAGGCAAGGGTTGCTGGGTGCCCAGAGGAACCAGGCACCCCTGTAACTGCATTGTCAGCCTCCAGAATCCTTCCACAGGGATGAGCAGCTCCTGGAATCATCAGGAATCCTGGGGTGCCCTGGGAAGAGCAGTACCAGCAGTCAGGGGTGCTCCTACCCCTCTGCCCAGCCCTGTGGGCACCTCTGCAGAGCTGTGTCCAGCTCTGGGATCCCAGCACAGCAGGGACAGGGAGCTCCTGGAGCAGGGCCAGCAGAGGCTGCAGAGATGATTTAGGGCCTGGAGCATCTCTGGCAGGGCAAGGCTGAGGGAGCTGGGGCTGTCCAGCCTGGAGAGGAGCCCCAGCTGAGAGGGGCCCTCAGGCCTGGGTGTCCCTGTGAGCAGGGAGGGCTCCGAGCAGGGCCCAGGCTCTGCTGCAGGGCCCAGCAATGGCCCCAGAGCCAGGGCAGGGACTGAGCCCAGCAACTTCCACCTGGGCAGGAGGCACAACTTCTGCCCTGGGCAGTGCCCAGCCCTGAGCAGATTGTGCAGAGAGGCTGTGGAGTCTCCTCACTGGGGATATTCCAGAGCCAGCTGGGCACAATCCTGTGCCCTGTGCTCTGGGCTGGCCCTGCTGGAGCAGGGAGGTGGGACCAGTGACCCTCTGTGGTCCCTTCCATTCTAGGATTCTGGGAAAATCCAGCAAGCA
This sequence comes from Thryothorus ludovicianus, assembly GCA_013397245.1. NCBI lineage: Eukaryota > Metazoa > Chordata > Aves > Passeriformes > Certhiidae > Thryothorus > Thryothorus ludovicianus. Next base: position 252,727 of record VZTB01006899.1, on the reverse strand, counting down.
GAAGGAGGCTCTCACACCATCCCACCCCATTCTGCAGCTTGCTGTGCTTACAGATGTTCCTTTTTTTATAAAATAAATCAGTAGTTACTATTCTTCCAGGAAAGTGTCTTCATTTCTCCTGTATTCCCTGTGATGGGCCTAATGGAATGATTTGGATAGATGATAGATAAGGGTGAATTCTGAAGTCCCTTCAACCTGAATACTTCAAAGATTAAAAGCAAAACTGAACATGTTATAACAAAATCATCTTTTGGCCTCTTAGAAAACAGAAAATGTCATCTCATTCACTCTTTTGTGCTTTAGCAAAGGTGGATGAAGGAAGCAAAACCCTCCCTCAGTGCCAAGAGTTTAGGTAAAGACCGGGGTTTAAAAATGAGTCCAGTTGATAGGTGACTGAACTGAAATGTCTGCTGCTAAGTTGAGTGTTTCCAGAGCTAAACCTGGGGAGCTTAGAGCTAATTGAAGATCTGTTTAACAAACATTGCTTGCAAGCTCTGTGTAGGGTCTCCAAGCCAGAGCAGCTGTAATTTGGTGGCTGATTTGAAAAGAGGAGTGGAGGAGGAGAAATGAAGGAGTTAGGACAGGTAATGCAGCTGCTCCTTATGAACCTCACCAAATAGCAAAGGGGAAATCAACAGACAAGTACATTCCAGCAGAAATTCAAAGTGGAAGTGATAATAGGAAGGCTAGACTGACAGGTTCTGGCAAGTTGGGAGAGCATTGCTAGGAAAGAACTGGCAGCTGCAAACTCAAAGCTCGGGGACTCACTTCTTTCCTGCTTCCCTCCCCCCTTCCATTTCCTCTCCTCAGGAGCACTTCTTTTATTTCATCCATGAGAAATTGTTTGCTGGGATGCATTCACCTCCAGAGGTGGAAGGGAACAGGAACAGGCAGGATTAAGAACTAGGAGAGAAGCTGAGAATTTAAATAATTTGATCAAAAATCAGGGCGTCCAGTGGAGAAAAAGAGTGAAAAAAAAATAAATACAGCTGAGCAGTAATTGCAGGTCAGATTCATCCTGGAGGAGATGGCAGATGTACAGTGAGGAATCAGTTTCCCAGGGGTGTGTTTCACTGTGTACATTACTGAGGGAGGAGAGTGACTTCCGCTGGGCTGGTGTCAATGGTAGCAGTGGTCTGGAGCGAGATGAAGGTGCAGCAGTGGCACTTCATCCCACCCCACCCTTTCCTGGACACACAAGGTGCTCTTTTCAGGTGGTTGAGGTCTCGCTACAGGTCCTGCAATACCCAAAACTCCCCTGGGGCTCTCGGAGCTACAGCACAGCCTGCAGGGTTGGAAGACATTCTTCATGGGTTTGATGAAATGGGAAATACACTCTAGGGTTGCAATAAAATGAAACTGTTTCCTGTTCTGCCTGTAAACATTCCATAGGAAATTGAGGCAGTTTTCACTGGAGGCAAGGAAACTGCCACCAACCAGGAAAAGTTGCTTTAACTGTGAAAAATGGCAAACTTTTCCTTATGGCAAATGCACTGAAATGTACACTTTTATCCAGGGGTTGGAATTACACCCTGTTCTCAGAGAACAGCTGCATGTGCTGGTGGGAATGGTAAAATTTTGGCCTGAATCCAATTTGATAATTCTTACAGAAAGATGCAAGGGTTTTTCTTTCTTTTTTTTTTTTCTTCCTTTTTCTTTTCTATTCTTTTTTTTTTTTTTTTTTTTTTTTTTTTTTTTTTTTTTTTTTTTTTTTAATTTTGTAAGAAAAATTCAAAGGTTTTTTTTTTTTTTTTTTTTTTTTTCCTTTTTTTTTTTTTTTTTTTTTTTTTTTTTTTTTTTTTTCTGTCATTTTGCTTTCTTTGAATATAAATTCTTCCAAAACAAAATTTGGTCACTGGCAGATCAGCCTTGCAAAGGTGCTGAGTACTCTGGCTGTGGTCCAAAAGTGCACTTAAGCTCGTGCTTAACTCTGAGGACATAATTAGTCTTGCCAATTCCAGTGTGGCTGTTGACATGCTTAAAGTTAAGCATGTGACTAAGTCCACTGCTACAAGAATGCTTAGCCCTTTGTAGGGTTAAGCCCAGCTCGGTTCTGCACAAAAGATCTTTTGTTGAGCCTTGAATGACGAGGACAGGCAATGGAAGGAATAAACACCGTTCTTTAAAATAAACATTGTGCAGATCACAGAGATAGAGCACATGTTATTAGCACCGAGGCTGTCATCACATTTTATTAGCAGCATTTGAGCAGCACAAATGAGATGATTCACTCCTCTGAACCATGTCTCCATTATCTCTTTGTACCTGAAATGCCTGGCTGGTTCTGTTCCATGGTGACTCTGCAGCTGTTGGTGTTTGCATGGACCCCAGCGCATCTTCAAGCTCCGTACTCTGAACACACCAAGGCAGTCAGTCCTGTAAGGAGCAACTGAGGGATCTGGGGGGCTCAGCCTGGACAAATGGAGGCTCAGGGGGGCTTTCTCACTCTCTACAACTCCCTGACAGGAGGAGTAGCCAGGTGGGGTCAAGGTCTTCTACAATGGAACAAGAGACAGGATGAGAGGAAATGGCCTCAAATTGCACCAGGATAGGTTCAGGTTGGACATCAGGAAGAATTTTGTCATGACAGGGTGGTTAAGTGCTAGAACAGGCTGCCCAGGGAGGTGGTGGAGTCCCCATCCCTGGAGGTTTTCGAGAAATGGCTCAGTGCTCTCGTCTGGTTTGTAAGGTAGACTCGATAATTTGGGAGTTCTTTTCCAGTCTAAACGGTTCTGTGGTTCTGTGAAGTTGGCTCTGAGCAGGCTGCTGGGTCTGCCTGGTGCAGGGACACCACACAGAGGCACTAATGTGCCCTGAGGAATGAAGTGACTCTGGCAGTCTGACAGCCACATCCCAGCTTTGGGCTTCACTCATCCCTTGCACAGTGCTCCCACTTCTGGGACTGTGCAGCTTCAAATGGGCTGGATCAGATCCCCCATGTCTAGATCATGGACTTATAGAATGATTTGCCTTTGCCTTTCCCTTTGCCTTTGCCTTTGCCTTTGCCTTTGCCTTTGCCTTTGCCTTTGCCTTTGCCTTTGCCTTTGCCTTTGCCTTTGCCTTTGCCTTTGCCTTTGCCTTTGTTTTTGCCTTTGCCTTTGCCAGGGACCATAAACTCTATCTCATTCCCAATCCCTGCCATGCACAGGGACACCTTCCCTTATCCCTTGCTTAGNAAGTATATATATATATATATATAAACATATAAATATATAGTATTCAAGCTTTATTTTAGAATAATTCGTTTGCAATGGGAAGCAGACTTGTAGCCATTTTGGTCATGATTATTTACAGTAATACAGCAGTATAAAAGCATAAAAATAACACTTAAGCACCTCCGCAAGTGGCAGATTGTTTTGAGTCATTACCCATTAACATTCCATTCTCCCAGAAACCTGTGCCAGTGCCTCACCACCCTCATAGGGAAAAAATCTTTTCTAATATCCAATCTAAACCTACTTTCTGTCAGTCCGGCCACTGATGGAGGCCAGTGCATGCTCAGGCAAAGACTGTGAAAAATGGACAAGGTCACAACGCTGTTATTTTAGATCCCATCATCCTGGCAAGCTCTTGGGCAGGTTCTCCCAAAGCTGGAAGCTTGGACAGCTCGAAGCAATGAAGCCCACAGGATTTCCCTGCAGAGCTGTTCAGTGAGGGAGTGGTGGTGTGGCATTTTTCATGGTGCAGCAAAGGGAATGTGAGTGTTTGCAGGCATTTTTCTCCCTAACATTCCCATTTTTGGTCACACAGTCCCAACTGAAACACAGCAGCAGCAGGGGTCAAGTATCAGAGGGAAAGGTAGTGGAAGGAACAGATTTTGCATGTTGTTGAGCTGTAATTGTTGAGGTTGGTAGAACTGAGTCACTGAACCATTATGCTGATAATTAAAATGAAGCATTCTTAGAACATAATTAAGAAAGAAAAGCCTGAAGCTTAAACAAATCATCTTCCTCTATTTACTGTTTATGCATTTTTCCATTTCAAATATTCCAAGCTTTAGTGCTCTTTCCTATTTGGCCTCAGATTTTAGTTTCCAGGGCACGACTACTTTTTATTTCTTTATTTCTTAAATTTTGTTTCATTGTTGGTCCTTACTACTTTTTAATGGTATTCCTATAGTTTTACTTTTTTCACTTGAAAACTACAATTTGACAAATGCAATATCAGTAATTTGGCAATACTAATTCCAAATGGGAGGAAAATTTTGAAAAATAAGCAGATTTCAGGAGACAAATCCAAATTTCAGTGACCTTAACAGCTGTCTTCCTAGAGAAGGCCTTTCCAACAGAACAATTTTGGGTTTGAGAGCTGCAGAATCATCTATGAAGTTGTCCAACAGAATCTTCACATTCAAAAGGACTCCAACAGGTCTTTGAGAACGTATTTTTATTTCCATGGGGTCTGATGCAATCCTTACCCTGTCTTCAGGCAAAGTCTGCAGCTAATTTCTGCTCATGATTCATCAGAGTTGAGCAGCCTGGAGGGCACAGAGAAAGGCACAGAGCAACTGTTCTGGCAGGTTAAAAGATTAATTTCTGAATACTAAAAATAACTTCTTTACAATTCCATCCCATCTTGCTTCCAAGGACCTGACATTTGGCAAATTTTAATGAAGTGAACCTTGCAACACTTCTGTGAGGTCGATGTAAATATCATCCTCATTGACAGAGAAATGAAATTATAGCACAGATGAAGACAAAGACCTGGATTCAGGAAGCATCCCATACAGACCTGCATCCTCTCTTACAGGTGCTGCTGGCAGCATCAGGGGACATTTTTTCTGAAATAATTAAATCCAATCCGGAAGTCATTGCCCAAGCACGAAAGCCCAGTTTTGGCTCGAGGAAATGAGTAGACATTTCTCATGGACAGCTCTGGAAACATTTCTTACTCACAACCAGGCAGAGTCCTCTGGAAAAAACTGAAAGCAAGAACAGTTTTGAAAGAACATTGGTTTTTTGACTATTCAAATGGTTTTCCTTCTAGACTGAAATGAAAACACACAGAAAATTCTGAATACCAGAAGAAAATGGAATCTCAGATAATTTTCCTCCTGAAAACTCTTAGTGATTCATATTCTTAACCCTTGTTTTTGTTTTATAATTGTAGAAATAAGTTTGCAACAGAAAATGGAAACTTTTCTTTCCAGGAAGTGAAAAAGATTGGGCTTAACCTGGACAAAATAAAGCAAGGTAAACTCCTTGAAATTAATATTATTGATTGGGTTTTTTTCTTTCCTTATGAGAACAAAAATGTCTCCATTGACTCTCTGTGTCCTTCAGACTCTGGGAAGAAAACATGTGAAACAGCTTTTTGTTATTCCTTGGCAGCCTGAGATGTTTTTAATTTTTTTTTTAGTTTGATAAGCTTTATTAAGCTTGCTATACATCATTATTCAGTTGTTTAGGATATAATCAGTTGGGTGTAAAAACTTAAGAGGATGGAAAGACAAGAGAGGGTGAAACTGAAAACAAGACTGATTTCCCCCACATTTAGCTGTCCTCACTTAGTTTAATCTCTCAGATGAGAGAGATGAATCACTCCCTCGAGGTGCTTGAGCCAGAGCCCCATGTGAGCAGCTTGAGCCAGACATCCAATTTTCAGTGAGCTGATACTCAGTAGGACAAATCCTGCCCCAGCTCCTGCCTCTCCCCTTCCAGCTGGAATTGACAGCTCTGCAGGACAGTCAGTCCCATGGAGCTCCAGTTCCCAGCCCAGACAGATCTTGAGGGATTTGCTTACTTAATTAGCAAAAAAATAAATACCATTTTGCATGAATTATTGTGCTATTTATTCACAAATCCGTGTCTTGAATAAAGGTGGGTTGGTTGTAGATTCAACTTGGATACAGGAACAGCAGAAGTCCAGGGTGAAAGTCTACCAAGCTCAGCATCCTGGCCCATGGAAACACAAATATCACATTACATGGAAAACTGGTGAGAATCAAATAAATCTCAAGTGGCACTCCCCCAGGATACTCTTCCAGTCTCTAATAACCAGCTTTAGGATTACCTGATAAAGGTTATACCTTGGAGTTGTTCATGTTTTGACAGCCTAAATGGTTTTGATCCTGTGAAAATAAAGCCTGGCAGGAATACAGCATTCCTTGCAGCCTGCACCTCCAATTCCAGTGAGGGGGAGAACTTAAGGGGTGGATGGAGCTCCTGCAGATCTGTCTTGGCTGATTGAAACATCACTAACTTGCCACCTGTGACCAGTGCAGTGTGTGCAGCATGGATTTCAACACAGGATAATTCAATTTCTCACTTTGCTTGACCACGTGCCGAGGTAATTGTGAAGAGCTGAGTGCACAGAAGGTACCTTGAGTCTGTAGTTAAAGATCCATTATGTGGGGCAGGAGGAATTTGTGGTCCAAGCACTGAGGGGAAAATGAGCAAACCAAAGCATGCTTCAGGAAAACAAAATCAGGGTGTGATTTTCGTGTGAGTGCTTGAACGCATCTGTAACTGTGGGTGCACACAAAAGGTCAAGCAAGCATGGAAGTAAAAACACAGAAATGGTTTTCCTGTGTGGAAATCAGGGTCTTCTGATGTCTTTGCTTGAAAAAAAAAAAAAAAAGCATGAATCCTAGCTTGGACTATAGATTCATTGCTTAAGGTTCCCTGAACGATTTGAGGAAAGCTTGAGTGTACAGAATTCTAATAGTAGTGTTAAGATAATGAGAAAGAAGCACTACAGCATCAGAGCAGGAGAGAGAAGAGCTGATCAAAGGTGTCAATTATAAAGTAACAAAATAAACTCCCAAACAGTGGTGCTGGCAGTGGTGCCTTGTATGGAGATATTTTTTATTTGCCTTCAGAAAAAAAGATCTATTTCCTGACCTGCTAAATTGTTGGATGGAGCAGAGGTTGGCCATCTCTCCTTATTCTGTGCAGTCAAGTCTCTTTTTTCAAGGGCTGCACTTTAGCACGTGCTCAAGGCGAGCTTGCATCGCCATCTAAATATTTTGAATTCAACCATATGCAGAAGCACATTCTTCAGTTACAATCTCAAGCAGGCACTTTGGGGAAAAAAACAGTAAAAAAAATCACTTTGTCATTGAAGTCAGCAATTTTGACTCTGCTCAGAACGTGGGACTGATTGGTGTAAGCTGCCATTTAATGCAGCATGTTTTCAGAGTAGAAACATATTTTATTGTGTCCCAATCTATCACCAGGCCAAATTAATCTCTGGCACACAATAGAGATGACTCTGACACACCGCATATTTTTTCCCTTGGAAATCAAAATGAAGCATCCAAATTTTATTTAGCTGTGGGAAAACCAAGTGAATTGGTATTTTTAAATTTTATTGAATTAATTTTTAAGTGACATAAGCAATGTATAGGAAAATAGTGTCCATAAACTATTAAAAACAGGTAGATTGTCAGACTTTCTGTTGTTCATTTGTCTACTGGCTACATGGATAATAAACTTGATGTAACTCTGCCCTGACTCTTGGGTTATATTTATTTCTGTGGCAAATTCTTTTTTAATCAATAAATATGAAGGCTAAATGGAGAGGAAGGTTTTGAGCAATGCAAACAAAATAAAAGGGCTTTGATTTAGGAAACCATATAAGCATGTATGGAGGCAGTCCTGCTTAGAAGAACACACTGAGCTTCTCTGGATTTAATCCAAGCATAAATGCAGCAAAGCATATGCTCTAAAAACCTTGTCCTGTCTGGACATGTGTTTTGGGTGAAATCAGAAGCATTTACATTAAATTTAGTTCAGAGAGCAGATCCAAGCGAAAGGAAGAGGAGAACTGGAAAGAGTTATCTCCAATTTTCATGAAGTTACAAGAGTTTAATTTCAATTTATATTGTTCCCATACCTTGTAAATTGGCCCGTGATTGAGTATGTCTGTAATAATTTGCTGGGATAAATTGTAAATGGCTTTCATGTTTGAGATCTTAAAGAACACTTTGCTTATTTGGGAGGTTAATTTTGCAGGGAAATAGTTTGATAGAAAAAGTGTTATTTTGCATTCAGAGAATACAAACCAGATTCCTGATGTATTGAAGGTGCTGGGACCAGACCCTTCCATGACCTACAGTGGGATAGAAGTGGGAGACTCCATGTGAGCAGGGAACAATCTCAAAAAATTCATGTATCTGGTGCCTGATAGAATCTGAATCCAGGCAGTGTTCTTGTCCAACAAATAAATTTAATATTAATTCAATGTGAGATTGGACAGAGTGGAATCACATCCATCCTTGTTCTCCTCCTGTTGTCACATCCACATCAGCCTGTCCATTGTGGAGACCCCGTGGACAGAGGCATTGCACTGACCATGGAGCCACAGAACAAGGCAGGATGTTGGTTACCAGTCATGGCAGAAAGCTCCAAAATTGAAACATTTTGAATTGAAACAGAAAAAGCAGCCATTGGTATTCTTTAAATAAAGGGTTTGGACATAGTCCACCAGAGCATCTTTGTGGTACTGAATACTGGGGCTGTGGTGATGCTAGAGTTTGCTGAGAGGAAATTTATGGGTAACTATCTATTAAAAGTACCCAGCTGTAATGAATTTTTACAGAATTTATCACAATAGCATTAATTAGGATACATTTTGTGGGCATTAGTGAAGCTCTCACAAGTATTTTCCAGATATTTGATCATAATTTAGCATTAGTCAGGCACGAGTTAATGGACACCAAAGGCTTTATTCCCTTAAAAATCCCTTCTTGTTTGGTGAGTTCCACTGCTATTATATCATTAATATTCATTTTCCTGACACTAATCATGTGGTATCGATTCAGATATTGCGTGTTACCATTGGGACTCCATTTTAATTCAGTGTTAGTGCAGCATTAAGATGTAAAACAAAAGTGTTAGCATTTTAAGTTAAAAGTCTGACTAAAAAAATTTCATTTTGTGGAATTCTGCTGCCCCCATTGAGTCAATCCAGATCTTTTTAAGGAGGCAGATTTGTAAGCATATGTCACAACACCTTTTATTTTAGCAATGACCAGTGTAGTGAAGTAGTGGTGGGTATAGATAAAGCTTTGCTCTGTACAGGGTGTCCTATAGGAAAAAAGGCATGTACAGAAAACTTCAGGCATGCTTTGGCCATTTGCTTAGGATGTTCTTACCCTGCTAGTTAGTGTTGGGAAATCTTGGTTTTCGAGGCCACATGGTGAGCCATTGGTTTGCTGTAGCAGTGTGCCATGAATTTCTCAGGGCACAGGATTGTGTCCAGAGGCTCTGGAATATCCCCAGTGAGGAGACTCCACAGCCTCTCTGCACAATCTGCTCAGGGCTGGGCACTGCCCAGGGCAGAAGTTGTGCCTCCTGCCCAGGTGGAAGTTGCTGGGCTCAGTCCCTGCCCTGGCTCTGGTGCCATTGCTGGGCCCTGCAGCAGAGCCTGGGCCCTGCTCGGAGCCCTCCCTGCTCACAGGGACACCCAGGCCTGAGAGCCCCTCCACTTCTGAGTCTTCTGCAGTCCTTTCTTGGAATGTTGTCTTTTGACAGAAACTTTCTCTGGGCTCTGGAACATCTCCAACAAAATATTCTTCAGTGGTTGCACTCCAAACATAAGAATTGAAAATAAACCTTGGAATCCTCACCCAAACATAGCACTGAGCACGGGCTGTACCAGACACTGATTTTCACTAGACATCTAAGGTTTATTTCACCACAATTTTAGTGTGTACAAAGCTTTCTAATCTGTTGAGAATATAGAGCTCAGCAGGCTCATGGAATCAGCACTTTAGCACCCCAGTCCACCACCAATATGCAGGATTGGCTTCCTCAAGCTTTACTATTTGATGACTGGTTTAACAGCAAGGATCTTGTATGGCATTTGTTACTAATGAATTTCAAACCAAACCACATCTCTTTCTGTGTTATGTTCTCTAATTATCTCAGTCTTGGTGTGGTTTAGGCTGGGGAAGCAGTTCCACATGGCAGCTGAGAACAGAGCAGCACAGGCTGCTCTGCTTGGCAGCATCTGGGAGCTAAGAGTAACATTACCTAGAGAGGGAATGCTTCAAATCTATTTATTGTTAGGCTTGTGGCACCATAACATCATGCTGGGCTTCCCAAAGCCATGAAAATTTTTCTTCAGATATTTGTTTTGGAAAGAGCCAGTGTTGGATCCTCCTGGGTACAGGCAGACACTTGTCCCATGTTGTCACAAGTGAGTGTCACTCAGAGACTGTACTTGCTATGTTCTGCTCACTGAAGAATGAGTTTGGGGTTCACCTGAAATGATGCAGTGATTTTGGCAAAGCTTTTCATAAACTTTTATAAGAAGAAACTGTTTGGTTTGCTCAGGTGGAGCAAGGATCTTTATCCCTTTTTATGAGAGCAGCATTTATGATGTGAGGGACTTTTAGATGTGAAGAATTACAAGGTTACCCTTGTAATTACCTTGTCCTAATTCCACATCTAAGACATTATCCATGTCCACATTAAGGATATTCTGGTTTAGAGTGGTGGGAGAAGGTTCCTCTGCTGGCTGCTATTCACAGCCCAAGAGCAAGGCTGTCCAAGACAAGGGAAAGAGCAGCTGGAGCTTGGTGCTGTCTCTGCAGTGGTTGGGATACTCACCTGGAAAAGGGAATGCCCTGGTTCTTGTCCCTCTGGCAGTGATCTCTTCAGCTTATTGTGAAAGTGTTTCAAAAGGGAGACTGAAAATCTCTGCAGATCTGGCACAGAGTTTGGAGGCCCGGGTATTCTGGGAACCAGGGTTTTGACTCTTCTCCGTGGGAGAAGGCAGTGAGTCTAAATCTCTGGTACTTTGGGTAAGCTGCTTAAGCAATGGGTTAGGTAGAAAGAGTGGCATTTCTTTGTTATTTTTCAGTGTTACCTAATGAAGCTTTTTATTTCCAGTACTTTGCTTTTGCTAGAATTGTCAGCAATGAAAACAAAAATATTCCCATTTACTCATAATGACTTTTTTTCACAGAATCACAGAAAATGCTGAGTAAGAAGGGATTTGCTTCTCTAAAATAAAAAAGAAATCACATGTTCAAGGCTAAATGTTTTGTTTGTTTGGACTAAGAACTGAAATGTTCATTATTTGCACAAAGTATTAACTGAGGGTAAGTACTTAATGGGTTTCATAAAGATTCAAATATCATGTTGAGAGAAAGGAAATTCTAAGTGCTTTGCAGGATTGGATCAGAATCTGAAAGATCTTGAAAATTGGCAAACCAGTCCAAGATAAATAAAAACATTCTCAGTAAAGCCAAGCGCAAAGTGATACAAGTAAAAAGGAGCAAAAATATCTCTAAAGCAGGAGATAATTCCCAGGCAGAAGTGCTACCAAAAAATATGGGAATAACTCTCAGTGACAGAGCATCAATGACATGAATCTGTGACAATAAGAAAAGATAAATCTCACTGAATTATGCATTCAGAGGTCCTTCACTGATAGAAGGACTAAGATTGTGTCCGCCTTCATTTTTGAGCAAAGAATTAGGTTATCCATACATTGACGAAGGGAGCGAGGGATGTTTTACTTTCTTCACAATCAAGTGTGGCTACGGAAGGGATTGTTGAATTCTCACACTCCTTTATTTGTTTGATGTTATTTCTCAAGGCATCCAAGTCAATGTTGGTAAGAAATGGAAATGTCCTAGAGGGCTGTGTTAGCTCATCACCACACGAACAAATCCTTCCTGGGTCTTCCAGCCCTGTGAAAGAGGTGCCCAAGGAGGTGAAGCTTCACTTCAAACTGCTCACAACTGCAATTCCAGCCTCCAAACTGCAAAATTGTCCTGGGAGTAGTGCTACCATGGCATGGCATGAAATCCATGCAGTCACTCCAAGGCTTCTGTGGAGATCAGAAGTGATTTCCTCAGTGGACAGCCCACAGAGAGGAGGAACAGGGCATCTGACCATTGTAAATAGAGTTGGTGGAGGGAGAATGAAGCAAACCATTTAGATCTCCACCAGTTTCCTTCTATTACTAACACACTGCTGGTTCTGTTTCCTATTACTTTGTGTTCCCTTTATATCCCTTGAACAGTTCAAAGGGCCCATAAAACAAGTGTCAATAACCTTTATGCATTCTTAATCATGCCTTGATGTGTTCAGACTGCCTGAAAGGGCTGGGGGATAAATAAGGCAGCCCAAGGTGTGAAATTAAACTCTGAAGTGGGGAAAAGAAAATATATGTGCCTGGTTTATGGCCTCCACAAATGGAAAGAAATTAGTCAGGATATGAATCTTCCATATTTGGTACCAGGAATATATTGGGGTGAGGGTGGGGGTGGGGAAAGGGTGCTGAATTATCCCTTAGTTTTATCTGCTCTCCCCTTTTCCATGTAAGAATTGCCAGGACTATGCTACAGCTGGGTGGTCGGGGTAAAAGTGACCCAAGAGACTCATCCTTGGATTTCCTCACTGGGCAACAGGTGTTATTCATGTTCAGCACCAAGACTTCCTTAGTCCAGGCCACAAGAGGACACAGATAGTCTGAAAACTTTCCTCTAAGCAAAGCCCATGAAGTAATTTGAGTTACAACTTAGAGGGAAATAAACCCTCTTAAAACTCAATGGCTTTCTCCCATATTGGGATCAGGGCTGCCAAGATTTCTGCCCATTAAGTCTTTTTATGGGCAGTTTCTAAAGCCCTGAAAATAGGGATTTCCAAAGGAAATACTGACCCAGATGGAGCTGCAGCAGTGTAAATGAGGCTGCAATAACACTGCTGGGTCCCATAAAGAAGCAGGAAAGCATTCACCTGGAGTTTGTGTTTGGCATCACATGCCCCCTTCTCACGCTTCACATCTTTCAGCATTTTATGCTCAATGTGAAGAGAATAACTTTGCTTCCTGGACATCTCTAACATTTTCTGTGCCTGTTATCCTGGTGGCTTTCCTCAACTTTCCCAAAGACAATGGGCACAATATTTTTATTATTATTTGTTACAAATTGTAATTTTTTTTCTGTTGGAGCAAATTTTGAATATTATAAAACTAAACAGATCTAATCATATCAAAATGAGACCTTAAGAAGTGAACATGATTTGTTGCAGTGTGTGTTGCTCAACTCTGTAGCAGGGAAACAAAACTAGAAAATGCTCCAGATTTCAAAATACTCTTTATTCCTGTGATCTGGTTTAGCATCAAGGATTTTGGTCACTTAAAGTGAATAGAGCATGCTGACAGATGGAGGAACTCTGTACTGTGCTAATGTTTACCTCAGGCTAATGAGGGAGGGCTCACCTGACAGGGATGCAAATGCACTCCCTGCACAGCCATTCCTGTGGCCCACACGGGATATTAGTGCCATTTAGTGTGGGATTAATCAGTCCCAGTGTGGCTTTGAGGTTGAGCATTTGTCAAGAGTAAAAAAGGGACTGGACACTTATATAATGAATCATAAAGATCAACAGATACAGTTACATCTGGAAAAAGTGGGGGAAAGACAAATGGGTCCAAGAGTTACTGGAAGGAAAAACAAAGCCTGATGATTTAGAGTATAATCTCCCCTCCAAATGAAGCATAAAGGAACCAATTCCCATTTAGTCATCAAGGTTCAATTAGCTGCTTCCTGAAAATGAGCTGCCTAGAGCAGGGCATAGCCAGAGAAAGGATACAGGAATGGCTGGGCTGGTGACCCAATGTGGTACTGCTCTGGTGCCATGCCAACTGAACCTTTCAGGTGGCACTGTGGGGACAGAAATTAGACTCTGCAAACTCTCCTACCATGGGACAATGCCACAACCAAACAAGGCTTGGTTTTGCACTTCCGGAGTTGGTCTCTTCTCCGAGGCAGGACGAGAGGAAATGGTCTCAGAATGCACAAGAGAAGGTTCAGGCTGGACACAAGGAGCAGTTTCTTCTTGGAAAGGGTTGTGAAATGCTGGAACAGGCTGCCCAGGGTGGAGCCCCCACCCCTGGTCGTATTCAAGAAGCCACTGAATGTGGCTCTCAGTGCTCTGGGCTGGTTGACATGGTGGGGACTGGTCCCAGGTTGGACTCAATGATCTCAGAAGTCTTTTCCAGCTTCAGTGATTCTGTGATTCTCTGCCAAATAATTTGCATAGAAAACAAGAAACTTATCTCCAGGGTGAGGAAACTTATCTGTGAAAGGTATCCCCACAAAGCCTGGGCACACAGGAGCCCCAGGACCCTGGGCACCCCCTCAGCTGGATGAACACTGGCACCAGGTCTGATGATCTCACCTTTTCCCTTCCACACCTTCCTTCCTCACCTTCCTTCCTTTCTCTTTCCCCTTCTTTGATCCCTCTCTCTCACTCTCTTCCCTTCCACTCCACCCTTTTATTCCAAACTTACACAGATTTGCATGGCAGCTGTGTGATTTACCCATTAAACTTTATAAACTTTAGTAGACCCTCTAACTTTTGTCATTCTTTTCAACCAGGAGCATCTGTGGCCCTCAGGAGCTCTCTTGCCTTTCAGGGAGGACACCACAGTGAGTCCTGGCTTAGTTTGCAGCCCCTCACCCTGAATGCTCCTCCTACACTGACTAAAGTCATGCAGAGCCCACCCTGGATGCTTTACTTCTCCTCTTATTCCTGTTCAAGAGGAGAATGTCTCTTCACTGTCCTACTGCGCCTTTTCCTTAGCATGAACATGGAGGGACAGCATGGTAGCAACCACCTACCCTTTGAATTTTGTTTTAATATACACCACACACATTGCCTCTTTATAGCTAGAGTCTCAGTTTATTTTAATGTATTTATGAATTTTCTTAAATCTTTCTTATTGGCAAATGTATTTGCCAAAACAATGAAGAGAAAAGTTGTAATTATTCTGTCTTCTTTACAGAACAGTTTTTCAGGGCATTTCTGGGTATATTAGATTATGGTCTCCAGAGGTAACAGAGAAGGTAAAGAAAAAGTTGAAGGAATTTTAAGAATCGCAAGACAAATATAAAATTAGCCACAAACTCAACAAGATGAAAGCTGGAAGGAAAACAATGCCTTTAAGCTTAGTTTCTTTTAACTGCTAGAGAATCCATCTTGGGAACTTGGGAGAGTATACTTTACAGGGATATTCAAAGAAAACAAATAAAGAACAGTTTGTTTTATTCTGACAAAGAATTACAAAAAAGTTTCAAAGGAACCTCATTAGAAGTTATTATAAGTATTAACTGGAAAAATAAGCATTAAAAGCTTTCCCTGTAGGAATATGTCACTGAAACATTTTTTTTTCTCATGCTTCCTGTGAAAAAGAAGACTTTGCATCTAGAAACATTGGTTAATGCAAAAATGGTAGCAAGTTGCTGTGTTGCAAACTGAGGAAATTTAATTTCTTTTTTAATGGGGACGATTATCTCCTATAAACAGCACAGTAGAGTTTGTAAGATTCTTATTTTTTAATGCACAGATGCACCAGGTGGAATTTCCCTGTCCTAATATGAGTGTATTTAGGTTTTTCTACTCCAGACTTGTTTATAATGAATAATCAATAATTCTGGGCATGATTAATCTTATGAATCCCATTTCTCTAAATGAAAAAGTATGTGCATACCAGATATGTATTTAGTTTTGAGCTGCCAGCATCTATGTTTGCACAAAATCTTGAGAGAAAATACTCATATTTGCCTTTGTGATATGCAGGGCAAGGGTTGGAGTGCATGGACATATTTTCATGTGCAAATGAAAGCACACACTGCAGCCTGAGGCACAGTGAGACAAACTGGAAAACCAAAATACAGCAGATACAACAGTCAGTGGGAAGAGAGGGTAGGAAATGACAGCCCACTCTTTCTTCTTCAGGGAGCCAAGGGAAGGGAAACAACCTTCCAAAAGTCTTCCAGAGGAGGAAAGGGAAAAATTTCTGGGCTGCATTCAAGGCCCATGGGCAGCAGGGGAGGGGGGATTCTGCCCCTCTGCCCCACTCTGCTGAGACCCCCCTGCAGGGCTGCATCCAGCTCTGGGCCAGCACAGCAAGGACAGGGAGCTGCTGGAGCCACAGCAGGGACACCAAGGGGAGCAGAGGGATGGAGCAGCTGTGCTGGGAGGAAAGGCTGAGGGAATTGGGATTGTTCAGCTGGAGAAGGGAAGGCTTTGGGGTGAGCTCATTGTGGCCGTGCAGTGCCTGCAGGGAGCCCACAGGAAAGATGGAGAGAGACTCTTGACAAGGGCCTGGAGTGACAGGACAAGGGGCAATGGCTTCACACTGACAGAGAGCAGGGTTAGATTCGATATTGGGAAGAAACTGTTCCCTGTGAGGGTACTGAGGTCCTGGTAAAGGGTGCCCAGAGAAGCTGTGGCTGCCCCTGGATCCCTGGCAGTGTTCCAGGCCAGGTTGGATGGGGCTCTGAGCAAGCTGATGTGGTGTAAAGTGTCCCTGCCCTTGGGCACCTCCTCAAGTAACACATCTGTAAATAAAGGCAGTGTTAGGCACTCCACATTTTCGAGCCATGAAAATTATGCTGGGTCTTGTTTGGTATTTCTAGGTTTCAGCATGCACACTTGAGTTATGCTTGTGGCCTACAAGGTTAAGAAAGAACTGGCAGGAAGCAGTACAATCCCATAATAAGCAGTATTGTATCATACCTCTGGAAACAAGCAATACATTTGGAAAACATTAAGAAGTTTGCAAGTGGGTATGAAGATTAATTTTAGTGTTTTGTTCTTCTTTTCAAAGGCACTCTAAAATTACAAATCTCTTGATTTCTAGAGGACACTATGTTTTGTGTTTTTGGAGAAATCCACTTAAGTGAGTTTAGTTTTAAGCCAAAGGAAATATGCCCTTATTTACACCCAGTCGACCTCCTCAGGTTCAATGGACATTTACAAATGGACAAAGGGGAAAATTTTGTTGTGTGGCTGCTTTATCTAAATCCATGAACCAATCATCACATAACTGTGTATTCCACAGGAATCCATCCAGCCTGCACAGCTAAGATGTGGTAACCCACAGGAGGTAAAACCCATCACGGGGTAGAGTAAAATGTAGCTTCAGGAGGCAACCTCAAGCCTGAGAACTGCAAATGACTTTGTTGTGGCTTAAATCCACACAGCCACACACTCTCCCCTAACCCACTGGGGAGGAAAAAAGCTGGAATTGGCAAGGTGAAAAGCAGAAAACCCATGGGTTGTGATTAGGACAATTAAATAGTGAAAGCAAAATCCAAGTAAGCCAGCAAAGCAAAACACCTGGGGAAAAAAATGCTATCGTTTCAAACATCCCTCACTTCCTTCTTCCCCCCCAGCTTTATAAGCTGAGCATGATGCCAACAGTCTGGAATGTCCCTTTGGCCACTTGGGGTCACCTGTCCTGGCTATGTCCCCTCACAACTCATTGTGCACCCTCCTTGCTGATGGGTGGGGTGAGAAGCAGAAAAAGGTCTCATTTCTGTGTAATCCCTGCTCAACAAGAGCTAAAACATCCCAGTGTTACCTACCCTGCTTCCAGAACAAATCCAACACTCAGCTCCATGCCAGCTTACTGGGAGAGAAATGAACTGTATCCCCTACAAAACCAGCACATCCTTCAACTCTGAGTTTCCAAAGCCTGCTAATAACAGCTCTAAAATTATCCTATGTTGTGTGCATAGCACTTGCTTTGAAAGCCAGTTTAAACTCCAGGAATTTAAATGGACCTGCCAGGAACTGGGCATTATGCCATGCAATAAGCACTGATAACAGAATTTGTAGAGTTGCACTAATTGCAAGGCCTTTTTCAGATCCATAAAATTCACACTTCCATTGCAACGCAGTCTCGTAGCAAGACCCCGTGCTTTTGGCAGAATATACCAACCTGTGTCTTTATGTTTTTCATCGTCAGGATAATCTCCTTAAAACCTCTTGCAAGCAATTCTTTTTCTCATGGATTGTACATATTCTACTGGTGCAGGAATCATCCTGGTTTTGAACATCTCATTCCTTCCATCAAAACCTGTGGGGTGGTTTCTGCAGAGAATCCTCCTATTTCACCTGTATACACGTGTTTTGGGGAAATGAAATGACATAATGCTTTCAATAATTAATAGTAAAAATATTTAATAGAATATCCTGAGTTGGAAGGGCCCCACAAGAATCATTGAAGTCACACTCCTGGCCCTGCACAGGACAGCTCTTTTATGCTAGTAAAGAGCAGCTTGGCCTGGTATACATCCTTTTTAAATGCATAAAGCAGGGCTGTATCTTTTCTAGCTTTGAGTCTGGCCCTTATTTCCAGAGGTCAAAATTTCTCTTGTCTGGCATTTCTAGTCCTGCAGGTCCAGCTTCTCTGTCTCTCACTTATGACCCCTAAATTCCATATTCCTGAGGGAAATGTCACATTATAACATAGAATAATTATGGTTGGAAAAGCCCTCTAAGACCAGCTACCAAGCCAAGGCTGATCCTTGTCCCCAAGTGCCACATCTGCATGGTTTGGAATCCATTTGCCCAGAGGGACAAATTTAGCTCTGCTGAAGATCACAAGGGTTTTATCTTGCATAAGAGCAGCAGCAGAGACTCTGCATTACAGCTGATCCTAACTCACCCCATCCCTACACTGCCAGTGAGCTGAGGTACTGGGAATTTTCACAGTTTAGGGTTTACAGCAAGACACTGACACAGTCTCCATCAATTCACTTTTCACCAGGGATTAGTTCTACCAGCCCAGGCCGAGCACATGCTGGATGGAGGGTAAAGAGCTCAGTTAGAGAAGCCTTGCAGCCCTGA
Source organism: Thryothorus ludovicianus (assembly GCA_013397245.1). NCBI lineage: Eukaryota > Metazoa > Chordata > Aves > Passeriformes > Certhiidae > Thryothorus > Thryothorus ludovicianus. The sequence goes on along the minus strand of VZTB01006899.1, from coordinate 234,125 downwards.
CCTACTCAGAGTCCTTTTTCAGACAGAATTCCTGTGTTCCTGCTTCCCTCAGGCACTGCCCACTCCATAAAGGCAGCCCTGCTGCCTGGCCATCTGCACAGCCACTGGCTGGGGACAAGAGCAGCGCAGCAATCACCATGGTGGGGTTATCTGATACCCATTAAATGTAATCCAGCTTAGCAGAGCAAATACTTCTGAGTCTGCCTGGTGGCTTTGCACTGCAAGAGCCAACTGTGGCAAATCTGGAACTTGGTGCTGGCGATTTTGCCTTCACACTCAGGTGCCACAAGTGCTCTGGTCCAAGGGGACTTGGAGGCAGCTGAAGTGACATTCTGGTCACCAAAAGCAGTGTTTGGCTGCATATCTGTGTGCATCTTGACCCTTTCAAAGGCAAGGTGAAACTCTCTTACTTTCACACAGCGTTTGTATCTCCTGCTCTTTAAAGGAATCTTTTTCATCTGCACCATCTACAGATTTAAGCATTTTTTCTTGTTTCACCTCTCTGTGACAAATCACAAAGCAGGGAGAGGCTGGACTGAGAAGCTAATGTCTTCCACCTTCTGCTAAAAGATTAAGAAGGAGCTTTCACATGTTTAATTTGGATTGCAATTTCTTCTCTGGGCTTGTTATCCAGATATTCAGATCCTCAACCTGCAGTACAGGAAGACAGACAATTAAAGCTACATCTTGCTCCCAAATGCTAGCAATTAGCATGATTAATTGCATGGAGCCTTCTAACAGCTCACAAGTAGCTTTTCTCTCAAAGCCCAGTTTTCTCACTAGCTGGAAGTAGAAAATGCATTTGTCACCTGGCAGAAGAATTCGTAGAGCTGGAACACTCAGGTGTTTTTTCCTGAAGGATCCCAAGTGCTGTAGAAGAAGGGCTGTCATGGGCCAATCTTTATCTTTGGCTGATGCTGTGGTACCCTCTGTTCTGCTTGAGGGCTGTTGCACTGGCACAGAGTTTGTTACATCAGTGGAGTGAGAACAAGCCCTTCCCTCCTCAGAATTATCAGTCAGGGATCTCTTCAGTTGAGTTTTTTCCAGGGCTTCTTCTCAGCCTTCAGGACCTTTCTTTTGGCTGCTGAGAGATCCTACCACCCAAGTACAAGGGAACATGATTAATGGTTTATATGTCAGCCTTCCATGTTCAGCCTGGGATGATAGGCTGGGATTTCCCACTGTTGCTAAACTGCTCTGGTTATGGACTTTTTAAATTAACTTTTCCCACAAATCCTGATAATTCCATTTTCCATTTAGCTCCACTGGTCAGTTCTCACTCACACTTGCAGCTTTCTGAAAAGTGTTTTTGGGCTGAGACTGACAATGCAGGTGGCAGAAGTGAGCTGCTCCTATCCCAAAGAACCCTTAATTCCTTGGGCTTCCCTGAGGAGGTTTCCCTCAGTTTTGAACCTCCTGCAAAGCCAGGTGTTCCTGCATCCACGCTGAGTGAGGGCTGGCCAGGTATAAATGATGGAGACATCATACCCTCTAGTGGAGGAATATCTGTCACTCCAGTGCCTTGGGAGAAGCATTCCAAGATTCTGGAGGCTTGTAAGGGACAGCCAAGTAGCTGGTGAACATCACTTAAACTCTTGTGGAGCAATCCTTTATAATATATTGACATCTCAAGAATCAAATAGAAAGATTTCTCCAGAAAAATGATGACCAAATTTGTGTCCTTAATATCATCAAGAGTCCCCTTTATTGCTGGCTAGTTCAGCACAACATAAACCAGGAATAACTGTGGCAAAGGTGCTTTTTTTGTTGGTACTTTCCTCCTTTTTTTCCTTTTTTTTTCTTTTGTTCTTAGATAATCTCATCTGCTAACTCAGTAATTGTATGAAATAATGAAGCCAAATATCAGATGCTTCCCATGCTTGGTTCTCATCAGCAATATATCCTTCAGGGTTAAACAAAAAACAATCTGCAGGAAACAAAGTATCCTAGGTTCTGGCATTATTAAAAATATAAACTTAAAAATTAACTGAGAACAGAAAGGGTTTATTACCTGATATTTGAGCTCATATCCCTCTAGGTAGTTTTGTTCTTATACAACAACAGTTGCCTCAGCAAAGCCATGGGAGGGATAAGCATGTTTAATTCATGCCTGCTCATATAGAAGAGGTTGCAGAAAGCTGCTTATGAGTTTCCTTTTGAAAGTCTGGTGTTTGGGGTTTGCTCAGCTATTTGCCTAAGGGCAGGATGACATTCCTATGGCGTGTGCTTTCTTGAATTCCACATAATACGCAATTTTTTTTGCCCGAAATCAAAGTTTAAAAAAAAAGGAAAACCCCTCCAACTTCAAGAAACAGTAAGTGATAGCAAAAGATAAAAGGGCTTTAACTGGGTTCTTCTCTGTGATGAAGCATATATTGTTTCTAAGGTTTGCCAGTGGCAAACTGATGTAATAACTCATTATTTATTGCAGAGCTGATCCAAATCACCATCCTGTTTTCAGGTTTCCCATCATATCATTCAAAGCAAGGTCACTGCATTTCAGCACTACTGACAGAGCTGTGACAGTCACAGTTTTGTTGTTGTCACATGTCAGTCCATCCATTTCACTTTGAACTAGTTAAACCAGCATTTTGTAATGAATTAGAAACGTCTGGCTAATTTCTGCTCTCTTCATTACTGAGATCCTCTGAAGATTTACCAAAAGGTGATGATTGGTTTTGTTGCTGCTTCTGCTCTTGCCATGAGCCAGAACGCTTCAGTGAGCCCCATCACCACAGGCACACCACTCTGCACTAATTATTGCACTGCCACCCACGTGTCAACAGTGACCAATGGAGAAGACAGTAATCATAAAATAATTTAAAAAAATAAATGAACTTGCTTTTGCCATTTAAAAGTAGCACAAGATGTCCAGGTGTCTTCAGCCACAAACTCGTGTCCTTGTCAAAAGCCAGATTAATTAACACATAAAAGGTGGAATTTTCAGAGATTTCTTTTCCAGAGATGTGCTAATAGTCCAGCTGCAAGCTTTGGCCTCCTGTAGCAGGCTGGGAGCACACATCTGTGTGCCTGCCCTGTGCCACCCTACCAGGGAGCCAAGAGTTAAATCCCAAAAATTACTCTGGCTTGCACAAACAGGGACTGACATCTCTTCCAAGATGATAAGAGGTAATAATCATTGGGACATAATACAGACACTAATAAATGGCATCTGGGGAAAGACAAGAGGTCCCTCAAGGTGCCCTTTGGGGGGAAAAACTAAGATGACTTTTTGTTTTATTAGGCATCAGAGATTCTGCCCAGTTGAGCCTCATGGCACAAAGCCAGTAGGAATCATGCTTCAGTAGTCCTACTGCTTGTGAAAGGGCTAATTTCACAATATATTTGGAAATCCTTATTAAGGATAATATTGTTTACCCTCCTCTACATGGAGAGCTCAAAATCCTTGTTATTGTTCAAAATCCTCATTAAAAGGTTATCATACACTGACTGAAAAATAACAAAACTGAGAGCAAGGAGCAGGTCTGGCCATGTGTGTGCGATGTAAGGGAAAGAAAACAAATCAGACTTGGGCAAGAAGTAGAGGAGGCATTAAGAAAACAAAAACTCAACAGGGAAAGAAGATTCCCAGAGAAAAGGATAAAAGGATTGAGGACATCCACTGGCAGAGCTGAGGGATGTGAAAATACACAAGGGACAGGTGAGGTGTGAGAACTGAATATGGATGGAAAGACAAAGTATCAAGACCAAGAGGAAGGGCCTGGGTTTTACTTTTGGAGCTTGGCTGATGACTTGGCACTGGAACTCCTCCTTCTTCAGAGAAAAGCTGTCAGCACCCAAAAACCTTCAAGGGTCCAAACTTCCCTGGCTTTTTACAGCTGGTAGAAAAAAGAAACTGAATAGGCTACAAGTTCAAAATAGCTGTTGGAGATGTACTTGTTTTTCCAAGAAATGTGGGTGTTTCTCATGGCCTGCACTTTTTTCAGATAGCAAAGTAAAGCAGTTGCTGCTCCTTTTTCCATTAATAGGAATTATTCAATTGAAATCAAGGGATTTAGTCCAGAATGAGACTCCAGGTACCTACACTGGCCATAAAAACCACTTATAAGACAAATAAAACTCACAGCAATCAGTGTCCTAGTTATTACCTTATGCTACTTGCTGGAATATTGTTAGAATAAACCATATGCCAAGCAAAACAACTTTAAAAAAGGGAAAAAATGCCTTGTGGGCAGAAAGGAGTGGGGAAAATGTGTGAGAAATATCCAGCAGACATGAGGTGAGAGCAGGAGGAGGGAGAGGCTGTGCTTCAGGCACCCAAGCAGAGATTCCCTGCAGCCCATGGAGAGGGCCACTGAGCTGATTCCCTAAATCCCATGAACTAAGCCTCTTAAAAAGTTCCATTAGAAAATGAGAGTGAAATAATTTCAATTACTTGGTACCACAGCTTATGGACTGACGAAGGTGAGATTTATGCTCCTTTTCCAATAATTTCTTTCCTTCTCTTAGGGAAAAATATGTTATTTCTTTCATTTTCTCTGAGTATTTCACTACATTCTACATGGCATTTCAGAAATCATTGGAAGATTTTTAAGACACTTTTGTGTCAGCACCAATTCTAGTCCTCCCTCTATAATCAAAGAAACTGTTTCCTCTTCTAAGACCATTTCTTTTCCCTCAGAACCATTTGCTAAAATCTGTATTTTCTTGATCAAGATGCTTTGACAAAGAAATTCATATAAAATCTGGCTCAGCAATGGTGTGGCCAGCAGGAGCAGGGCAGTGATTGTCGCCCTGTGTTGGGCATTGCTGAGGCCACATCTCGAATCCTGAGTCCAGTTCTGGATCTGTCACTACTAAAGGACACTGAGTTCTTCACTGGAAGGGTGGCCAGGCCCTGGAATGGGCTGTCCAGGGAGGTGGTGGAGCCCCCAGCCATGAAGAAATGATTGGATGTGGCCCTCAGTGCTCTGGTTTAGCTGACAAGGTGGGGACTGGTCTAAACTTGGGCTTGATGATCTTGGAGGTCTTTTCAAGCCTTGATGATTCTGTGACAAATACAAGATTTATATATTTTCTTATTGAATTCTATGTAGTGCTTTTCCTCTGTAGTCAGATTTATTCTTATGAGGTGGGTCTTTTTCCTCCTCTCCTCTATTTTTTCTTTTTTTTTCCTTAATCCAGGAGCTGTTGCTGAGACAATTTTCATCAGATCAAATATTCTCTTCCAGACTGAACTGGCCCTTTACATTGCTTCTTCCAAAGAAGGTTGTCAGAAAGGAAATGAACCTGTGAGCCATGGTACTCTGGGTATATCCTTCTTCCTTAGCCACAATAGTTTTATTTTCACCAGTGCCACCTCAGCAGGGAGATAAAGAGCTTCCAGGGACAGATAAAAGGGACAGCATGTTGGAACAAAGGATGGCCTGCTTAATAGTCAGCTGATTTTTACTGGGTGTAACTTAGGCACTGGGATCCAGGGAAAGAACAGTGTCAAACTGAGATTATTGGCTCCTGACAAGGCATTCCCAAAGGCTGACTGGAGCTGGAAAAGCCTTGGCTTCCCACAGAGGATTCTATCACTTTAGGGAAAGAGATCAGGATCATTAACTCAATTTCCTGTGTTTTATTGAAATCAGTTCCACACCACAACCTTCAAGACAGGTGGACTGTGTTAAAAACAAAGCAAAACAAAGCTGAACCCAGCAAGGACACCAATCTGATTCTGGATAAGAGGAGGTTTTATAAAGTATTAGAAAGAGAAAATAGTTTCCCTCAACATTTGTATGCAACATGGGAGTCCATCTATCTTTCATTAACTTTCACAACTTTTTCCATTTAGAGTTTTTTTTCCTAGTTCTTCTTGTTCCATCCCTTGTGTCCTGCATTCTTCTCCTCCTCTCTCATTTCTAGAGCTGCTTCTTCCCTACTTCATTTTTCCACATTTTAACAGTGCTGAGAAATACCCACACAGGGCTGGACAGAAGCATATACAGGGACAATCAGTGGGGTTAATATAGAACAGGTGGGAAAAAAACCTCACATTAAAATAACAACAATCTGTCTAAGGCCCAGTTCCCTGCATTTACAGCTGGATTAAATTGTGTTTCACCCACTGAGACGTGGCAGGGTCTGCTCTGCCCACCACTGGTTCTATCGAGGGATCTTCCTTTCCTGCAGGCAGTAAAATACAACTACCCCATGTTAGAAAAGCCCAGAGAGAAATTGAAACACCTGGAAATGTTCAACGGAGATAAAGGGCAAATATAAGAACTTTCAAGCATTTGAAAAATAATGAATTGTGTGGAATAATGATATTGTTCGTGGTAGTCCCTAGCAAAATAATGATGGGTATCTAATGACATTTAGATGCAAGAAGCTTCAAAGTGTCAAAAGCTCTAAAAAATGTAATGTAAGGCTAAAGTACAGTGAGAACCTAAGAGGTAGAGAAGCCAAAAAAATTATCAAATTCAGAAAAATATTGAATATGTACATATTCATAATAATTTGAAAATACAACAAATATTGCGCCACAAAACAGATCAATATTTTAAAGAGAGACTCAAGGAGAGGCGGGCAGGGGAGGGGAAGATGTAAGGGCTAAAACCAAGAGAAAAAAAATACCTCTATC